>JANTQA010000047.1:20000000-20600000 GCA_027625915.1 Anaeramoeba flamelloides
TTTCTTTGTTTTTATGAGCCAAAAGCAAAAAAGATCTTTACATTTTAGGAAATTGGTATTTTGGTGAAGTCTTCCCAATATCAAAGAATTTGTCAGTCTTTTGGTAAAATATTAACCTAACCAAAAAAAACAAAGAATAATATCAATTTTTTTTTCCATTTTTCTCAATTTTAATATGTTAGGTAAAAATGATGTACCTATTAACTTCTCTCATATATCAAAAATAATTTTATAGAAACTTCCAAGCACTGTCCCAATGTTTATAATTTTCACCTAAAAAGAATTTATACCAATATTTGATTTTTCCCAACTTTCTTTTTAATTTATAAAAACAACAGAAAACAAAGAAACCACAGAAATCGGGTATATAAAAATTCACAGTTTACGATGAAAGACAAATTTAGCAAAAAATGTTTTGTTTTTTTTTACACTTCTTAGATCTTACTGAAGAAATATTTGTGAGAATAACAAAACGTGCAACCATGATAGAAACATATAATGCTCTAAATTTCAATTACAAACGTAGTCATTAATGAAAACAAAAAGGTAAAATCTTAAACAAGGTAGTATTAGTAATTCAAATGATAAAATTTCCTAATGATAATTTTTTTTTCAATTCAGAAATCTGACATTACATTTAAGATTCTTAGTTTTCTTCAGAGTATATCAATATAACACTCCAATGAATATCTCAAAAAAAAAGGGGGGGAATAAAATAAATAAATATAAAACAATTCGTCACCAAGGATTCATTGTAAACGTTATCTGGTAAAGAAAAATAGGAAACCAAAAGTCGAAATTTTTTTCCTACTATATTCAAAATAAAGTGTGTAAAAAAAATTAAATCTGTGTTTCAAAATAAAAAGTGTATTTTTTTGTTATAGAAGACCTATAGGTCAACCAATCATAGAAACCAATAATAAACCCTAAATAAATAGGGTATTGATTTCTTAAAGTAATATTATTTAAAAAGAAATTCTAAAAATAAAGGATCAAATTGTAAAATTTATCTCAAAAATAGAAATAATGTTTGAGAGTAAAATTTTATCCCCATAAAAACAACACAATTCCTATCCTGAAAAAAGATTAGAATATTATGGAAAATTTTAAACAAAGTGATTTTCCATAATTTAAATTTTACTGAAAATTTCAAGGTGTTTACTTTCAAAATTATATTGAACTTAGGTATACTATTAGGTAGTCAATTGGATGTTGCCTTGGAACAAGAAGAAAAAAAAGTAGGGATTATATTTTGAAACGCGGATTATTATCGTCGTGCACACATTATTTTGATTACGCCATTTATTATTCAAATAACCATATTACCCAGAGTTAATAAGAGATTTAAACTTTAAATCACTTGCCTTTATGGTTTATCAATAATTTAGGAAGGAAAAAAAACACAAAAACATTTATATACTAAATTAAAAATATATTTTGAATATAATACTAAACTAAAATTCAAAATAAATGGCCCACCTTATATTTCAATTTTGAATTGCTTTTGTATCGTTTTAAAGTTTTTCCTCTCACAATGAAAAGTTTGTAAATAAATCATTTTTTCTCTTTTTTATTTTTTCAAAAGTGTTTTGTTAACTTGGAAAATGAAAATCAAAATTTGAAAAGAAGTAACAGATGAATTAATGAAAAATTCGTTTCAAAAATGAAAAAGAGATTAGATTTAGTTATTCAAAGGGAAGGAGAATCGATAAATGGGTTTTATTAATTTTTAAAAAAATTTTTTTTTTCATGTAATGCTTCATTCAAAATAAATGGCCCAATTTTTTTTTAAAAATTTTTTTTTAAACTTTTTTTATTTTATTTTTTGAAGAAAAACAAATACCCCTGGAGTAGTGAACCAAATACTAAAATAAAAATTTTGATATTATAATAGATAACTACAAGTATTAAAAATATTTTTCTTTAAATTTTGATTTTTGATGGGCCAATGATTTTGAATGATAGTTTATTTGTTTTAAAATAAATGGAACAAAATTTTCATTCAGCTTTCCAAAAAAAGATTTTAATAATCATGTTACATTTGGAACTTTTATTTCTTAAAATCAGCTAAACCATTAATTTCCCTCTGAGAATTGAGACTTTTGATGTTTGATATTAATTATTGAGAGGTGTGTTTTTAGGAAAGCTTAATGAAAATTTGGATCTTTTTATTTTGCAATTAACAGTATATCCATCAGAATAGATATTCTGTCAAGAAGAAAAATGTCATATAATCTCTTTAGAATTTAAAAAATAAATCAGAATAATTATAAATAGAAAAACTTTTGATCTGGTATTTGAATAATAAAAGGTATATAATTTTCACTTCCTTTTCCTCTTCTTCTTTTTTATAAATGTCAAATAAAAAGGTATAAATTTGAAATCTTTGTTTAAGGGTATTTGAATAATAAAAGGTAAATAATTTTCACTGCTTTTCTACATTTCCTTTTTCAGAGAATGTCACAAATTACAACTCACTTCTTTTGTAAACTCCCTTTAAGTAAAAAGGAAAATACCGGAAAACGGAAGTGAAAATTATTTACCTTTTATTATTCAAATACCCTTAAGGGAGTAGCTACACCATAAGACATGATAAAAATTTGAGAGAGATGAGATAAGAACATTTTATTTTAGTGGCGTGTGATCGTAGATTCTCTAAAAATTTTTTTAAAAAAATTATTTGATATTTTTTTTTTTAGTAATGTTCAACAATAAAAAAAAAGAGATTATATTGATAAAATAGTTTTATTATTATTATTATTTTATTATTAAAATAAACTTAATTCGATTAATTTGGACACAGTTTAAACAGTTGGAAGAATAACAAAAACATGATTTACATCAATTTGGAAATTAATTTTAATTCAACAAACTATATCATTTTTTGTGTTTTTTGTTTTTGTTTTCATTTTCTTTTTTTCAGGTACTTAATCGGTTTAGTTAGATCTGAAAATTTTTTATAGATGGTTACTAGATGGTTACAGTTGAGTTTCTTCGAGTGATAAATCCACATACAACCGGTACATGGTATCTTATCATTTGATCGATCAACCATTGTTGGTGTAATTTTAACAAATCTACCAATATATTTTTTGTTCAAACTCTTTCATTTCAGCTCATTTCATTTTTTTTGGACACACTTGTTTTGATTTTTTGTTTTATATTGTTTTCTTATATTTGGATGAAAATGATTACTTAAAAAACCATTAATACTATGTTACTTAAATCTGGTTTTTATATTAGGTTTGGGAGAATATAGTAAATTGAGTTTTTTTTTCACTATTTTTGATTTTAGATGTGTCCAAATTTTTGGAATGGGGTTTAGTTATTTTTTCTGGGAGAAGATAATTTCAGATTCTTTGAATAAAAAGTGTATCTATTTTGTGGTTTAAACTTTGATAACATATAATCATATTCACTTCTCATATTCCACTAAACCCAACGTTTTACAATCCTAACAAGTAATAATTCGACTTAATTATTCTAATTTTGGAATTCTTCTAGCTATTTAAGTCCCATTTATGTTTCCTTTTATATTCTCTCAATAGTAATATTGTTGTTCTTTTTAAACAAAATCCATTAATCCTAAATACCACTAATAAAAAAATATTTCTAATTGCTTTATCTTGTCAGGATTAAAAAAATCTCAAAAATGATGAAAAAATAAAAAATGAAAAAATTAAATGCCACAATAGAATGTTGAGAGAAGAATAAAAGATAAGTCATTCAACATTCAAAACACTATTTTAAGCAATTCAACTCAACATTCTATTGTGGCAATTTCTTTGAGACTTTGAAAAAAAAATTTAAAAAATCTAATGAATGAAGTACTTTAAATAATAAAAACCAATGAGGTACAACCAGAGTAAAAAATATTATTTTCTGATCCTCTTCAGAATTGCACAAAAGTGAAAAATTTTTCTTTACCGTGGCTACTCCCTTAAACAAAGATTTCAAATTTATACCTTTTTATTTGACATTTATAAAAAAGAAGAAGAGGAAAAGGAAGTGAAAATATTTTCCCATTTATTAATTCAAATACCAGTCTTGTTTGATTCAATTTTTTCTTATCCAATTTTGGGAAATCACAGTGCTCAAGAAAAGTTTCGGAAGAATTAAAAACAAGAATGAGATGAAAAAATTCCCATCGAAAATTCACATTCCCGAACTATATATTTTTAAACATCACTTTTCAGTGATTTAATTTACAAATACCAAACTTTGAGACAATCGGTTAGTTTGGAATTTTAGTGATAAAAATTTTTCTTTTCATTTTTTTTAATTTTTAATCTTACATAATTTAAATGCAAATCTTTGTCAAAACCTTAACAGGAAAAACCATCACATTAGAAGTCGACCCAAGTGATACCATCGAAAACGTCAAGGCTAAAATCCAAGACAAAGAAGGAATCCCACCAGATCAACAACGACTCATCTTCGCAGGTAAACAATTAGAAGACGGAAGAACACTTAGCGATTATAACATCCAAAAGGAATCAACCCTTCATTTGGTTCTTAGATTAAGAGGTGGTGTTATTGATCCTTCTCTTAGATCCTTAGCTGGTAAATATAACTGTGATAAAAAAGTCTGCAGAAAGTAAGTTTTTTTTTTTTTTTGTTTTTTTTTTTGTTTTTTATTTTCTTTTTACTTTTTATTTTTACTTTTTTCTTGTTTCTTTTTTTATTATATTTTGTCACTTCTACTTTTTAGGTGTTATGCAAGATTACCACTCAGAGCAAAAAACTGTAGAAAGAAAAAATGTGGACATACTAACCAACTCAGATTAAAAAAGAAACTTAAATAAATTTTATTTTTTAGAATCAAATTCTACAGTACCTCAAAAATCACCCTTTATTTTAAATTGGTGTTTCAGTAAAAAATATTCAATAAAGGATCTTACTTTTTTCTAGAACAAAATGTTTTTTTTTTCTTTTTTTTTTCTTTTTTTTTCTTTTTTTTTCTTTTTTTTTTTTTATTTTTTTTTTTTTTTTTTTTTTTTTTTTTTTTTTTTTCTTTTTTTTTATTTTGCTTTTTTTTGTTTGTTTTTATTTTGTTTTCAAAAATAATTTTCTTTTTAAAATGGTAATACTTAATTTCAAGAAGTTGTTCACTACTGCTAATTGTAAAATAAAAAGATCAAAATTTTCATTCAGGATTACAAAAAAAATAATACGTTCTCAAGAATTATAACAAACTCATCAAAGCCCCCATTCTAGAGAGAAAATTATTAATTTAATCTGCTTTCTGGCATTAAATAGTTTAAAATTTTCAAAGATCTATTAAATCATTTTTGGAAAGTTGACTAAATTCTTTTTTTATGAACCCTAAATGAGTTTTTGTCGATTGGTTTAATACTAAGTGACTATTAAACTAAAAAAAATCTTCAAATAAATTTAATAGCCAAATACTAAAACTTATTTTCTGTTGAGAGAAAAATGTTGTTGAGAGAAAAATAGTTTGACACCATTTTTAATTGGAAACATTAGTAAAAATGATTTTTAATTTCAATCGTTTGTGAAATAACTAGAAAATAAAAATAATCTACTTATTAGAAAAAGGATTAATGTAATTCTACTTTTTCAAAACCTTATCTCTTATAATCCAAAGCAAGTTTAAAAATTACCATTTTCAGAATTAAGAGTAAACTTTACTAAAACTTGGATTTTTGTTAAAATAGCATGATCTACTTTAGTTATCAACCATTCAAATGAGTATTCTACACAAACCACAGATTAATGAACTTGGAACACATTTAAACCTGGATTTATATAAAATTCACCTAGTTATCAATAGGATTTGATTTTCAATTTTACTAATGTTCCCATTTAAAAATGGTGTCCAACCATTTTTCTGTGTCCAACATTTTTCTCTCAACAGTTATTGCATTTTGAAATTTCAAAATATTGTAAAAATCTGATCACTACAAAACCAAACTTACTTTAAAAGCAATTTTCAGAAATGAATTATTGTTTTTAAAAGTTTGATCCATTTTTTATTTTTTAAAAAGTTCACAAAATTCAACATATTTCTGATTTATTTCAAAAAAAATTAATTTCTTTGAAAGAAGATTGAAATCTTATTTTTTTTGGAGTATGGTACATCAATACACTTTTAATAATGAAACCACTAACTTTTGGGAAAATCCAGTTTAAAAAAATTACAATTATTATTTTATACTATTCATAATAGGATTTTTTGTTTCAAAGAACAGTTCCAATATTTTTTTTCATTTTTGAATAAAAAAATCTGAAAAAAAAAACCAAAAAATAAAATTAAAAATTCTATCAAAATACACCTTTTAAAAATATGGTAAATTCAACTTTTAATCTAAAGAAATACTTTTTAATTTGATTATTTATAATCTATAATTGATTATACAATTTTAATATTTTCAGCTGCATTATTAACAACACGAAGATTTAATGATATCAATAGGTTTACAATTATTTCTAGATTTTTAAAAGATTTTCAAACAAATAAAAGGAATTTAAATAAATAATTCTAATAAAAAAAAATTATAGATATAATCAAATAACGGTTTATAATACTAAAAATTAATTATATATAATCTTAATATTTGATAAAGAATATTGTCTAATCTTTTAAATTTCAAGAAATTGAATAAATATTTCAAATATAAAAAAATGTTCTATCTATTTTAGATCTTCAAATATTCACTATTTAATATATAGTAGGGAAAAAAATACCGGGCATGAAAATAATCCTGGACAAGATTTTTAATTGTGAGTATTAGTAAAATTTTTGTCTAATTTCAATAAAATCCTTATTATAAATAACCATTTTTTTTATGGGATTATTAATAAACCTACCCAAAGTCCATCAAAGTAAGGCGTCTCTAGAATACTCCAGTAATTGTTTGATAGCCTATGTTGATCAACTTTTTTTGTGTAACAATCGAGTTTTATTGAGGTTTCCTAGAGTTTGGAAAATGATAATTTTTCTTCTTGTTTTTTGATTGATTGAATGGTGTTTTGAACAAATGTGATTTCATCAATCATCATTCTAATAAGTGGGGGGGGGTTATAATTGAAAAAGCAGGATTCTTAAAAAAAGGAATTTGATTTTAAATTAATGAAATTGCACAATAATTTTACTAATATTCACAATTAAAAATCTTTGCAGGGATTATTTTCATGTCCGGTATTTTTTTCAGTGCTCTGTATTTTTTTTGTACTGTTGTCAAAATAAAGCGTGCAGAAAAGTTTAACCAGTGTTTCAAAATAAAAAAGCGAGTTTTTTTTTGTTATAGTAGACCTATACATCAACCGACCAAGAAAGGAAACCAATAATAAACCCTAATTAAACATGGTAGTGGTTTCTTAAAGTTCTATTATTTAAAAAAAATTCTAAAAATAAAGGATCAAATAACAATATTTATCTAGAAAAATAGAGTATAATTTTTGAGAAAAATTTATGAAATCAAAAAACAACACAATTTCTAAATTAGTAAAATTACAAAAAATTTTCAACAAATTGCATCCATAATTTAAATTTTACTGAAATTTTCAGGAATTGACTTTCAAAATTGATTTGAACTTAGGTATACTTATAGTAGTAAATTGGGTGTTACATTGGGCCAAGAAAAAAAAAAGCACCTTTTATATTTTGATTCATTGATTATAGTTTTGGGTAATTCATTATTTTGATCGCTGTAAATCCATTTTTTGATAATTTTGATGCCCTTCTTTCTTTCTTTTTTATATTAGGATGTTTTTCTTTCCTTTGTCTTCATTTTAATTTTCAACTAAAAAAATGGTAATTAATTATAGGACCAACATATAATGCTTTCTCATATTTCGAAGACATTAATCCACAAGAACTTTCGAAATCACATGATTTGTGGGAGTTTCTTTTCTGATTAAATATATATTTGTTGATCTGAAATCAAGTCAAGTCAAGAGATTTATTCTTAAAATTTATGTTTTTATTTTGAAAATTTGTCATTTTGGTAAAACGATTTTTCAATTAAATTGTAAATTTCAACTTGAAATCATTCGATGATCTTAATCCTCTTTGTTATCTGAATTTCCACTCTTTTTTAAATCCTGTTAGAGAACAGGGAGAGAGTGGAACTAAACTTGAAAATAAAATTGACTACTCTTTTCCTCTCGAACAAAAAAATGTTTTTAATATTTTCTCTATTCAAAATGAGAATTTCAAGAAGTTTACTGTTTTTCTTTTGGAATATTCTGAAATGAAAATATTTCCAATTTCCTGGAATTAATCAGCTTATAAATCTTTTTTTTATATTTGTGGTTTTATATTTCAACGAAGAGTAAGATAAAATTGGAATAGTAATTATACAAAGTGAAAAAATTTGAAAAAGATAATAATCGTATTCTTGTTCAGTTTTTTTTGTGTCAGTAAATTGATATAATAGATAATATATTTTTTCGACTATTGGACTATCCAAAACTTGGTGGTTTCCTTATTAAAGTAGATTTTTGTTCACAATCTTTACAAACAACATTTCTTTCTCTTTCAAATACAAGATTGTTTTGAGATATAATTTCAAAATGTCGAATTTAAACTTATAAAAAATCGAAAAAATGATTGATTTTTGCAAAACGATATTTCTTTCCCTAAAATTGTATTTAAAGTAAGTTATGTTTTTTAGGAATCAGATTTTGACTTCTTTTTTCAATTTCAAAATGCCATAAGTTTTAGAATTTGCTATTAAATTTACTTGAAAAATATTTTTTTTGTTACCCCTTCAAGAAAGAATGTTGTCACACCTCAACCATGAGCAAAAAACAAATTAGAAATAATCTTTAAATAAGAAGGTTTTCAAATTTCCTTTTATGTGAAAGACAAAAGATTTATTTCATAAATAAAAAAAGATCTGGAAATAAATGAATAAACGGTTTTTTATTATTATTATAAACTGACTTCAGTGGTGCTGTTCTTGTTGCCTTTTTTTCCAATAATAATAGACAAAATAAACTACAAGATTTTTTAAAAATTCCAATAAGTCCAATAAGAAAACTGTGTTTGTAAATTAGTCGGGAATTTAACAACACACAATTTTGAACATTTTCGATTTTCATTTTTCTTTTACTTTTTCTCCTTATTTTTCTCAGTAACAAAAACAAAATGAGTAAGAACAAAAATAAAAAAAAAAAAAAGGAAAAAAATAAACTCGATGAATACAAATTAATCGAAGGTCTCTATCAAGACGAGGAAGAAAAACAAGTAAATTTTTATTTTAAGAGGCTTTCTCTCAAATGAATAAGCGATTACAAATTTGTTTTCGCAACCAATTTTACACAAAATCCAAAAAAACTTTCCCTTGCCTATTTTTCTTTTAAAAAATAAAACTCTTTTGCTTTGTCATAAAACAAACCACCACAATGATCTGTGTAGAAATACAATATAGCCGTGTCCTACATCAGAGACGCATCACAACTTCGAGATCCATATTCTCATTTGACCACACAAACTGCATTAAAATATCATTCATTGTCCTTCAACAAGCTGTACGACTACATCACTCGGTTTGTATGGGTTGGGTTGTTTCTGTTAACCCTTATTGAACACCCTCAAACTTATAAAGTGAACATCAGAGTCTCACTTTCCTTGGAATTGGTCGGATTACTTTGGCTATTCTTTGTTTTGTTTGTTACTTTTAAATTCCAAGGTTGGGTCAATTTCAAAAAAGACGACTGGAATTTTCTTTTGGCAATACTTCTTATTGTAAGTTTTTGGCAAACCTTTTTTTTTTTTTTTTTTTTTTAATCTTCTCCTTTTTGTGCTTTTCTTGTTTATTTGAAAAAATTTTTTTCATAAAAGAATTCAAATTCAAATTCAAACAGCTTTCAAACTAAAACAATTTTTTGAATTTGTCTCGATTGTTTTTCCTCCAAATTCCTTTTTTTTTTTATTTATTAAATGGTTAAAAGACCCAAAAAACTTCAAAAATTAAGAAATCGATTTTGACTCATTTTATTTCTTCTTCTTTTTTCGGATTTGAAGGGAAAATTGTATTTTAACCTTTTTTTGTTCTTTTTATTTCAACAAAGACACACCAATTGTAAATATTAAAACAATTTTCCGAGTAATTGTACACTCTTGATTTAAAGCAAAATGGATTTTTTTTTCTTTCTTGATTTTTTACTTCTAATTGTGGAAAAAAATTTTCATACATTTTCTTATATCTTTACAGAGTTTTGAATTTCCAACCATTAAGTAATAAATTTAGTTATCTCATTTAATTTTCAGCAACCCCCTCTTAAATACTGTCATTTTCAAATGAATGATGGTATTTGAATTCTTAAGGGATTAGAGATCTACCATGAAGAAGTTCAAAAATCAAAGTGTGTTGCTATTGACAGTAAATCATATTATGTCTCACTGGCTCAAGTGTCTCTAAAAAATTCGATTAGTAAAGTAAACTCTTTTTCAAAAATTGTGACTCACCTGAAATAATAAATTGAAAAAAAAAAATTATCCTTTAGTATTCAAGAGCAATTAATAACTAAATATGATTTGTAATTCTCTTTAAAGTTATTCTAAATCTATAAAAGCCTGATATATTAAAAATTAAAAAAAAATAAAAACCAAAAACTAAAAAAAAGTGAGTCACAATTTTTGAAATGAGCATTACCGATTTTTTATTACTGAACTTTCACTGAAAATAAGTTGAAAAACAAGATTTTTTATGAATAATTAAATCCATTTTCAAAGACATTACATAGTCTCAATTTTCTTAGTGATTATTTTTCTTTTCGAAAATCTCTTTTTTTTTCCATATAGACTTTTTAAAAAAAAAAAAAAAAAGAAAAAGAAAAAAAAAAGAAAAAGAAAAAAAAAGAAATAAAGAAAAACAATAGAAAAACAAAAAATTGAAAAAGCAAAACTAAAATTTGCAAAATTAGAAAAAATGATTCTTATCCAAAAATTTGAAAATATTTTTTGTAAAGAATACTGGAATCAACCCTCAAAACAACTCCCATTAACATTATAAAGTGAGTCAAAATTTATGAAAAATAGTTTAGTTCCAAAATCATGATCTTCGTCAATTAAAAAATAATACATTATATTAGTAAAATTCCAAACATTTTTAGAAAAAAATTTGCATTTTGCGATAAATTTAAAGTCTTAATCATCAATCCTCAGACTTCAAAGTTGCAAAACATCTTATCGAAAATTTAGTTTGAAAAGTAGATTAGTGGATAAAAAATTCTATTTTTTTAAAAAATAAAATAATTAACTCAAGGTATTATTTTTTATAAAATTATTTCTAAAATATTGGAAATATATTGAAAATAGAATTTGATTTCATAAAAAGGAAACAAAAAAATATCAATCTTTTTGTTTTAATGTAAATAATTATTGAGTTAAATATTGAAATTTAAAAAAATTGAAAAAATAGTTACTTTTTGAAGATTCTAAAGATTAATTTTCAAATACGAGATACTATTATTTTGAATTTCTATTTTTAGATTTGGTAAAGAAAAGTCAAAAAAAAATTTCCAAAAGACTGTCAATTTTTAATTGGTGATCCTTTAGTAAAAAATCTAATAATTTATTGTTCGATAATAAACAAAATTTCAAAATTTTGAACACAGTTAAAACCGTTTAAAGAATAATAATTCTACACTTTACATTCCATTTGGAAATAATTTTGATCATTTTTTGTCTTTTTTTATTTTGTTTTCTTTTTCTTTTTTCCAGCTACATGATCATGTTATGTTATATCTGTAAAATTTTTTTCAATGATTGTTTAAACACTGAAAGTTGAGTTCTTGTAAATAGAAAAAACACATAAGATTAGTATATGATGATATCTAACCATTTGATCGATCAATAATTGTTTGTAGAAATTTCAACAAATTTACCAATATATTTTTTTGTTCTTCTCGTTTCATCTGGAAATTTTGAACACATCTATTTTTATTTTTTGTTTTTTTTTTCTTTTATTTGGATAAAAATGGTCACATATAAAATCATTGATGCAGGATAACTTAAACGTGATTTAATATTATGAATGGAAAAATTCAAAGAATTTCGAAAACTAAAACAAGTTTAAAATACTTCTAATGACTGTACCTAGACGCATATTTAGACACTCTTTGAATTAGAAGACATAAATTTAGTCACTTCAAAATTCTCTCTCTTGAATATTTTAAATGCTTTCAACATTTAACCCTCAACAATAAAAAGAATTACAAAAAAATAAGATTTTTTGTTTTTCCTATTTTCGATCGTTATGTGTTTCAAAATTTTTGGAATGGGGTTTATTTATACTATATTTTTTAGAGCCACAGAAACCATTTGAATTATAGTGCACCCACTGATATGATTTAGATTCTAATTACAACAATACTTTAATTATTGAAGAGAAATCTCTGGTTACGCTAATTCCTAATGATAAAAAAATTTAACTTGAATTTATTTTTTTTTTTTTTTTTTTCACTGTCTTTATTCAAAGAGATCAATTTAACTTTTGTTATCACATATTAATTTCAGAACTTCTTTCCCAGTGTTTAATTTAAATTCATTTTATCTTTTTTTTAAAAGCCAGAGTGTCACTGTACAACTAAAACAATGATGTCTCTATTTTGAAGGTTTTTCAGATTTATTGTGAAGGGGTAAATGTTAAAAAAAACACTTGATCTGTTGAAGAGAAAATTTTGAAGTGATTAAATTCGTGCCTACCAATTCAAATAATGAATAAACACAGCCATTGGAATTGTTTTAAACTTAATTTAGTTTTCTAAAACGGAAACGAAGGGTCTATAAAAAAAAAATGAGAGCTTTTGGGAAAAAGAAGAAAAGAAGTTTAAGAAAAAAAAGAAAATAGAGAAGGAAAAAAATAAAGAGGTATAAAAGATTATTTTTATAATTTTTGGATAACAAGTAATTTTTAGAAAAAATTACTCACACCATCCCCAGCACGAGGAACGAATAAACAATAACGAAGATCTCGACAAAATTTGATCCCATTTAATTTGAAAATAACAGCAAATTCAAAAAATTTTATTTCAAACCTATCAAATTCAAATACCCTTTCATCACAATTTGAAGAAAACAAAAACAAAAAACAATTTGAATCAAACAAAAAAAAAAACACAACTCCACCACAAATCAATTCAAAATGAAAATTGCCACACATTAATTTAGACTCTTCCTTATTGAACTTTGAGATAAAATCAAATTTTTTTAAACTGAAATCTACCATTATTAAAAAATGATCCATTATTTCTTTGGCTTTAAGTGGTAACTCAAAAGGTAAAACTTAAAGCTTTTATTAAAGAGTCAGAAAATGTGGTGACAAATAGTATCTCCAGCACCAGAAAGTTCCAATAGCAGTAAAAATGAGAAAGATCTTGAAAAATTAAAGTATTTGTCCATTGGTTTGTTAACACAACTCCTTTGGTTTTTCTTTTGTTACAGAGCCAAAATTTAATGATAAAGAATATTATTTCTGTAAACTTTTTTGAACTTAGTTTTACCAAAAAAGTAATTTTGCTGAGTTGAAAACTCATAGCTTTGGGAATTCGTCTTGGCCAAACTGCTCTATTTAATCCTTTCAACCATTGAAAAAACCTTTTTAATACATTTGGTTTTCCATTTTTTGAAAATATTTAATCTGTTCTATATATATGTGTGTATGTGTGTATAATATAATTATATTTTATTCTTATTTTAATTATTACCTAGACAAATATAATAGAGGTGTTAGTTTTACTTATCATTGGGTATGAAGAAGATTATGTTCATTTTTCACGCTTTTTCCGGGTATATTATATTGTATATGGATCGTTTCATCTTCGTGATTCAATTAAAAATATTCTCAAAACATTCCCCTCAGCAATACATGTCACTTTCTTAATTGTGTTCTTTATCATTTTATTTTCTTCACTTTGCATGATCTATTTCGAAGGGTCAGATGAAGGAGATATTTGGTTTCCAAATTTTGGCACAAGCATGTGGAATATTATGGTTTTATTTTCAACAGCAAATTTCCCTGATATAATGTAACAAATAATTTTTATTTTTTGATATTTCAAATATCACCTATTTTTGCAAAAATTGTGAGATACCTCTTGTTATCTCTACATTTTTTTTTTTTTTTTTTTTTTATTTATTTATTGTTTATATATCATTGAACGTAAAAAATTTTCAAGATATTTTTAGTATTTTTCAAAAAAATTGATACAGCCAGTGATATTATTTTCTAATTTATGAGATACATCTTCAAAAAATATATATAAATTTTACAAAATAATTCCAAAATGCATATTTCAGCAACCCCAAATTTTTAATATTCTTCATAAATCAAGTAAACTATAATCATTGAAATTTCCAATATTTTGTAAATAAGTAATTCTCGTCTTCTTTTGATAAACTCTATTAATTTAAATGTATTGAAATAAACTCCCTTTTACTAATAACTCATTAAATTTTCGTAAGTGTTTAGGAATTCTAGGTTACTGACACAATAATAATTTAAAAAATGAAAACTTCTTTCCCTATTATTCTTCAAATAATAAACTAAAATTATAATAAAAAAAAATACACTAATATATTATATTTTATCAGTAATATGACAAAATTTTAGAATTTAAAAAACCTAGAAACTTACCAAAACTGAACTTCTGTCACTAATAAAAAAAATTAGTTTTATAACACATGAAAAGTATGTTATATAGGCGCAATATAAATTTTGAAAGTGTTATAAAATTTGAAAGAAAATAATAAAAATATTAATAACATTTTTTGTAACATGTTAGAAAACAATAAACAAATTTATAACAAATTTTTTTTTTGTTATAAAAGACATGATAGAATTTTGTAATATGTTATATTGTTGTTATAAAATATAAAACATTTTAAAAAATGTGTGATAAGTTTTGACTATTAAAAAACAATTATAATAGAACAAAAAAAATACATAATAAACCATCTTGTTAAAAGTGTTCCACCATTAAAAACTATGATAAAAAACTATAACTTTTAAATTGTAAAACTGCCATTAAAAATCAATTTTTTAAATGAATTGGAATTAAATATCTTTAATTTTATTTTTTTTCAAAAAAAGATTTTATAAAAATAAAAAGTATACATCCATTCCAAACCTACCATGAAAATTTATCTGAAATAAAAATTCGTTGTCTCTTAAAAAATTTTGTTTTATGAATTAGAAAATTCAATTTCTATCAAATCTAAAAGATAAAAAATTCAATTTCTCGTTCATCAGAAGAGAAATTTTTTCTTTTAAAATAAACAAAGACAAAAATTAAATTTCAAAAGAAAAGAAATCACAGAAAGCACAGAAATCACAGAAACTTGAAAGTATTTTTTTAACATTAATTCCAAATTGTAAAAATCTGAGATCTTTTTTTTTATTTTGAAAATTAAAGATCCACATTAAAATAAGTTTTTTTCTCCATTTGTTTGTCAATTTCCAAAACCAAAGGAACCAAACCAACCAAAAAATGGGATAACATAAATTTTTTTGACTTCTATTATAAATTTTACAGCTGGTGATAAATTTTCATAACCATTTTACAGTTTGCTATACATGATAGAATTTTATAATAAAAAATCAATTCTTATTTACTTTAAATTTTCAAGGTAGTATTGGAACGGCTGTATTTAAATATTTTAAAATAATAAAAATTATAGGATCTTTTAAAAGCTTTATTATTTTAATAAAAAATCATTATACAAATAAGAGTTTTGTTTTAAAGATGTCTCATGATTATTATGAAATGTTTTTTTTTTTTTGTTTTTATTAGGGTTATGAGTGAAAAATAGTTTAGTGAAATAGATTATTCTTAATTATTTTTTAAAGCGATGTAAAACAATTATTCTTTTTAAAAAACTTTGTTTCTTTGAAATTAAAAAAGAAAAAAAAAAAAAAATCGAAGATTTGTCAAATTTATAAAAAATAGAAATTATCGAAATGAACTAATTTCAGGAAAAACATCAAGCTGTGTAATAAATGTTAAAAGGGAAAAAAAAATGACAATAAGTACCATATATATATATTCCTTTTTAAAATACACTTGATGATATAATTTTTCAATTTATGATGAATGGAATTTAAATACCTTGGAATTTTGCATTACATTAAATGGAATTATAATATTATCGCCAAATAGTGATTTTCAATTTAAAATCGTTATTTCTCAACCCTTACCTAAAATATTCAATAAATTGTTAAATGCTTCAAAAAAATGTAAAAGTTTAAAAACAAGTGTTTTAAATAAAAAATTGTTTTTTCTTTTCATTTTTATTTATTTATTTCTTAAAAACATTAAATCTGTAAATGAGCTGGATAAACCAAATAATAAATAATCCGATCTGAAAAAGAGTTTTACCAATAAAATAGACTAAGATTTTTTTTTAAAAAAAGAGTCATCTTTATAGGGTAAATAATGATTAAGAAAGTCGAGTAATTTCCATACTATTTTAATAATGAACTCTGAAAAAACTTTTCATCTCTAGAAGATTTTTCTGTTCGATTTAAAGGGGAGGTTAAGGAAAACAAAAAAAACAAAAAAAAAAAAACAAAGATATTCGAACGATCTTGATATTGATAATTGTTTGGTTTTGTCATATTTTATAAATAATTCATTCAAAAATTAAATCAAAATTTAAAGTATTACATCTAAACTTTGTTTCGATCAAAGGGAAATCCAAAAAAAAAAATTTTTTTCAAATATCAATTATTTTTCTATAATTGACCTTTGAATGGCAAATAAGAAGAAATAAATAGAATAATACATACCTCAGAGAATAGTTGATATTCGTCTGAAAGGAATCTTATTAATTTGATAGATTTTCTTAAAAAATTGAAAAACTCAAATTCTTAGTGCACCACTTAGAAAAACAAGAATTTTCGTTTTGATCTCCTACTGGTATTTGAATAATAAATAGGAAACAATTTTCACTTCATTTTCCATACTTTTCTTTTAGAAATCAAGTCCCCAAATAAATTAAGTTAGGATTTGTGGTCTCTATTTGAAAAAGGAAATGAAAAAACAATAAGAAAACATAACAATGTTCATTTTTGCTCTCTCAGTTGAAGATCAAAGATAATTCCAATAGAAATAAATATCATTTTTCAATACAATCATTTTTACTGTTTCAATAACATTCGAATAACACGTGTTTTTACCAAGTGATTATTGATCTTGTAATAAAAAAAAATATTGCAAACGAATTAGGTCTTCAAAAAAAAATCAAAAAAAAATTAAAAAAAAAAGAAAAAAATCAAAAAAAACCAAATGAGAAAAAATGATTTCAATTTTGAAAATAAAATTTTTCTTATAATACCCTTTCAAACGCTTTAAAAAAATGTAATTCATACCATTAAAACTGGGCGGCTTTGACTGGAAAAGAGTTAAGAGTTTATAACCAAATTAATGGTATATTATTAAATTTCAAAATTGGTCAAATTGAATTTTTTTGTATTTTTGAAAAGTTTCTTGATTATTTTCATCAGTATGAAAGTTTTTAATGATTTTTAAGAATTGGGAGAGGAAAAATCAAAAAGATTATTTTGCAATTGGTAGTATTTTATTACAAAAATTGTAGAAAAATCCAAAATTTTTAAATCATCAATACTAAAAATATTTTTAAAAATTTGTTCCAAACCCAATTTTAACCACCAAAGTCATTGGAAAATTTTTTCCCCTTCAAACAAGTTATAACCAGTCTAATTCCTCTCTTAATTATTTTTTTATCCAAAATCTTGACCAAAATTCTCTAACATACCATCCAAACCACACAAACCTACTCTAACAGACTCTAACCTACCATAACATATTTTGACCTTCCGTACAGTAGGTTTTAAATATCTACATCCAATATATTTCAATGTAATTGACTATTTTGAAAAAAATGAGAATTTGAAAAATTTTGAAAATTAATAATTTTCCCCAGATTAATAAATGAAAAATAAATAAATAGACAAATTAATTCATTAATAGATCAATCAATATATTAATAAATCAATAAATTTCAATATCGTAATTATAATTTAATTTAATAGGATGCCAGCGTATACTGAGAATAGATGGATTTCACTTTTTTTTGTGATCTTTTTAGTAACACAATTATATTTATTTGCTAATTTAGTTTTGGGTGCTATCTATGATGTATATCGAAAGGCCATGTCTGAAAGCGTCAAACACCAAAAAATAAGGGAATGGAAGGCCGTTTTATCTGCATTTAAAACAATTGATTCCGAAAACAGGGGATGCATCACACGCGGGGAATGGAGATTATTAGTCAAAAACATTAATCCAAAACTTAACCCCATGGCCATTGACCTATGGTTCGAAGTCTTAGATACTGATGATGATGGGTTTGTCGATGAATATGAATTTTTACATATTGTTGAAACCTTGAATTCGACATTAATTCGTACTAAATCAAAGGTTTCACAAAAAACTTTTTTTACTACAGGGATCTTAAAAAAAATAAGTAAAAAATGTTATTCTCTTGTTGAGAAAAAGTTTTTTGTTCTCTTGATTGATTTTGCCATCTTTGTTAATTTGGTTGTCACTATAATCATAATGGAAGTCGCAGACGGCGATAAACCAAAAGAAATATCAGAATATATCTTCACATTAATCTATTTTATAGAAATGGTATTAAAACTTACTGCATATGGATGGCGTTATTTTAAATCAAAATGGAATATGTAAACTATATTTCCTTTCTTAATTTTTTTTTTTTTTCTTTTCTTTTTTTTTTTTTTTTTTTTCAAAATCTTTTTATTTGAAAAGTTTTATTTTTGGCAAATTTTTAACTGTAATTTTTTTTTTTCTTTTCCCCAACACCAAGCGTAATCTCAAAAAAATTGTACTTTTGTTAAAAAAACGTAATACCCATTTATTTAGAATTAAAAAATAATCTGTCCTACTTTAAATACAAATTGATTTTCAACAAATATTATTTGTTGAAAATTTAAAGAATCATGGGAACGCAAAATTTTAAATTGTTTGTCATTGGAAATGAATTTAATTTTTTTTTCGATAACCTTGATCAAGCACAAATATATTGAATAATAATAAAAATAAAAAAAAAAAAAAAAGTTCCTTTCCTCAATCATAGCTTGAAAATTTATATTAACAACTCCAATTCTCGACAAATCTGGTTACTTGTTTTTAAATAAATATAACCCAATTTTGACAACATATAAAATTCTTTGTTATTTTTCATGATCTAGCAATTGATATCTCGAAAGAGAAGATACTTTTCAAAACAAACTATAAAGTAATAATGTAGATATTCACACTCTAATCTTTGTCTCTCCTCTTTACTCCAGTGATTACTGATACTTTTATCAAGTATGTAACAAAACCAAAATTTCAAAGTTATCGATAAAACAGTAGACAATAAAATCTCGAATAAATATTTTCTAAGGTTATATTACTTACTTTTTTATAAAATTTTTTGAAAACATCTTTTTATTACCATTTGAGAAAAAAAGTGAAACAAGATTTTTAATTATGAACCTTAATAGAATCAAAGAAATCACAGAAATCACAGAAATCACAGAAACCTGACAATGAAAAGTAAGATCAATTAATGAAAGAAAAAATAAATAATTAAGGGATCAGTACTCTTAAGGCAACAAGGCAAAATTTCAAAATATGTTATTGGTGATATTTTCTTCATAGAAATTTTATACATGCGCCAAGTATCAAAAAATTCTGATCGACTAAAAAAACCACAAAAAAGAAAATTTTTTTTTTCCCGATTTTCTGAAAAAGAAAACCTTTAAATTCATTTTATTTCTCACAATTTATCTAGTTTTTACCCCGTTTATTGCCATTTCCATCATTTTTATACAATAAAAATTCTTTGTTGCCAGGAATATTAATATAAAGATTTTTTTTTTCTTTTTTGAGATAATTCTTTTGATTAACCAAAAAAATGATTTATTCAACCGACTGAAAAATATTTGTCTTTTTTTAAGAAGGATAGTAATAATCATCAAAGTTTTAAAGTTATTAAAAAAATTTTTTCAAGAAATTGTGTTTTTGTTTTTAGATGAAATTCGATTTTTTAAAATATAATTTTTCTTGAAGACATTTGGGAATAAAGTAATTTTATCCTCAAAATTCAAAATAAATTTTTATTTTCTGACAAAAATGATTTAAATTGCTCTAAGGTTTCTTGTGAATAAGAACAAACAATTTGTTAAAAAAATTTTTTTGCAATATTTTTCATTTTTTGAAAAAACCAGAAAAGAACTTTTACAAAACTTTAAAGAAAAAAATTTTTTACTCTTAATAAGATCTCAATTTCAAAGAAACTTTTCAAATTAAACTTTTATCAAATATTCATTTATTTAATCACCTATACTTATATTCGTTTTATTGGCTGAGATTTGTATTGAAATATTAATTATTAAAAAGAATAAACCAAATAAAAAATTTTCTTTTTAAATCAATACTTTCCAACACAAAACGAAAAATATGTTTTACCATTTTCAAGAATTAGCTTAATTGTTAATAAAAATAATAGACTACTTTTTTATCGTTTTATATTGGAAACATATAAATTTTGGATTTTATAAAATAGACCCAAATTAATAAATTGTTTAAATGGGGTTAACTCATCCATTTCACAAGTCGAAACACAAATTACAAAAAAAAAAAATTTTCAAGATCTAGAAAAGATTTCAATTTATTTTTAAAAAATACTACTCCCTTAAAGACAAAATGAAGGATTCAACATATTAACAGTTTTTTTTTTAATACTATCTATTTGTATGGGGTTTTTTCTTTTGACTGATCTATTATTAAAAAAATTTGTTGCAAATATTTAAATATTTTTGATATCTCCAAAACAACACCTAATATTTCGATAATCAAGGAGATTTAAATTATTTTTGCTGATTTTATTGAAAATGATATAAAGGATTATTCTTTGAAGTTAATTTGTTTCTTCTATTAATTGATTTTACCATTTCATTTTCAGGTTTCTGTGATTTCTGTGATTTCTGTGATTCTATTAATGTTCCCAATTAAAAACCGTGTTTCACTTTTTTTACCGAACGGTTAGATCACTTTTACTTTTAAACTTTTTTTTCCAAAAAATTTTTATAAAAAACAATAAAATAAAGATTTTCATTAATTTGAAAACATCATTTAGTAAAGACCCGGTAATGTTATTTTTTTCCTAGACTTGGTTTGGATCTAAACTCCAATTCAAAATTTTTTAACAAACCAAAATTCAATTGTTTTTTAAAAAAAAAAAAAAATCTTATTAAAGAAATTATATGGAAAATACTAAATCAGAACTATTCACTAATTGGAATTTTAACAATTATTTGAAATTAATTTTTTTTATCGTTCTATATTTTACACTTATTCAATTTTCTGTTTCACTTTTGTTTGAAATGAACGTTTTTCTTCAATTTTTGCTTCACCCAAAAATGAGGTTGAAAATAAAGTATAAAAAAATTATAAATAAAAATAATGATCAGAGAGAGAAGATGAAATTCCAAATCGATTTTAATTCATCTTCTTTCAATAAAACAAAAAAGGGGAATTTGAATAAATGAACGAAAATCATAATCAATTTTAAATTTTTTCTTTGAAAATTTTGAATAAATTTATGGATCATAAAATTCTTTTATTACAAACAAAAATATCTAAAGTCAAATTGAAATTGTTCAATGCACATAATTCGAGTTTTTTAATTTTGGTTTAGGCTTATTCTAGATTTGTATGAAAAAATTATTGATGCTGTATATTTTTCAAATTTAAATCTCGAAATTGATGTATTTCTGAATTGTAATTAAATAAAATATTATAAATCTAGTGGATTGCATTAGAATTATTCAACTTATTATAAATTCTCAACATATTATTTATTTATTGAAAGAAATGAGAAATCAAAAAAAAAAACAAAAAGAGAGAGAAGAAGAAAAATAATTAAAATATTATAAAAAAAAAAACAATAACCATTCGCGAAAAAAATTGTCAAATTGGTTTTAATTGTAAAACAGTCGTAAATAAGAAGAAAGTGTTCTTATTTTCTGTTATTTTCTAATGTCTTTTTTTGTTCATTTTAAAACAAAAACCAAGTCCAAAAATTAGCTTGATTATTTGAATTAAAATAGAATTCCAAACAACATACAAAACCAAAATTTAAGAATGTTCAATTTTTCCTAAAATTTGATTTTTAATTGTAAACATTTGAAAAAGTGAAGTTTTTTGGATTTTTTGACGTTATAATTTTTCCATTCATGTAAAATTGGCTTTAGGATTTGAACAATAGGTATTAATCAAGTTTGAGGAATTTCAGTTTCAGATATCTTCTTTAAACAGTGAAAAATAAGTAAAAAAATATTTGAAAAATTTAACTTTTTACAACAACCATCTTATAATTAAAACCGATTTGACAATTTTTTTCCAGAATGGTAATATCATTTGCTTTTCCAAATTAAAAATTTATTTAAGATTCGTTAGGTTCTTCAGAATTTCAAAAGAATTGAGTAAAATATTTGACTTTACTCAATTCTTTTTAATTCTGGAAAACCTCACAACATTTTCAACTTTGATTGTTTTTTAAGATGAAACTTCTCAACACAACATTTTCACTGTTCCTAAATTAAATATAAAAACCAACACTAAATAATGCTTACCAAATCATAATTTCATTTTAATGAAAATTCTTAATAGATTCTATTTTTTTTTATTTTTTTTATTTTTAATTGAGAAAATAATTGAATCATATGATTCTTATTCCTTCTCATATTCTTTTTCCTTTGACTCATCCCTTCGTATCCCATTCCTTTTCCTTTTCCTTTTCCTTTTCCTTTTTAATATAGTTTTGATTTTATTGTTGTCACTTTATCCGTTATTTCAGCACTAGCAAATCTTTCCGATCATGAAGGATCATTATCTGAAATGGGAAAATTCACTATAATGCTTCGTACATTAAGATTATTAAAAACAATTCAAGTATTCCCAGGCTTGTCACAATATTTTTCAATTGCAAGCGAATGCCTTCCAGCTTTTATTGTATATGGCTTAGTTTTATTTTTGATTTTTTATATTTTTTCATTGTTTGGAATGGAAATTTATGGAGGCAAAATTTATGAAGCAAACGAGAAATTGAAAGATACAGGATACCTCGCCGCAGGCTATTTACCAAATTGCTTTAATACATTCCCCGAATCGCTCATTGTCTTATTTGAATTGATGATCATCAACAATTGGTTTGTGATCGTTGAAGGGCATGTCGCCGTCACGGGGAACGCTAGCTATATCTTTTTCATCGTATTCTATTTCATCGTTATAATGGTGATCCTGAACATCGTCATTGCATTCATATTGGAGGTCTTTAATTGGAAACAAGAGCATGAAGGTGAGGCCTTAACAAACACCTCGGAAATTGAAAAGGAACTTAACGAGCTTCAAGAAAGAACAAAGATTTACTTAGAGGCACAAGGCATTAAAGAGAATTGGGTTGTCAAAGAAAACAAAAGAATATTTAATTTGTTTCAAAACATTTTCGAGCCAAACCAATCTCTTTCTTTGAAGGATATTACAGAAGAAGTTGAGAAAAAAGTTGTTCCAACCAGAATGCACCAATCCGTTTTTACATTTGCCAAGCGACTTGCTTTCTTTATGGGATCTGATGATGAACCACAAGACGATGACGAGAACAAGAAACAAAATGACAATCTTGAACTTGATAACATGAAAAAAAATCTCATTAATACTCCTTCAAATTCAGAAACTTCAAATTCGGATTCTGACAATTCTTCAGATACTAGTGGTGATGAATTATCTAGAGACAAACAATCTTCATCAACAGAAGATTCTTCAAGTGATTAAATCGATTGTTTTTTTGTTTTTTTTTTATTTTTTTTTTTTTATAATTTTTTTTATAAATATATTTTTACACATTTCTCTTTTCTTTTTTCTTATTTCTTATTTCTTATTTCTTTTCAATTATTTTTTCGTAATTATGACTCTTCTTATGATATTATTACTTTTTTTCTTTTATTTTTTATTTTTTCCACTATTTTATTTCTTTTCTATAACAAAGTCCACTTATTTTTTTCAATTATGAAATGTTTTTATTACCAAAAAAGTTATTAAATTATTTTTTTTTTTTTTTTTTAATTTTTTTTCTTTTAAATTTTATTGAATAAATCCGTTTCGTTAGATCTGGAAAATTTTTTTCAATGATTTAGAAAGGTTCGTGTTAAATTTGTTAAATTAAAATAAACACATAAAATTAGTTGATTGTATCTTATCATTTGATCGATTAATAATTGGGGGTGAAATTTCAACAAATTTATTCAACAATTTTTTTGTTTATCCATTCATTTCAATTTTTAGGACAGACCTATTATAATTTTTTCTTTTTATATTTTTGTTATTTTATTTGTATGAAAATGATTACTTATAAAAACGTTAATAATGCGTATCTTAAAATGTGGTTTTATAAAAGTTTGGAAAAATTAAATAAATAGAGTTTTTTTTTCCTATTTTTGATTTTGGGTGGGTAAAAATTTTTGGAATAGTACGTATACCGTTGAGACCATTAGCCACATTTTCATACATTATGTTCTTAAGAAATATAGTAAAAATGAAATGATAAAAAATGGTTCAAAAATTATTCTTAAAAAGATTGATTAATCATATATCAAAAAAACAAACACATAATAATCTTTATTATTTATATTTAGTAATTTTATAATTGAAAAAATTTATAATCGATTAAATATTTTCAAATATTTGTAAATCATTTGTTTTTGATTTGGTAAAGATCAATTTCAAAAATTAACAAAAAATATGCCAAAATATTTAAAATTATTCATATTTTTGGATAAGATTAAAACAATATTAAAAAAAATATTATCAAAAAATTGATTGAAAATAAAATATTTAGGAAAATGGATTTAAAAAGTAAAAAAAAAAATACAAAAAAACTTCAAAAAAAGAAAAAGATAGTTTTAAAAAATTAAAACCATTTTTTAGACAAAAAAAGAACCAGTTAAATGTGTTAATTGTTATACTTTGAAATCAAAATATATTTGTCAATTATTTTATGGGTTGAATATTTTTAATTTATCTCGAAATAGATTTTAACTCAATGATTTTTATAAAAACGTGATACATTTTTTTAAATTTATTGAAACCTTCTTCAAGAATAATTTACAATCTTAACTAAACACTTGATCAAGCCAGAATATAAATTCCACAAAAGAAAGTCAAAATTTAAAAAGCAATATAAATTCTTGGGGGCGAACATATATTAGAAAACATTAGTATTTTCCAAAAAAAAAAAAACAAGAAGACCAATATATTATTGTTGAAATATATAACCTAAAATTATTTGATCCAAATTGCAAAAAATTTAAACAAATATTAATAAAATAAAGTTATTGGTAGAAAGAACAAGAATCTTTTAAAAATTGTTAGATATGATAATATAAAAGATAGTTGCATTTTTTTGGTACACACTTTTCGACATAATTTAGAGTACAAAAAAAATAACAAATTAAGGCAAAAAATTCAAATTCTAGTAGAATAATTTGTGAAAAAAAAAATAATAAAAAAATGTCCTTTAATTTGAGATTTTTTTTGTGCCTTACATTTTGTTCAAAGATTGTATCTTAAGTTATACTGGCTGTAAATAAATATTTTCTCAGTCAATTGTGGTGTAGGAAATTGCCTGGAATAAATTGGCTTTTTGAAAAAACCAACCCTACACTCATTCTTTAAAGTGTGTGTGATTGTGTGAAAAACTTTTTATTTGTTAGATGATGTATGAAAGGGAATTGGATAACTTTTCAAAAGTTTTCACAACAAATTAGCAAGATTATCACTATAATTAAGATTTTTTGTAAAATTGTTATTTTCTTTATTTATTGTGAGAAAGGAGTAATCAAAGAAAATTTACTAAATAAAAAAGAGAAGAAGAAAAATAATTAAAACATTAAAGTAAATAAATATTATATCATTCACAAGACCAAATTAAAAATTATCCGCGTCCTGAAACAGGAGGGGTAAAAATCCGATAGAAAGATTATTAATAATAAGATTCCACAAACTGTGATTAATAATAAAATTGTTATTTTCTACTTCTTATTCTTCTTCTCAGGATCTATGTATTAGCTATAAAACACAACTGGAGTGTTTATTGGATTTTTATTTAATAGATCACCAATAAGAAATGAAAATTACTCTTTATTCTTTTTGGTTATTTAACTTTTGAAGGGAACAACCCCATATATATATAAAATATTTATTTTATATTCAACGATATTGTTGAAATAGGTTAGTATTTGTTTGATCATTCATTTGGTTTGAGATTTGATATTATCGTAAAAAAAAAAAAACTGAAAAGAAAACATTTATGTTTTTCCATCACAAAAGGTCTAATTACTTTTATAAAAGAAACATGTCTTTCAAAACTTTCAAATACTTGAAGACAATTAACAACCCTTTAAATACTCTCAAACGTTTTTAAAGGCGAAAGTGTCGTAAATTTCAGGATATTTTTTTTAAAAGTCAAGAGATTTTTTAAGTGATATCAAAAAAATAATTTTTCATTTTATTGTGACACACAAAAAATCTCCTGGCTTTTACAAAGCTAATCACTTTTGTAAAAGTATTCCAGCTTTAAAAGCATTGGAAAGTGTTTGGAAGTTTGAAAAGGATGAAAACTGGATAAAAGTCATGAGTTTTTTCGTAATGGATAATTATTTTATCTCGATAATGTGGAATAAAACGATATTATGCCTTTTCGTGATAAAGTACAATTAATCACGATTTTTCTAATATTATCACTAATTGATTGTTAAATCATCATAATATATGTTATCATCAAAACCACTAATATTACAAAATGTTTATATAGGTTTTATTTATTACAAATCACAAATTTATGAAAAGGTAATTGTTTTACATTCAGTTTCACTTGTAGTACACAAACTTTGAAGGAAGAGGAAAAATTTCAAATTAAGAAACAAATTTCCAATTGTGCAAAATAATTTGTATTTAAAAAAAATTCGAGAAAAAGATTTGTAATTTGAGATTTTTTTATTTCCTTAAATTTTATTGAAAGATAGTGTTCTAAAAGTCAAGCCGACAGTATTTAAAAATATTCAAAAAAAAAAGGATCTTTACAAAAAATAGAATAAACTCATCAAATCAATTTTTTTAACAATTAGAATAATTTCTCATTTTACTCGATAAAAACCAAATTGGATCTAATCGAAAAAAAATAAATTTGTCACAAAATTTTTTTAAAATGATTTATATTTCCTTTAATCAAATTCTCTTAAACAGTATAAACCCAATATAAAGAGTGGCCTAAAGAATACTAGAAACTTGGAATTGAATCAGATGAAAGTTATCAAATAGGATTTACACAATATCCAAATATTCAATTCCAAGTCTTTTCAACTTAATATCTAAATGTTCCTCAATATGTGCTTATTTTTTTCCAATTTATTTTCCGATTAAGATCAAAAATCTAAAAATTTCTTTCTTTTTTTTGTTGAGTAAAAAATTTCTTAAAAGTCCAATCCCTTTTTCTTTAGATTGGTTTTATACTATCATTCTTGTAAATTAAAATTTTTTTTTTGGAATTATTTATCTCTCTTTTCAAAAAAAAATCGTTAGATCAAAAAATAAACTTGAAAAAGATTCACAAAAAAAAATACTAGAATAACTTGAAATGAACAAACTCAAAAAAACAAGAAAAAATGGAAATAAAATACATAGTTAAATATGCAAAATTTATGAACAAAAAAAATTGATTTTTTTTTATTTTATTTTCTTCAAAATTAATTATATTACTAAATATTTATTTGAGAGTTTGCATATTCATTTTTACTGAATTTCAAAAAATGATATGAAAATTTTTTTAAAATGAGAATAGCGAAAAAATTATCACAATATCAAACTACATTTACAATTTTATTTTGATCCGAAAATGATAATCTTCAAAAACGTTTTCCATTTTTATTGTACCTGTTGAAAAATCAAAAGTAACTTTGAATTACTATTGAAATAAAAGTCAGCCTAACTGAAAATAACAGTGATTAAATAATCCCTTTGTCTGTTTTTCATTCACCAATTTTTTGACCAGAGTCTATAATTGTATTAAATTTTATATTTTTGGAAGAATAAAAAAATAATCTTTAAAATTTTGTAACAAATTTTAAGAAGAAAAAAAAAAAAAAAAAAATTCTTTCCAAATTATTTATTTTATTGATCTCTCTTAAAATTCAGAAAATAATTTTCTTTTGAAGACTCCTATCTTTATAAATAGTCATTCTTTCGAAAGTGGTTACATTCTGAAACATATCATTTTCCAAATATGATTTTCTAATTTAAACTTTAGGATTAAAAATCAAAGAGTTCAATCTTTTAGTTTTTGAAATAAATAAAAAACCAAACAAAACATATTTGATGTAGATCTTAGTTTTGGAAAGAAAGGTTTTTCTATTTTATAATTCTAGCCTTAGATCCTTTAGAAATCGAGAACATTTATATTAAGAAAAAAAAGAACACGAAAAAAAAACGATAAACTTTAAATTCATCCTACAAAAGGATGGTTTGGAAGTTCTCTTATGACTTTTTTTTTGTTATTTTGAACTTTTTTTTTTTCAGATTTGCAAGGAATACAAAAAATATAGATTGTTGTTCTACCTTTAAGGTAAAAAGGCTGAACGTATTTTTTTTTGAAAAGATCCACCTAACATTCAGATTACCCTTTTATTCATTAATATTAATAAAAGGATTTTTGAAAAATTCTTTTCTTGATCTTTGATCTCAAGTTCAATTTCCTTTTCAATTTTGTTTTAGCAAACTGTTTCACAAGAGATCAGAATTTCATTTATATGAAGAGGGGACTTTTCTGTATCATTTTATTTTTTTTGATTATTTTCAAGTCAATTGCAAAAGTGTTTGTTGTATTATCAAAAAACATATTTAAGGTCTAAAATTGTCTCCAATTTTGTTAAAACTCTTGATTAATTTTCTTTTATTTTTTCGAATTATCGATTTTTTTTTTTTCAAATTTGATGATTTTGTTGTTTAAATTAGAGTCATTGGAATATCTGAAATTTACATTCCATGAAACGAATGTTTTGATTATTGGAATTTATTTGCAATTTATAGCTTTGTATTTAAATTTAAATAAATAATTAGGGGAAAAAATCAAAAAGAGGAAAATATAGTGTTTATTTGAAAGATTTAAGAAACGTTCATATTTTCGAGACTTCTTTGATTACTTTTGATTAACTACTTTATCTCAAACAGTTTTTATGTTCTTCTCCTTGTTTTAATTGAAATTGTTTAGATCATTTTACAAAAATTTCTTAATAATTGATTATGGAACAATTCGTTGGAAAAATCAACAAATTTTCTTATCATTTACAATTGCCCTCGTTTTGAATGTTGTATATTTTAAAATGAACTCGCCTGTAATTAATTTGAAAAACTTTCTGGAAAATAACTAAAAAAAAAGCTATTTATCTCTTTCACAAGATCTTGAAAATTCGAATTTTTATGAATTAAAACGATGTCAAAAAAGAAAAGAAATTGAGAGATCCATTTATACCGTTCTTATTTTGGACATTTTGACAAACCATAAATATTTACCTTCATTTTATTATTTAAAAAATGATCATAAAGTAAGGTTTAAAAACCCAAATTACTCATTTTCAAAAGCCCTCTTTTGAATCTCTATCCTTGATCCTGCAAAAATTATCAGAGCAAAAGATATTGTTTAAAAAAAAAACTATTATTTTTTACTTTTTTTGTTTTTGTTTCTCTATTTTTCTTTCAAATTTTTCAATTCCTCAAGCAAAATGCAAGAATCTCTGCCAATAAAGTTCATACAAAACTACGAATTTGTGAGTGTCATGAGTGAGACAAGGCTTGGCAAAATTCGAATTGGGAAACATAAAATCACAAAGCGACAAGTAAATAAAACAACACACACAAAAACCTTTCTGTTTTTTAATTGCTCTCTTACACAAACTAACCTTTTTATGTTTCACTTTTACTTGTTGAATAACTTTCTCAATAAAAAAATAAAATAAAAAAACAAAAACCCCAATCAATAATTCACTTTTCCGAATTTTCCAATTCTTTTAGGTTGTGATTAAAAGTCTTGAAAAAAAAAAAGTGCAATTAGAAAACGGAGCAAAAGAAAGGCTCAAAAGAGAAGTAAAGATCCTGAAAATTGTTGAGCACCCACACATAGTCAGGCTATTAGAATTCCTCCAAGATGAGAAAAACTGGTACATAGTTACAGAGTACCTTGAACACGGGGAATTATTTGACTTCATTGTTGCTCATGAAAAACTAACTGAGAACACAGCAAGAAGATTTTTCAGAGAGATTATATCTGGTAATTCTTTGATCCAAATCTTAATATTTTTTTTTTTTGTTTTTTTTTTTTTTTTTTTTGTTTGTTTGTACACATCAGTTAGATTACTTCTTTTTTCTAAATTGGATATTTGTGCAGCTTTCCAATTAACTGCACATTTGCTTAAGATTTGTCAAATTGTGTTTCTATTTCTAGATTTTTTCCTACAAAAAAGGTAATTGCAAAATTATTAATTTAAACCCCATTTTCTTCTACTGCAAAAAAAAAACACCTTACTTTAAATTTTTTTAGCTTTATGTTTCTTGAAATACTTGTAGTTCCAAATTAAGATGATTTTTTTTTTTGAAGGGAAAACACGTTTGATGGTTAGAGTTTGTTTTGTGATTTTATTTTTCGATCAATGAGTGATTTATTTTAAAAAATGAGTATAAAATTTTGATATATGAAATCTCAAGATTTTCCATATGAATCACTTTTGACACAGAAAAATGGATTCCAGAACAAGGCTGTCAAAAGAATACCAACCTTTTTATGAAATTTACCAGTTATTATTTCAATAAGGTCAGGCTAAAAAATCATACTAATTTTAAATTCTTCACTTCTCCACAACTGAGAAGAATTATTGTGAGCTGTGCAATATTGATTTCCAAAATCCACATGGGTAACAACAAGTGGTTGTAAGACCAAGAGTGGATTTAATAAAAATACCGTGCCAAAAAATGACAAATTTAAGATTTGTATTACCTGTAGTTTTGACTCATTTTTTGGAAGGATTTTTGAAACATTTTTTGAAACGCACAAAAAATGGTTGTGGTATGATTTTGGAACATTTTTTAAATGCAAAAAACATGTTAAAAATTGTTGTATTGAGTTTTGTTTTTTTTAGTCAATTTGTAATTTTACCAAAAACTCAAGGACTAGAACAATTATCTGCCCATTGGGTATTGCTTTTATGACCAAAAACATTTATTGACTTTAATAGAATGTTGAGTCAATAGATCTCTTTCAAATTTTATGTTTTTTTTTCGAAATTTTTAATTTGGTAAAACTATTTTCAGAATACGAATTCGCAATTTTATTTGAAAAAGTTCGAAAATCAAAATCCTCTAATGTATTGGTCTTTCCTCACTTCATATGAAAATATTCCATAATTTAGTACAATACTATCAATATACTTTCAGATCAAGTTGAAAGTAAGAGAAATAAGAGATAAAAAAATAGCTTTTTAAATTTGGCTTGTTTTGTTTGAGAATTTCGAAAAGTTTTTGGAAAAATAAATGTTTTTTTTTTAATTTTTCTCAAAAAAATTTCCACAAAATATGTATTACCTTGTCTTTCCTTTAATTCACCAACTTTTAAAACCAATTTTTTTATATCTTTCCAATATTGGATTTTAGTTCTCAAAGAAGATAAGATTTGAATAGTCATTAAGACAGCGATTTATCACATTTGATGTTTTTATTACTGGTATTTGAATTATAAGGGGAAAAAATTTTCACTTCCTTTTCCATACCGTTCTTTTATAAGTAAATTTAGTTCTCAAAGAAGTAGGTTGCAATTTGTGGCTCTATTTGAAAAAGGAAATCGAAAATGAAGTGAAAAATTTTTCCCATTTATAATTCAAATACCAGTATTATTTTTTTTTTCAAAGGTTAAATTGATTCTTTGAAAACAACTAAAAACTCATAGAAGTTGACTGTATTTCCTTTCTTTGAAAACATTTATTTTTTAATTAAACTTAAAACCTTTAGATCGACTTTTAATTTGATTTTTTAATTATTTTTTGGTAAGAAACAATGGCTACTTTCTTTGAAGGTACCAATTTCAAAACACAACAATTCGATCATGTTTACTCTTTTATTTTGATCATATTTGTAGGTTAATACATATGTCTTGGTACATTCAAGAAAATCAATTCACATGGCAAAAATTATTTTAATTAGGAAAGAAACATTTTGATATTTGAATTAAAAGTCTAATACCGAAAATGAAATTGCTTTTTTATATTTTGTATTTAATCATTTGGGAAAAAACTACTTTTTGAGAAAATTTCCTTCTTTCAAACAACTTTTTGAACCCTTACACATCGCTGATATATTTTTTTTTTTTTGATGTTGAGTTAAGTTATGAGTGTTTTTAACAATTTCACCTAAAAGGTCAAAACGGAGTTGATTGAAAAGTTTTGATGATAACTCTTGTAAGATTTTCTAAGATCATCAAAACTGAAAAAGGTTTGATAATGTATGGAATTCACAAAAATCTCCAGTTCCAAAAAAAAAAAAGAAAGATCATTATTTATCTTTTTTGACTGACATATATTATTATATATAATAATGAACTTCAAAAATTAATAAAAAGGATTTACAAGCTTTATTTTTATTGGATACTTGGATGGAAAAATCTTCAAAACCTTTCTCATAACACCCCAGCCCAATTTTTCTTGAAGCTAACAATTGGGTTTTCAGAGAAACAAAACAACCCAAAAAAAATTTCCACATTAAAATAAACTAAATCTTTTGAGTATTTCTTTAATGTAAATTCGGTTCAAATTATTAAATAGAGTAAATATTATCCTTGAAAGAGTTCTTGAGAACTTCAACCAAATAAAAAACAAAAAGAATAAACAGAAAAAACAAAAAGAAACAAAAAAAAACAACTATTTCTTTGTAAGAATTATTATAATTTATAAAAACAAACATGAACATATTAAATAATTCAATGTACCAAACTTCATAAACAATGTGATCATTTAGAGTTAGTGTTGTCTATTAAGTGTGTTTGTTAATGATCATCCCTTTATTTCAAGCCACAAAATCATGATTACTTTTCTTTTTACTTCCCTTGTTTTTTAATAAGGGTGTTTGAGTTTAGGTGTCTAAAAATTTCTTGTTCATTTTCCTGTAAAAATACACATAAAATTGCTTTTTCCATCCAAATTGGAGAATATTTTGATCGACATATTTTCACCATTTAAATAGGATTATATCAAAAGGTCTTGAGACAATTTGATTAATATGCAAATATAGTTGTTAAATGAGATAAAATTCTCGTCTCATTTTCTTTTTATACAATTACAATACCTCATTTTGACGATCTACTTTTAATACTAAAAATAACCTCTTGGTATAACAAAACTAACATAGATAAAAATATAAATTAAAGTGTTGTTGGTGATTTTTGATCAATATTTTCGTATTTGTTAGAAAATTTACAATAATTTGAATTTTTTTTTTTTTTTTAATTATTAATTTTAAAATATTTGAATAATTTAAAAATTTTGAATTCCATAAATCTTCAAAATAATTATAAAAACAAAATCTTTATTAACATATCTTTTAATTAATAGGGATTGAATATTGCCATAAATTAGGGATTGTTCATCGCGATTTAAAACCAGAGAATTTATTATTAGATCATAACCATCGAGTCAAAGTGATTGATTTTGGTTTTTCCAATTTTACATTACCGAACCAATTATTAGAAACACCGTGTGGGTCACCACATTATGTCTCACCAGAAATTATTTTAGGAAAGGGGTATGATGGTGCGAAATGCGACATATGGGCATGCGGTGTAATTTTATATGTCTTATTAGTTGGAGATTTACCATTTAAAAACAAAAACCCACAACTATTAATGAAACAGATCTTGTCTGGTCAATATTATGTCCCAAATTTTATATCTGAAGAAGCAAAGGATTTGATTTCTCGAATGATTACATTGAACCCAACTGAAAGAATTACGATTGAGGAAATTCAAATGCACCCATGGTTTACAAATAAAGAAAGTAATAGCAAATTAAGAAATTCAAAACTTGAAGATTTGTTTAAGCATAAATACCAATTAAATAATTTTAAAGTGCTCGAGGGCATGGAAAAAATTGGCTTTGATACCACTCAAGTAATTAAAGACTTGAAAAGGGGTGTAAAAAATAGCAACACTGCTAGTTATTTTTTATTTTGTAACCAAGATATGAGAAAAGAAAAGAGAATTAAAGAAAAATCCAAGCTCATTAAGAACTTTGAAGAAAAAGAATTATCATCAATATTATCGCCAAAGATAATGAGAATCCATTTAAGTTCTGAAAATTTATTTAAACAAGCCAGAATCAATAACCAAATTAAAAGAAATAACAAATCTTCAAATTCTATTAAATGTTATAATATTAACACCAACAACAATAATAATAATTTATTTGTAAATAATAATATTATAATGGAAGAGCAGTCAAATAATTCATCAATACCCAATTTGAAAATTATCCCCAGAAAGAACCCAATTGAATATTCTTCATCTTCATTAATAGAAATTGAAAATGAAATGGAAAACGAAAATAAAATCAAGGAAATTAAATTTATCAAGAGAAATACTATTGATGAGAAAGACAAAAAAAAAACTAAAAAAAAATTTGGAAATGCGAGAAACATTTTTAAGAAAAATAAAAATCGAAGGAAGGAGATCAATCGGAAAAAAAGTAAAAAAATGTTTGGCTCTTTTTTAAAAAAAACAAAATTTTGGAAAAAAAAATCAACAAATAACTTTAAAATTGAATCAATTCGAAGCGAAAGCCAATTAAAGGAAGAACCCAAAACAAAAAAAAGTCAAAAGAGTAGCGAATTTGGACGGAGAAGACGAAAGCCCAGAGCGTCAACTGCAGATGAATTAATTGTTAGTAAAATCCTAACAAATATGGGATCAACTGGTAAAAGACCAAAAGCCAAGAATGTTACAAATTTATCAAATCATAATTTATTTGTAAACACTAACACTAAAAATATTTTTGGTTCCAAAATGATGATGGATAATGATAATGATAATTCTAATATCAAAAGTAATACTGTTAATAAGTGTAATAATAGTGAAAAGATTAATGTCAAAAGCAATACTTATAACAAAAACATTAATAAGAAGAAACCAAAAAAAGATCTTGAACGTTTTTGTAGAAAACCAAGATCTTCAACAAGCGGCAAACTGCAAGTAATTAAAAAAAAGAAAGAAAAAGAAATGAATATGAATTTGCACCATAATCAATACAATATCTATCAAATGTTTGAAGATAATAATAATAATAATAATAATATTAATAAAAAAAACACTAACACCAATAACAATGAAAAAGAAAAAGTAAATGATAAAAATAAAATTAGAGAAATTAGAGGAGTTTTTGATTCTTCAACAATGTCGACTAAATCCCCAAAAATAATGCTAAACTGCACAATCAAAGTATTAAAAAATCTTGATGTAACTATTAATCAAAAATCACAATATATCCTAGAATGCCAGATTATGTTTCAAAATGACCTAATTAAATTTATTGTAGAAATTGCACAAATTTATTCTTTAAAAAATTATCACATGGTTAGGTTCCAAAGATTAAATGGGGATATTTGGAAGTTTCAAAAGTTTTGGTCACTCGTAGTAAAAGATTTAAATTTAAATTAACCATTTCATTTGATTAAATTTATATTATTTTATATTGATATTTATTTGTAATTAATAATTAAAAATATATTTTTGTATTTTGTTTTTAATTTTTTTTTTGTATTTTTTTACCTTTTATTTATTTATTTTCTATTGATTTTATTTATCATGTTTTTATTTATTTTTATTCTATCTTTTATATTTATTTCTTTTTCATTGAAAAAATGAATAGATATTAATAATTTAACAACATCGAATAAGACACCTATATTTCTTTATTATTAAATTATTAATATTATCATACAAAATTATATATTTTGCCTTATTTTAATAAATATACTTGTTTTATTTTAATTTTATTTTTTAGCTTGAAAATACACTCATTTTTTTTTTTTTTGAAAGAGTAATAGTCAAATATTATTGAAAGAAATTATTTGATAATATTCAATAAATTTGTAATAACCACTTTCAAAAGTGAGAATTAAAAAATTTTGAAGTTGTTTTTATTGCTTTTGTGTTCATTTTTTGAAACATTTTAAGTAAGACTTTTCGAAAATTCGAAGTAATCTTAATATGAAAATTGTTTTGATATTTTTTTTTTTTTTTTGAAATTTGTTTTTTTGTTTGAAAATATTTATTAATAGAGAAAAAAATGAAAATACTGTTAATCTTTGGGTTATTATTAAATAAATCGAAATAACTTAGATTATTTTATTAATCATTGATTAGAAAAAATCAAATTCAATAGTATTTTTTTTTTTTTTTGATTTTATTTTTTATTTTACTTTTTTTTATTGAATTTTATAAAACAGTTTCAATCTAATAGTTTGTAGATTTTTTTGATAAAAAAATGAAAAAATTAATTTAAATTTTACATCTAAAAAAAATTTCTCGTTTTTTAAAATTAAACATGATTATAAAAGTTTTTTTATCTAAAATTTAAATCAAGTACAACATTTCTCAATTTTTTTCATTTCATTTTTCAAAATATACTTACCCAGAATATTTTTCCTGTTTAATAAAAAAAATCTGTCTATTTTTTGTATTTTAATTTATTTATCTTTATATGTTTAAAAAATAAGATAATTAAATAGTTTAATCACCTATACACAATTAATAACTGATCCATTAGTACCAGGGTCGGACTATTAAACAAACCATTGTCTTAATCTTGATGAAGAATAACCCGGATGCTGTTGTATTCTAATGTAGTCCCGTTTTACAATCAAATACAATTATCAGAATTAATTAGAATCTCAAATTTCATCATTTTTTTTTTTTCTTACTTATAATTTAACTGTTATAACGTTTATTATATTTTTGTATTGAAAAATTATCTTTACCAATTACTTTTTATTATAATTTTTTCACTAATTTTTTTTTTTAAATAAAAAAATAAAAGATACAAAAATAAGAAACATTTTGATTTATTTTATTTTTTATTTTATTATTAAGAGAGCCAATTTAAAAAATTACCCCCTGTTTACAATTAATTTTTTTTTAATTTTTCAAATAAATCGAAAAAAAATTCCCAGGTCTAACGAAACAGATTACATAACTGGAAAAAAGGAAAGAAAACAAAAACAAATAAGATAAAAAATGACATCGTTTGTAAAATCAAAATTAATTCGAAATTGAATTTAAAGTATAGTATTGTTGTTTCTTTAAAATTTTTAAACTGTGTATAAATTGTTGATATTTAGTTTATAAACGAAATTTCATAATAAATGATCCATTTTACGTTTGAATTTTGAATTGCTTTTGTATTGTTTGGAAGTTATTCACCTCATAATGAAAATTTTGCAAATGAATCATTGTTTCTCTTTTTTTATTTTTTCGATAGTGTTTTTTTGTAAACGAAAATGAAAATGAAAAATTGGAAAGAAGTAACAGATGAATTAATGAAAAATTTGGTTTCAAATATGAAAAATAGATTAGATTTAATTATTCAAATGGAAGGAGAATCGATAAATGGGTTTTATTAATTTTTTAAATTTTCTATTTTTTATGTAATGCTTCTTTTAAAATAAATGGAAAAAATTTTTTTAAAAGTTTTTTTTTTTACTTTTTTTTATTTTATTTCAAGAAAAAAAACAAATATCTCTTGAATAACGAACTGAATATTAAAAACTAAATTTTGATATTATAATAGATAACTTCAATTATTAAAAATATTTTTCTTTAAAATTTGATTATTAATGGACCAATGATTTTGAAAGGGAGTTTATTGTGTATTAACAGAAATTAATTTTTTTTTTAATTGAATTGTTAAATTACATATTAAAGTTGAAAAATTTCCATTTTAAATATCCAATTTCATCAAGTTTTCCAAAATTTAAAAGAACTGAGTAGTAATTTTTTATTTTTCTTATTTCTTTTATATCCAGGAAAAGCTCGGTACTGTACATCACTTTACTGCACCTCATGCGATCCTGAATTTATTTAGAGTTTTTTATATATCGGTTATAAATTATAACTTATAATTAGTAAAAATTATAACTCATATGATTACTTTACCTTTTTTTTTTATAAAGAAAATCTTTCATTTAAACAATAAAAAGAAAAAGAGAAAGAAAAGCAAGTAAGAAAAGATATTTTGTAAAATAATAGCACAAAGTAAAAAATTTATTGAAAAGTTTTGTTTTTTGCACTTTGGGTTTTGAAATCGTTGTTGGGTGTTTTCTTTTATTTTGAAAATGTCAGGATCTTCATCATGATTTGGTATAATAAAGATATCTAAATTATGAAGAACTATAGATCAAAATGAAATAGGTTAATTTATTAAGTTCCAATCTTGAACTTTATAGATATGGTTTTTACTATAAAGTGCTGAGTTTTAAGAATATGAATTGGTTTTCGACTTTTTTTTATTGATTTACTTTATTGTTTTTTATTATTTCTTCTTCTCTTTTTCTTTTTATTCTTTAATATGTTTTTTTTAAAGAAAAGCTACTTTATAATTTATAAACTTACCTACATTATATACTATATAGGATTGGCAACTCTAAATACACATTTTAAGGTATATGTAAAATTGGATGTAATTTTGTCCAATCACCTTGAGAATTAGCAATATGAAATGGTGATCATTTTTTTACAATAAATATTAATTACGGTTTTTTATATATTTGTATTGATAATAATTAAATTATATTCTAAAAATTTGTACCCAGTTTAAACAGTTGAAAGAATAACAATAATGTACTTTAAACTCAATTTGGAAAGAATTTTGATTTTACAAACTATTCTATTCTTTGTCTTTTTTAATTTGTTTTCATTTTCTTTTTTGCAGTTACCTAATCTGTTTGGTTAGATCTGGAATTATTTTCCAAGTTGATAGAGGGTTAGTGTTGAGTTTGTTAAATTGGAAAAGCACATATAATTGGTAGCTGGTATATTTTCATTTGATCGATCAACAATTGTCTGTGAAATTTCAACAAATTTACCAATACATTGTTTGTTCAGCTCGTTTCATTCTTTTGGACACACCGATTTTTTAACTTTGAGTTTTATATTTTTTTCTTTTATTTGGATTAAAATTATTAATTATTCAAACATTAATACTATATTATTTAAACGTGGTTTTATATTAAGTTGGGAAAAATAGAATAAATTGGGATTTTGTTTTGTCTATTTTTGATTTTGGGTGTGTCCAAATGTTTGTAAGGGGGTTTTATTCTTTTTTGAAAAAAATCAAAAAATTAAATTATTTTTTTTATTTTTTTTTTCAATGTTTCATAAAATGAAAAATAAGAAGTAAATTTATTTATTGATTGTGAAAAAGGAGTAATCAAAGAAAATTTACTAAATAAAAAAGGGAGGAAGAACAATAATTAAAGCATTAAAGTAAAAAAAAACGTTATATCATTTACATGACTAAATTAAAAATTATCCACGTTCTGAAACAGGAGGAGTAAAAACCCGATAGAAAGATTATTAATAATAAGATTCCACAAACTGTGATTAATAAAATGGTATTCCACGACTCCAAAAAGTGGGGCACAACAATAAGAAGTAAAGGTTCAAAAAACTAAGACCCCTGGTAATTCAAACATTTTAATCTCCGAAAATCTAAAATATATCATTTCACCATACAACTTGTGTTAAAAAAATCTTTTTTATTAAATCAACAGACCACAAGTTAACACAATATTTTTTTTTTTTTTTGAAACAATATGAGAGAAATTCAATTAATAAAGATATCTTGTAATAATATATTAATAAAACAAAACCTTTTTTTTATTTTGTAATAGTTTTTATTTATCTGACAAAAAAACCCCAATTCAAAATTTTTACACACAGAAATTTTGTTTGTGAACAAAAATCTGTTCAGAAAAATTCTAGAAAAATCCTAAATTTGAACAATTAATACATTGAAATATATATAATTATTTATAAATTACAATACTCACAAAACAAAAAATAAATAATAAAGAAAAAAAAAATCTCGGGATGTTATAAATTTTGGGGTGAGTACATCAAAACAATTATTGTTCAATTTGTAAAAATATATTAATAATTAAAAATCATAAAATATTAGGCATTATCAACTAATTTTAATAGATTTTTCTATTTTCAAGAACCTAAGTTTAACCTAATATAAATCGTTATATAAAACTTCCGATCGAAGAAGCATGTTAGGTAAATCAAAAAATAAAATAAAAAAAAAACCCAAAAGATGAAAAAATGATTTTCATATTTTACAAAAATGAAAATTATTTCTAAATTTGGATGAAATTGTATTATTGTGATTGTTTGGAACCTTTTAGCTCTCTGGAAAATTTTAAATTTTAGTTTAGTTTGTAAAATCAAAATTATTTCCAAATCTACCATCATTTTTCCGATATCAAAATTTGAAGTTTGTATAGATTTTCAAAAAGTTGTATATTGGAATAATAACACTCATATTGAAAAAAAAATTATTTAATGAACCAATATTCAAGAATGTTTTCTAATTTTCAAAAAAGAAATTTTCAGAATTCAAAATGACTCTAAACATCAAAAATTCATTAAGGAACTTCATAAAATTTCCTCTAAAAAATGAATTTATTTTAAAGATCACCTTAGAAGTTTATTTTTCATATCAACTCTTTTCTCAAAAAAATAATTTCAATAAAACGCTTTCTAATTCCTATATTCTTAGATTTAAAAATCTATTTCTACATCAAAATTTGATATTGACAAAATTTCAAGATTAGCTTGGAACAGCTGTAGCAGTTTTTTTATTATCATCTTTTTGTCAGGGTTTTTTTGATTTATCTCTTATTTACAATTTGTTGAAAAAATAGACTCTTTTTGATGATCTAAAAAAACCACTTATACAATATTTTTATTGAATTTTGATAAGACAAGTAGATTTAAATAGTTTTTGTTGATTTGTATGAAAAAAATATAAATGAATCATTCTTTAAAGCACTTCTATGAGTATAAAAGATGACAATGGATCATCCAAAAAACGTTTCAAGTCTTTTTACTCTAAAAAAATCATCTTTGTGTTTTTTGTTTGGATTTGATATGGTGTGGAAAAAAAAAAGAAATGGTTCTGATTGAGTGTGTTTTTGAGTTTAGAACCAGTTTCTAACCGAAGACCAAATTCTTGTATTTTTTGGAACAAACGGATAAGAAATGATAAAACTTTTGTTCCATTTTTTGTAATGAGTAAAGAAAGAAAATTTAAAGCCGAACTAGTATTTGAGTCTGACGAAACTCGTATTTTACGGAACAAAATCCGTCGTCAAGAAGAGCAAGAAGAACTCGATCAAAAAAATTTACTTGAAAGGGAACAAGAAAGAAAAAGAAAAAGGAGAATAAGTAACCAAAAAAAATTTAAAAAGTATCAATCAAAGAATAAACGAATAGCGTTCAGCAACCCAATCACAGATCGTTTTCACACTCTCAAAAAAAAATATCAAAAATCAAACTCTCAGTTTCTTACGATCCTTCTCGACAACTTTGAACAAAGTGAAAAAAGAAAAGAAAAAGAAAAAGAAAAAAAAAACAATAATTAATTTTATTAAAATTGATGAAAAAACAAAGTTTTATTTATTTCCTCTGTATCTTCTAAACTCGATCCATAATAAAAGAATAAGAAAAATAAAAGAAAATCAAATTAATCACAGTTGTAAAATTGAATCGATTATTGAAGAAGAAAACAATAGTCAGGAAAAAAAAGAAGAAAAAAGCAATAATCTGGCCAAAAAGAGAAGAAGAAAAAACAAGAGTAAGAAAGAAAAGGAAGAAGATACTAGAAATGAGAAAGTCAATATGGCTGGTGAATTGGATCAGAATTTTTGATTGTCGAATTGAATTGGCAACTTTGAATTCGATCTTGACTGGCAAACTGAACTGGCCTGACAACCTGAACTTGCAACTGGCAACTGGCAACTAGCAAAAGAAATTGACACTGGAAAGCTTGAACTGTATCTTTGGACTTGATACTGGCAACTTAATTTGAGACTGGCAACTGGATCTTCAGACTGGCAACTTTGTAAACTTGTTCTGGTTGGAAAGCTTGAACTGGATCTTTGGACTGACAACTGGCAACTTGAGATTGGATCTTCAGACTGGCAACTTTGTAAACTTGTTATGGTTGGAAAGCTTGAATTAGATCTTCAGACTGGCAACTGGAAAGCTTGGATTGGATCTTCAGACTGGCAACTTTGTAAACTTGTGCTGGTTGGAAAGCTTGAATTGGATCTTTGGTTTTGGTTTTTTATTCTATTCTCCTTTTAAAAAAAAAGGGAGAATTTTTTCTTTTGTTAGTTAGTTGTTTTTTATTTATTTTTTTTCATTTTTTTTAATTTTTTTCAAAAATCAAAAAGCAAAAATAAAAATAACAAAGAAATTTTTTTGAGTTTTTTGAAAAAAAATGAGAAAAGGTATGGACAGACTTGGACAAAATGAGGAAAAAATAACAAAAAATTTAGAGAAAGAGATTTCTCTAAATCCAAAAAAACATTCCTCATTCTCTAATTTCCTCATTGTTTATTTTATTCAAGACTCTTCGATTTTTCAATAGATCTCATGGGTAAAGAAATTTTTAGAGAAGAAATCTTTTATTTACTCTAAAATTGAATTTTGGGTTTTACATTTTGAAAAGGCAAAATTTTGAAGATTTCTTTTGGGAAAATCAATAGTGTATTTTTTGTGAAAAGTGACGACTTGTCACTTACAAAATCATCGAATTTTGGTAATTAAACTCGTAAAAATTTGAAAATAAATTTTGTTTTTCAAAATGTGTTTTTAAAAAACTTGATCTTGAAAAGTAAAATGAAAAAAAATTAAAATATTAAAGAAAAAAAGCAAATTTTTTAAAAAAAAAATTTTTTTATTGAATCAAAGAGAAGAAATCAACAAGAGACAGAATCACCTTTTACATAAAATGGTTACTTTTTTTTGGTATTTGTTGTTTAAATAATCCTATTGGGATTACATCTCTTTTTTTTTGTTTTAAAAGTTGTTCTTTCAAAAAATTAAAACAAGTCAATAAAGAAGAACAATCAAAAAGTGAGAAAAATTTTTTTTGTGTTTTGTTTCAAAAGAAAAAAAAAAGTAAAAAAAGAAAAAAAAGCAATTGAAATAAAAGTCAAAACCGAAATAAGCATATATAACCGATTTTAAAAAGCATTGGAAATTACGTGAAATAATAATTCTATTATTATAGGTGAGGGTTTTACTGTCTTGTTGTTGTTCTTTTATTGTTTTTTTTTTTGGTTGTTGTACTGTTGTTGTTTTTGTATTTTGTATTAGTTGTTGTTTTGATTTGTTGTTTGGTTGTTGTTTATTGTTTTTTTGTTTGTTTGTTTTTTTTGGAAAGGGTTACACTTGGTTTTTTTAATCAATACACACAAATCTTCAGTTAAACAGTAAACTCAACAACGAACTGAAATGGTTTTGTTTTTCAGTTACCGTTTACAGATCTTGGATTTAGAATTTTGAAAAAAAGAAATTAAAAAGATTGTGAATTGAAGGGATGGTAAAAAATGGTTAAAAAGAAAAATATTCTTTTTTTTTTTTGTTTTTTTGGTTATATCAAAAAAATGCAATGTTTAAAGGTGAGATATGAAGTCCCAGCTTTTGTTTTACTTTTTGAGTTTGAGATTTCTCTAATTATATTTTTTAGAGTTTTTTTTTCACAAAAAGAGAGAATTCTTCGTTTTTCTCTAAATGTCCAAGTCTGGGTATGGATCAACTTTACGAAATACTCATAGAAGTGCTTTAAGGTTTAATTTTTATTTTTTTTTAATTGATTTTCATTTTCAGTTTCCCTTTACATTCTCTTATATTTTTTTTTCTCAATTAGGAGAACCAAAACCTCATGTTTAATAAAAATTCTAAGTTTTCAAAAGTAGTTGTTTTAAAAATTACAAGTAGCTTCGTTGGTTTAATGGGTAAAACGCGCCTCCAGTTGGGGGCGAGATGCGGGTTCAAACCCTGCGCGAAGCGAATTTTTTTGTAAAATTCTTCCTTGATATGCAATTTTTAAACCTTAGTTTTGATTTAAAAATGTTTTTGAATTTTTAATTATTCATACGTTTGTAAAAAGAAATGTTGATCTTCGAAAATGAATTCTTTAATTTTTAAGGACTACGTTGGCAATTTAACAATTTATCTCAACACCTTTTGGCCCAATCTCATTTAAAAAGTGAAGTTAGGATCTTGGAAATATTTTCCAATTTGGATCAAAAACTCATTTTATGTCATTTTTTTTATGAAAAATGAAAAAGAAATTTTGAGATACGTGAACTTGAACACCAAGTAAAGGATGGTAAAAATGAAAAAAAAAAATAATCACTGAATATTTAACATTAAAAAAACTGTCAATAATAAACTTTAAAGCTAAATAATTGTATTTTCAATGATTTTTGAACATTGGGTTACTTTGAATTGTTACATTGTCTCCACAAACAATTAATCCGTCCCAACCCTAATGGAAAATATTATAAGACATATAATTTGGTTTTCTATTATAAAATTGTGTTTTTTGAAAGAGAAAATTCAATTTCGATCATTAGATCAAAATTTCAACTTAGTCTTACTTCCTTCGAGTTTTTTTTTTTTGTAAAAGCCAAGACAAAAATTAAATTTTTCCAAGAAAAGAAATTACAGAAATCATGGAAATCAAAGAAACAAAAGAAATCACAGAAACCCATAGAAACTTGAAAGCGTTTTTTGATCATTGCTTTTAAATTGTAAAAATCTGAGATTATAACAATTTTGGAAAATGAAGATCCACATTAATGTAAGTTTTTTTTATTGATTTGTTTGTCAATTTCAAAAGGAAGCAAAAAATAGATAACTTATTTTTAATCTTCTATTATAAATTTTACAGTTTATAATGAGCTTTAATAACTCTTTTACGGTTTGTTGAACAAAATAAAATTTCAAAATAGAAAATCAATTTGAGTTCTTATAAATTTTTCAAGGTATTTCTGGAACGGCTGTATCGATTATTACAAAGGGGTTGTGATTTTTGCTTTTTTTTTGGTTCTTTTTGTTTTTATTTGAATTACATCTCCCCACAATGACTAAGAAGAGAGTTTCTATTCAAATTGTTTTTGGAACAACATAATCCATCCCAATCCGACTTCAGATTTTTGTTGAGCTTTTTTGATATATACTTTTTTAATGTTTGGATAGTTTCTCTAAAAAAAATCAATTTGCTGTATCAAGATAAATTGGGTTGAAGTTGAGTGATAAATGGATAGAAGAATTTTTCAAGATATTTTCTTTAAATAATTAAAGTTTCTAACAATAAAAATTTCAGTAAAAAAGCTGTAAATATCAAGAAATTGCTTTTTGGAAGTTGTAGTCAATTATTTTTTTAATAAAAAAAATATAATGTTAAGTTGAGATAAAATGATCTTTCTTTTTTTGGAAATGGGAATTTTAGTGGATTTAAAGACACAATACCAAAACTTCTACCGTGGCATTATTCTTAAATCTATTTGTTTTAAAATAACAAAAGTAATATCGATCCAAAAATTTCACTTTTCTCCCTTTTTGACCTTCTAGGTGAGTTTTTATAATCTTCTCTCATCTTAACTAAGTGAAATTATTAAATAAAAAAAATTAGAAAACCCTCAACAGTATATAACGATTCTATATATTGTTCTTAATTGAAATATTCTCAAAAAGCCGATTTTTGCCAACTTTCTTCATTTTTTGTTATTGCAGAAATCACAAAACCTCGAAACGAGTCTGAATAATTTCACTAAAAAATTTGTCATTTTTTCCTATTTAGCTCTCGCTGAATAAAAATTTATGAGATATAACAACCACCAAATCCTGTAAGAATACAAAAAACTTTGAATGTCAATTCCGAAACTTATTCCTTAAAGATATCAAATAATTTTATTGAAAATACAGTCAGTTTCACTTTTAAGGCACAAACTTTCAATAAAATTTAAGGCACAATAAAAATCTCAAATTAAGGCACAAAATTCAGATTCTAGTAAAATAAATTGTAAAAAAAGATAATTACAAATTTTTTGCCTTATTTTGAGATTTTTTTGTGCTTTAAATTTCATTGAAAGTTTGTGCCTTAAAAGTGGAACTGACTGTAGTAATATGGGAGCTTTGTAAGAAATATTTGTTCAAAATGTATAAATGAAATTTGTATTTCAATAATAAAACACAACAAGATTTATTACTATTTCAACCTTATGTTAAAAAAAAAGTTCAAGACAAGAATAGTACAATCCATATAAATACTTTCAAGACTTTTTCTAACTTTCAAATTGACAGTCCTCAAGATTTCTGTCTCTGATATTCTTTAATATTTTTTCAAATTTCAAATACTTGATACAAACTTTTATAGGCCAAAAAAAGGGTAAAAAAAAATAATCAACAAAAGATTAAATTTAAAATTTAATTTATATTTTTTCTCAAAGTTTCATATCGAAAAAGATTTGTTAGCTTTCAAAAAATTAGAAAATCTATTTATCAAAAACAAAAATTGAGAAGTTGTTCACATTTCAAGTTTTTAAAATTTTAACTGTAAAAACTGTTAAATTGAAAGTTTTTGCATTGTGATCTTGTAATTCCTTTTTAAATTTGGACAACTTTCAAAAAAACAAAAGTGATTTTTTTATTATTTAACTGAGGAGTTTTTAATTCCTTATGTTTGCCCGAATTCCTAAATTATGATTTAGGAATTTTGTTAAAGACTCAAAAATAAATTTATTACCTACTAAGGGTAATAAATACGATGAATCTCTTTTTCTAATAATATCAAAAATAGTAATACAGTCAGTTTCACTTTTAAGGCACAAACCTTCAACGAAATTTAAGGTACAATAAAAATATCAAATTAAGGCACAAAATTCAAATTCTAGTAAAAATAAATTGTAAAAAAAAAAATTTCAAATTTTGTGCCTTAATTTGAGATTTTTTTGTGCCTTAAATTTCGTTGATAGTTTGTGCCTTAAAAGTGAAACTGACTGTAAAGACCTTTTAAAGACCTTTTAAAGATGCTTTAAAGACCTTTTAAACTTTTTTCATTTTCTTTAAAAGGTCTTTTAAAGATCTTTAAAATGTCTTTAAAAGGTCTTTAAAGGAAAGCTAAAATTTCAGGTTTGCTTAAAGGAAAGTAAAAAGCTTCACAAGTCGAATGGAACGGCTGTATTTGGTGAACATTGTGACTTTTCTTCAATAAATTGAACTAGCTTGTCAATTGAATACTTACTTGGTAAGTTTTTAAAAAAGAGTTTTCTTATCATTGGCTTGTTTTAAATTTTCTGAACTGAAAAAAATTTTGGAAAAAATAAAAAAGGAAGAAAAAAATCGAAAAAAAAAAAAAAAAAAAAATAAAAAACAAAAGTGTTGTCAAGTTTAAAAAGTTACTACAGTTTTTTGAATTATTCTTTCTAATACTGTTAACAATTTTTTCTTCAATTATTGATCATTTTTTTTCGTTTTTTTTTCTTAAAAATAATGGATGACTCTGAAGATTCACAAGATAACACAAACCCCATTAAAATTACTGTAAGTATGTGTGGTTGTTCTGGTGTGGGTAAAACTTCAATTATTGAAAGATTTGATCATAATAATTTTGAAACAAACATGCAACCGACAATTGGTTGTGCATTCAAAAAAATAAAAATTAATTCCGAAGGAAATGAATTGGACTTTTCTATTTGGGTTCGAAATTTCTTTTTAATTTTTTTTCTTTTCTTTTTTCCTATTCAATTTTTTCGTATTCTTTATGTTTTTGTGATATTTATTAATTTCGTTTTCTTTTGTGAAATGGAATCAAATTTCAAAAATCTTTTAATACTGAAAAACATCAATTAATAATACCAAGGACACTGCAGGTCAAGAAATTTTTCATTCTATTTCAAGACAATATTATCATAATACAAACATTGCAATCATAGTTTATGATATTTCTAACAGGAAATCCTTTCTAAAATTAAATTTTTGGCATAAGGAGGTTGTCGAAAATGCTCAAACAAATGTAAAATTTCTGATCATTGGGAACAAAAGTGATCTAGTAAAAAAGAGAGCTGTTTCATTTGAAGAAGGCCAAGAATTTGCAGAAAAAAAGTACTCTTCATTCATTGAAACTTCTGCAAAAAATAACGAAAATATTCAATTGGTGATTGCTCAACTCATAGAAATTGTTAACCACAACAAAGAATCCATTGTAAAACAAATTCAAGACAGTCAGCTCGACCTACAAATCAAAATAAAAAAGCAACAAGACGAAATTCATAAAAAATCTGGATGTTGCTAATAAGCAGGGTTTTTCTGAAAAAATTATTTTAACTGAGATAAATAAACTTCGTGATCTGTTGTCTTTGTGTCTGAATAGAAACAAAACATTTTTTTTTTGACTTTCAGTCAAGTGACGAGAATTAAAAAAGATATCCCAGGAACTACATAAAATTAATTTTCTTCAATTACTTCTTTTATTTCCTCTTTTTTGTTAGCCCTTTAAAATTCAAATTTTATATTAATAAAAACTGTTCCAAATATTGTTACTTTATTTTTTTTTTTTAACAACCAACTTTCCAAAAAAAATTAGCAATGAAATTTAATAAAATAGAGAAATGGTCTTGAAAACTGATTAATTTTGGATGATATTTGAATACAGTTAGTTCCACTTTTAAAGACCAAACTTTCAACAAAAATTAAGGCACATAAAAATCTCAAATAAAGAACAAAATTTTGGAATTTAGTCAAATAATTTATAATAAAAAAAAATTCCAAAGTTTGTGACTTAAATTTTGTTGAAAGTTTATCTCTTAGAGGTGAAACTGACGTTAATAGATGGAAAAAAATTTTAACTTTGATTTCTTTTTCTTCTTCTACATTAAAAGATTGTAAATTTCAACCTACTTTTTTGAAAACTGATCACTTTCAATATTTATTTATTTATTTATTGAGAGAAAGGAGTAATCAAAGAAAATTTACTTAATAAAAAAGAGAAGAAGAAAAATAATTAAAATATTAATATACAAAAATATTAAAAACTAAGCACTTTCAGGAGAAGGTGGCTAATTGCAAATCAATCATATTCTCCTTAAAAATATTTTTAGAAACAACAGATACAATAACCTAATATCATTATATCTCATAAGTTAAAAATTCTCTTTTTTTAAAAGGACTTTTTTTAAAAATGTCGATTTTTTTATATATAAATATGGACCAATTTGTAAAATAAAAATAAAAGATCCGAATTTAGATTGCTAAGGGTGTAAATTTCAACCAAAGAGATACATCTTCGAATTTCAGAAAGATTGTATTCAAAAAAATTTACATAAAATATAATTTTCTCTATTTACATTAAAAGTAAATGTACAAAATAAGAATTTTTTATGTTTCAATGTTAAATTATTTTAATCATATTTAAACAAACCTTTTGGCTAAATTTGGAGATCCAATACATATATTTTTTTTCTTTTTGTTTGTTTTAATTCTGTTTCAAATATCCCTTTAGCTATTCAAATATACAAATGAAATTTATATTTTTGAAAATTTTCTAATTGTAGATTGATGTTTCTATAAGAATTTATTACTTTTTAATTATTTTTTTCTTTAAATCATTAATTTTTGTGTAAAATATCACATTAAATAATTATTTTTACGAGAATATGACCAGTTCACTATCGGTCAGATCTCACCTAATAGTCACTCGTTTTCTTTGTACTTTATTTGTAAAAGAAAAATTAATGAAAATGAAGTGAAAATATTGTTGATTATATTCTTACACATGTCAGTATACTATTGTACTTTGAATTTCTTATTTTTAAAGAAATTGAGTTTATTTAACTTTAAACTAATATATCTAAGTAAATTACTTTTTTACTTTTTCTTTACAAAATATATAAGGTTAAAAGTATCTCTTTATTAATATTATCGAACAGTGGTTATAAAAAACCTAATAATATAATTTAGAACCTATGTTTCAAAATAATAGCAATTTTTCTTTTCTTGTTATAATATAACATTTAATTTACGGTACAATAGCATACCTAAGATCAAATTGAATTTAAAGATTATCTCCTTGAAGTTTTTAGTATTAAATAAAATAAAAATTGAATTTTATTGTAAAAATTTCAATAATTTTTATTTTTGATTGGAATATTTATTCTGGAATTGGTTTTTAAAAAATTAACTCTATTTTATTAAAAAAAGTTTCAATTAAACCTTCATTTTTAGAATTGTCTTTTTAATAGTAAAATTTCAAAAATCATTTTAGGATTTATATTATGTCTATTTTCAGTTTCTTTGATATTTCAATGAGTAGATCTTCCAGAAAAAATAAAAAATAACAAATTTATATTTTGAAACACAGATTAACCAAGTTCCCACTACGGTATTTTGCCATAGTGCTAACAGTAAACACTTTTTTTTTTTTTTTTTTTAGTAAGAGAAAAATTAAAACTTTTCAGTCTTAAAACGATTAATTCATAAACAATATTATTACACAGTGATAACTGTAATTGTTTGAAAACATATTCATTATTAATTTACATTTTTTTATAAAACACAATAACTTTTTTCAAAGAAATTATAATTATAATTCTAAAAATACATTTCTATTAATGTAAAATAAATTACAGATAAAAAAAAAATTATTTATTAATAATAAAGATTAAATTAAATGTTGAAAAATTATTAAATATAATAATAATTACGATAAACTGTAGTACTGTTAGGTACCTCGAGGTTTTTCTTAATTGTTCAGTTTAATTCTGGAAATCTATGGATTTTCTCATCAAAACAAAAATTAAAAAAAAAACAAACTAGAGTTTTCTTGGGTTTATCTGTTTTATCTGTTTTATCTATTGATTTTCGTTTGTTTTTTTTGAGTTTTCTATTTATTTAGAAAATCAATAGATTTTCGTTAGGTTTTTTTGAGTTATCTATTTGTTGAGAAAATCAATAGATTTTCGAAATAAAATAGAAAACCTCAAAAAAACTTAGAACACTTCACAAATAAACAGAAAACACAAGAAAAGTTAACAAATATTTTATAATTCAAAAAAAATAGAGAAAGATCAACGAAAATGCTAAATTCTTTTAAATTCTTGAAAAGGTACCATCTCAAAAAGAAATTAATTTCCTCCCTTCAAAAAAAAAAAACAATAAAAGAAATTTCTATGAAATGAAAACAAAAAAAAATCCTCACTTTTTTTGAAATAACTTTTCTAACAAATAAAAAAATTAAAACCAATTTATTAATAATTCAAAAAAAAAAAAAAAATAAGAAAAAAGTCAAAACAAATGAATTAAAAAAATGAAAAATAAAGAAAAACCAAAACCAAATTGCGATTTTTACCAAAAAGGGCACCAACCGATATAGCATTGGCACAAATTTTCAATTGAAGTAGCCTCATCGATTAACATTTCAACTTGATCCTTCACATCTAAGGTTTTTTTTTGGTGGAAATCTCTGCCTGTCAATTTGTCTTCAATTCTTTTTACAATGCTTCTAGCCTTTTCGTTTTCATCTTTCCCCTTGACTTTGATTTGTACATTAACTGTTTTGGATTGCAATGTCGTTGAAGAATTTCTTAAGGAAATGGATTGTAGCATCTCCAATTTATTTCTTTGCGGTTGGTTTCTGTGGTAGTCGACGTCCCGAACCTTCGTAAATTTGGCTTCGTTGATTTCCTTATTGTCGCCGATGAGTTTCCAGCCGATCAATGGGTCGTGGATGAACGTTTCAAGCATTGCCATCAGGGAGTCTTTATTTTCTCTGAGCAGGTTCATGACATTTTCGCAGGTGTATCGGTAATTGCCCTCGATGCCCGAAACCTCCATCGCAGACACTAGCATTCTCGTCAGCCTGAAGGGGATCTTTTCTGGGAATTGGTCTCGGAGCCGTGTGACCTCGAAGCAATCGCCAAAATCGATGTGCAAAACTTTCCCCGTGAATCGTTCCATCATGAGGTTACTTGGGTGTCTGTCGCCGAGCCCGAGAATGTAGCCAACCATCGACATCAGGGCCAGGGATCGCGTGTAATTGGTTCTCCTTTCAAGCCAGGATTCTGAGTCGGCCGATTGTAGCCAGAGCACCTTCGCAATGGCCTCGCAGGGGGACTTGTTTAGGGCGTTTAAAAAGACTTCGACTTTTTGGATGGGCGCTAATTGATCATAATTTGGGGCCATTTCCCGCATCAATTTCCTTTCCAAATCCAAAATGATATTCCGTGCGTCCCGATATTCGCGGATTAATTCATGCAGGGTGTTACAGTGGGGAACCCATTCGATCAAGCCAGAGTTGGTTGACAGCGGTATTACGCTGTATCTTCTAATCTTTAGCATGGCCTGCGAGGTTTTCGGCGACTGCTTTAATAGCGTATTAACAAGGCCAAACAATTGCATCACTCTCTCATCCAGCCTGGGGTCCTCGTGCCCTTTCAAAAGAAACTTGTACATTTTCCCGTTGTTGCTTTTGATTTTAATTTTCCTTGGCCTTTGCTTAGACAGAATTACATTGACAGTATTTGAAAATTCCTTGATTTTGATAATTTCCTTATTGGCCTTGTAAGTGCCCGGCATCGCCAATTCCAGATTTTTAATTTCATTTAACTCGGGGCTAATATATGATAAATTTAATTTTGTCATCTTGGGCAAATTTGCGATAATCTTTTGGAAAACACTACTGTACAAATTCCATGCTTGCGTTAGATGCCCAATATCGGGCTTTTTTAAATATTTGTTGCACCATTCCTTCGCTTCGAATAAATCCCTCCCATAATTTTGTAAAAAGGAATATTCTCTCATTGTAGATGCTCCGTTTTCAATCAGTTCGTATAAAGGCTGTAATTCAGTAATCATTTGAATTTCATCATTGTTGCCGAAATATGCCTTGGACGCATTTTCTAGACCCTTGTGCCAGAGCTCTTCCCATAATATCCCTATTCTAATCAATTCATTTGAGACCAACTCGGCTTCATTGACTAAATTTGGTGAATGATTTCTCATTTCTTCCATCAGGGATTCCGCTACATTTATATTTTTATTATTTTCTTTTTCTTCTTCTTCTTCTTCTTCATCATCATCATCATAATCATAACCACTACCATTGATCTTAATAATGTTATCTTTCTCATTCTGATATTTTCTGTTTCTAGAATTATTCATATTATTATTTAATTTTTCAAATTTCTTTTGGTTGTTGATTATTATTTTTTTCATTTTTGCAGATTTGATCATTTTTTTCGTTTCAAATTCAGACAAATAATATACAGTCAAAGGGTAAATTAACGCCTGGGGGTGTTCTTTACCAACTTCATTTAATAAATGGCAAATCGTTTCCCTAACTTTAATTTCCGATGAATTAATTCTAGCAATAATCTGTGGTATAACTCTTAGCCAAGTGTTGATCGAAACAGTTACAAATTGGTTCAAAATGGTTTTCCCCACTATTTCATACTTCCCATGCTCAAACCACAGAGTTAATAATCTTAAGATGTCCTGAACAGATTTGGTACCAGGATTCAAAGCAATGGATCGAAAAAATCCCTTTATCGCTGGTATTAAATGCCTGATAATAATCTCTTCAGATAAATTTCTGTTACTTTCTTGTTGCACAATGATCTGGAAATTTAATAATGCCCAATTATGCCAGGGCTTGTACCAATTTTTATCATACCGAGTAGCAATTTGGAATAATTCTATTGCCTGGTTAGTGCCATTTTGATTATATTGCTTGCCATATAGGTCTAATATCCAATTACCCAAAGTTAAAAAGCATTTGGCTCGGAATCTATAATCTCGATCTTTAATTTTTTTATTATTTAATATTTTTAATTCATCATCATCATCATCATCGTCGTCGTCGTCATTATTTTTGCTTTTATTATTTTTTTTTTGCTTAAGATGAATATTTTCAAATTGCTTTTTAATATTAACATTATTATGTTTTTTTTTCAAATTGATTCTTTTTTTAATTAATTTTGTTTTTCTATTCTTACTACTATAATTACTATTGCTATTCTTCATATTAACATTTCGATTTTTTATTGAATGTGAACTGTTTTTTTTTTCAAAAAATGTAGGTGAAGGCAAATTATTACATAATTGTGTTAAATGTTTAAAAGCTATATTTTTTTCATTTTTTCTCCATAATAATTCCAAAGATTCTAAAATTATTTTTGGATTTAACACATTAAATTTCTTATTCAATAACTCTTTTAAATTATTATCCTTATAATTTAATATATTTTTATTTACCAAATTAGTATTTTGCAAATTATTATTTTCTTCGATGATTAATTTTTGTATGGTCTTTTCTGTTAAAAATAAATTATTTGATTTCTTTCTTGATAAGCTCGCAAACTTTAGCCATATATCAAGATTCTCCTTTGGCGACAAGACGATTGATTGCACCGATAAAATTTTTTGCCAAATATTGATATCCTTTTTACAATTGGAGATTCGTTTGATCCATATTTTTTTAATTTGGCTTAATTTTTTTGTATTATTAATTTTTAGATTTTTTTTATATACGATAATTTCCTCTAGTTCAATTAATTGTTGCAAACGGATTATTTCGTTATAAGCCCGCGAATAGGATTCTGAAAATAGAGTATTCAAATCCTTCGAAATAATTTTTCTCGACAAATCGATATAATTTAATGCGCTTTGGTAATCTTCTTCATTAATTTTAATTATGGCTCGAAAGAAGTTTCCCTCATAAGTGCCTTTGTCAATGAATTCTACATATTCTTTCATTTTCTGATAATTTTTAATATTCAATGTCGCATTGGCTGCCAAGGGGGCGATTTTTTTCTTCATCAGCTCATCAGATTCTCTCCAGAGGTTATTACTGTGCTCGAATAATTCTTCCCAATAGCCCAGGGCATTGTAGCATTTCATTAGCCCGTATGTGACTTGCTTTTCATTTAAATTTGATTTGTTATCCAAATAAATTGTTTGTCTTTTAATATTATGCATGCTAATCTTTCTATTTCTTTCGGGCTTCATTTGGTTACTATTTGGGTTCAAATCATAATTGTGGCCATCAACGGAATTTATTAAAGAGAGTGAGCTCCAGAAATTCGATTGCTTGGAGATTTGTAAAATTCTTTTTTTATAGGCGTCTAACGCATATTCCCATTTGTTTAATTGCTCGTACCATTCTTCTTTTAAATTGATCTTCAGATTCTTTTGCGAATATTTGATGATCCCAATGGCGGCATTTGATTTTTCCAATTGGTTATTGATTGTAATCAGGGTTTCAATAATTTCCGTTGTGGGCTTTTCACAGAATTCCATTTCCTTATAATGCAGGGCCTTTGCAAAGGCATTGCATTTTTCAGCCACGAGGGCTAATTCCGAAATGGGGATTGGCAATGGCTTGTCAACATGCCCCATAAATTCAGCCAAATTTAATATCATTTGGATGACTTGCGAGGGGATTGTCTTCGAATTGAAGGCAATCGTAAAGCTATGAATTAATTGCTGCTGATTATGTAAAAACAATAAAGGCCAGCAACTTAAAAAGGCTAAATTAAATAATTCCCTGGCCAACGGATAATATGTTTGAGCTAATGCAGAGCACGACCTTAAAATGGGAGAGGGCGATTCCCTTAATAATTCAATTGATAGTTTTTTAATCCACTCTTCCCATTCTTCTTTACTTTGGATATTTTCAATCGACCAATTTTTTTTTAAATTTTTTTGATTGACATCCAATTGAAGAATATCGAGTTTGATGTTATTAATATCGATTTCTTCATTTTTCTGATAATTAATTAATTCCTTATTATATACAGATCCAATAAATTCATCTAACGAATTAATACTTTTATTGAAATCAATATCTTCATAAAGATCTTCATTATCTTGATTTTCTTTTTTATTAACTTCATTATCAGGATCAATATTATTACTATTATTATTGTTGCTATTATTAACATTTGAATTATTACTACTACTATTATTATTATTGTTGTTGTTTTTACTATTATTATTATTATTATTATTATTCTCATCATCATCATCATTATTATTATTATTATTATTATTGTTATTATTATTATTGGTATTTGTATTTGAATCTAATTTATTAATTACATTATCTTGATTTTCATTTTGTATCGATGAACTTTTTGATAATCTAACCAATTTAGAACTTCTTCTATGCGAAACAAAGGTATTATTTTCATTATTTTCAATTTGCTTATTTGTATTGAAAATTTCTTCATTGCCAATTATTAATTGATTTTTTAACAATTTATTGATTAGCTTATTGTATTTGGAATTAATTATTTTATTATTCGTTAATAATTTTTGGATCATTGGAATGAAGATTATATAATCCCTTTCCAAATGTAAAACCAATTTACATAGAGTGTCCATTGCATGATTTTTTAATTCTGATGATCCAGTATCTAAAATCCTGGATATGGGATGTATAATTCGTGAAGAAAAATCTAATAAATTGACCAACCTTTCACTTAGAACACCGATAGTTTTCAAAGCCATGATCCTAATTTCCACCAGGATTTCATTCATCTCAAAGGTTTGGATGATTGAAGGGATCACTAGATGGATGTAGTCTTCTAAATTGCTGCCAAAGGTCTCAAATAATTTCAAGTTTTTGATTGCAATTTCAGGATGGTCATTAGCATTTTTCCCCAAAAGGTTGGTCATTAGGGGAATCAACGTTGGCAATTGTATTTTGAACTCCTCTGTATTCAAAACTGAAATGTCACTAATTAAATCAATTATTTCATTTAATAGCCTGACTGTCCAAAATTGTTTGATTAATTGGAAGATCTCATTCAAGTATTTGCAAATATGCTGCTTAATGATCGAAACGATTTCTCTGATTTGCTTAAATAGAAATTGTCGAAACATATCTTCACAGTTCCGAATGATGTTAAAAATCACTGGCAAAATTTGTGGTAAGAATTCCAATGTCTTTAATTTGATTATTTTAAAGATCATTATCAAGGATCGAATCACCATGGAATAATGCTGGGTTAATGTATTGTTTTTTAAAATTTCAATTAACGAATTAACCGTAACAGTTAAATAATAGTGTTCAAAAATTAAATCAATCCCCGGCAAGATTTTTTCATTTTGATCTTTATTCTTGCTTAATACTTTTGATGATTTCTTGCTGGATTTACTTTTTTTTAAATTCCTTATATCCCTCTTCATTTTTATTAGTCTTTCCATAAGAAGATTATGCTCTATTGGGTTGATTGCTCCAATTATTCCCAATAATCGTAAAACTTGCTTTTTGATCTGCCAGTTATTCTCGTTTTGGAATATTTTGATCAAAATATTTAATAGCTTTGGATATTTCTGAAATGGCTCAATTACATTCCCGCTATAATGGATAATTTCTGAAAAGGTTGATAAAATTATTTCCAATTTGTCATTTGAAAAGTTTTTTTTCAATAACTTGATTAATAATTTGATTATTTGATCACTATATTGCTGAATTTGCGTCTTGGATGTGTATTTGAATAATTTGCCAATACAGGACAAAATATCGGTTAAAATGGAATAATTTAAATTCTTCATTATATTTTGTTTTGTTTTGATAATGAGCTTGGAGACTAAATTCTTTAAAATCAATTCACTATATGGCCTGATTAAAAGATCAAACGACTCAATCATATGCGAGAGTAACTTGGCACTTTCCTTTCTTAATTTCTTATCCAAACTATATTGTAACTCGGTTAGCAATTGGATTAGCGTTTTCCTGAGCGATGGCACAATCAATGTGGGATTGTACTTGGATAATCTGCCAATCATCGTGACAGCCAAATATCTGATTTCAAAGCTTTCGTCATTCAGTGTTAAAAATAATGGCGATAATTGATTTGATTTGGAGAGCCTTTTATCGAGGCATTGATCTAACGATTTTAAGACAGAATACCGAATTATGGAATTGCGATCAGATATTCCTAAAATAATCAAATAATCTAAGATTTGATTTTGGATTTCATTAAATTTATGATCAATTTTTTCATTTTCTGCTTGTACTAACACCTTGGAGCACGCAAATGTTGTTTCCTTTCGGATTTCTGGATTCGAATCGTATAAAAATTTGATGATGATTTCCTTCGTAAATCTTAATATTGGGATCACTTCAAAATTAAAAATTTGAATGCACTTCAATGAAAAAATAATTTCTTGAAAATCTTTGTCAAATTGAGAATTCGATTGTGATGAATTCATGGACTTTGTTGTGTTCTTTGTGGTTGTTGTTGTAGGAGTTGATGATTTGGTTGTATTTTGATTATTTTTATTTAGATACCCCGTTGTGCTTGTTAAGTGCATTGAAGTGTTGTTGATTATTGTTGATGATCCGATTGCCTGGCTTGATTTTGTCATTAATGTCGAGTTGGCAAATTGATTTTTACTAGATTTGATTAAGCCACTACTTAAAATGTCAATAACAACCTTATATAGCCGTGCTATTAATTCTTCAGAATACGAAGTTAAATTGTTATTGAGTATATCTAATACTTCAATTAATAGATCGTTTAATGGTAGTTGGAATATTTTTTCAAATATTTTTAACTGCTTTGAGATGGAAATTATTTGTTTCCCCAATGTTAAAGATAATATAGCAAAGCACCGTATAGATTCCATACAAAATGTTTTTTTTTTATTCGGATTTAACGCTTCATTAATCTTTTGTAATGTAGTCGACAAATGTGGTAAAAATGCATCACCAACAGAATTTGCTAATTTTCCCAACGAATCAAAGATCTCCACCCTTTCAGAGGAATATTTTTTTAACGATTTTTGTAAATACCCTACAATGTCCTGCAAATATTTTGAAATGAAAAACTTTGAATCTGTACTCGCTAAAATTGGTATCAAGTTTAATACAGCAAATCTTATGTTTGTGTTTTTATGATCTTTGAAGGAGATCACTAATTTTGATATATTTTCTATTGCAGATTTTAAAAAGCCATCAGAAACTCGAAATAATACAATAAGAACCAATAACGATCCATGAATTGTATCAGAATTATTTGTTTGAAATCCCTATATTTTGAATTTGTTTTTTTTTTTGTAATTTTGTTTGTATTTATTTTTTTGAATTTCATTTGGATTTATTTTTTTAATATGTTGAAGATTATTTATTTGTTCATTATTTGGTTATTTTATTCTGAAATAGATAATTATAACAATTAAAATTGATTTTGTAGTTGTTCATCATTCTTATTTTATGTAAATGAAAAAAAGAGATAATTCCTTTATTGTTCTGAATTAAAATTCTAATTTTTTTTTTTTTATTATTTATTATTTTTTGTTGTTTTTCTTTTTCTTTTATTTTTTTTTTTTCTTTTATTTTTTTTTTTTCTTTTAAAAGTGAATTTGAAAAAAAAAAATTCTTCGTTGAACATATAATCACAAAGAAAAAAGAAACTGTGTAATTATTTTTTTAAATGAATTTAATTATTCATAAAAAATCTTTTATCATTAACCTTTTTTTCAGTGAAAGTTCAGTAATAAAAAATACAAAATCTGATGTCAAAAATTGTGATTTGCTTTTTTTTTTTTTGGTTTTATTTTTTTTAATTTTTAAAATATCAGGATTTTGGATATTTATAATAAGAAAATAAGATTTAATAATCAGATTTAATAAATTAGTTGTTATTGAATACTAAAGAATATAATATTTTTTTTCGATTTTTTATTTCAGGTATGTCACAATTTTTGAAATAGAGTTTAGTTATATTACAAATTAATTCTAGAAAATGAAGTGAGTTATGAATACTAATTGAAACAGTTCCTATTGGGTATAAGCCAAATTTCAAAATTAGTGGCAAACTTTTTTTTTTATTATTTTTTTCTTCTTTCATTTGTCTTTCAAAAAATAAAATGATTACACTATATTTTTATTTATTAATCTTTATTGGTTATTCTCTCTAAACACTTTAGTAAAATACATTATTATTCAAAAAAAAAAAAAACAATTAAACAAATTTTTTTCAGGATGAAAAATCTTCCCCTATTTTTGAAATTTAGCTTATTTGAAAATATGTTCATCAAAATGTTTCCAAAAAGCAAAAAACAAACAAAAAAAAAAAAGGGGGGGGTATTAAAATAAACACCTAGAATGATTGTTTTAAAACATTAAATGAATTTGTCAGTTTCTTATCTATTTCAATATTGTGATTTATTTTATTATTTGATGAATATTGAATGTGATGGGTATTTTCACATTTAACAAATGACCAAGTTATCTCACTCTTTGATATAGTTTTTTTTTTTTTTTTTTTTTTTTTTTTTATTATTTTATAAACTTTTATTTGTAGAAATGGTATTTTTTTAAATTTGGTATCTAGTTTTATCGTATAATAAAAAAAAAAAATAAAAAAAAAAAAAGATAATCTAACATGGATAATATATTAATAGATGTTGAAACCCAATCTATAAAACCATTAATATCTAATATTTAATAGAGATGAATCATCAATATGAGAATATTAATTACGAATCTATTATCAATGGGTAATATCAGAATATACCTAACAAAATGACAAATTAGTGATAAATTATCTTTTTGCTTATGTGTAGATTATCCAAGATTTTTATTTTCAACTGAAATTATTAAATATTTCTGAAAAGGTTAAAATATAATGATAATCTTACAAATTCGAGATAATTAAAAAAAAATTATTAAAAAATTAAGTAAAATTTTCATTTTAATTTGTCTGAAAAAAAATGACTTCTGAATTCATTAAACATCAACAAATATAAGAAAAATGTAAGAATCTGTGTTTTATTATTTAGATTTTTTGCGACAAGATAAAAAGATTATATCTTAATTTTAAAATTAGGCAAAAATTTTTTCAGGAATAATTGTTAAATTTTTGAAAATTATTATTATTCTTGAAAAAATCAGAAATTTGCAATATTCATCCAAACTCAACACAATATACTCTTTTTTCACTCTTCAGGAATTGTAAACCGGAAACACAAAAAAACACTGTTGTCTTGATTGTTACTTGTGGAAAAAAATAAATATTAACGATATTGTAAAATCAATAATTTTGAATATATGAAGGATGGAGGTTTTAAATGAATTCTTCAGATACACTACAAATGTTGTCCTTTCATTTTGGTTAAGATTCTTAAGATCCTTTGTTCAAAGATTAAAATAAAAATTTTATCATCAAAAAAATGTAGTTTTTTTGGAGTTTTTATTTTTTATTTTATTATAAATACTCTTTTACCACAGAGAATTAATGAAGAGTAGTATTTGATTTCTGGGGAGGTTATTAAATTTTACAGAGTTATTAGTACAGAAGTACTAATAACTGACTTTTATGAAAAAACCAATTAAATTAGTATCTTCTTAGGGTGTATTTCTAAGGGCTTGATTAGTGAGGTTTTAAATTAGAACAAAAAAAAAAAAAACTCTAAAAAAACACCATTTTTTGTTAAAAAAAATTTTTATTTTGATCTTTGAACAAACGATCGTAAGAATCTTAACCAAAATGAAAGGACAACATTTGTAGTGTATCTGAAGAATTCATTTAAAACCTCCATCCTTAAAACTATTTTAATTTGTGAAAAAATCACAAATTAGTGATCTGAGAACAAATCCTAGATAATCTCATTTTATCACGAACAAATGATATTGATGATGTTTATTTAAAATTACATATTCCACATTGAACTTTTCAGATGAAAATTTTTTCAGATTAATCAAAATTTTTGATCTTTTTTACTAGTAGTCAAACCATTTCTATTGCAAAGAAGAGTTACAAAGGAAAAAGATCAAGTAGTTACTTGTTAAACATGGAATTTTAAATTTGTGTCAATCTCAATTTTTTTTTGATAATTAAAGATATTTACAAAAAAATTAATCAGCCTAAATAATGAAAATTGTTGATTGTCAAGATATTTTTTTCTTGTATCAATACAATTATATGAATTGTTTTTTTATATGAATAAAAGACATTTTTACAAAAAATGGGATCAGGTAAAATCGAGAAAATTTGTTCCCTTTTCAAGATCACTCTTTCCAGCACCAATTCAATTTTTCGAATTTATTATTTAGGTTGTTAAGTGATTATTTTAACTATATATTTGTCTATAATTAAAGTATGTTGACATTGAAGGTAAAACCTATTAGTAGATTCATTAGTTCAAATTACTGGAAAAAATATATTATAAATATTATTGAACAATAAATTATTAGATTTTTTACAAGGGATTCAAATAAAAAAATGTTGTTATTTTTGGAAATGTTTTTATTTCCTTTTCTAAAAGTAAAAAAATTAGAAACTCAAAATAATAGTATTCCTAGTATTTAATAATACATATTGAGAACTCTCCAAAAGTAATTATTTTTTCTTTTTTTAATTTCAAGATTTACTCAATAATTATTAACATAAAAAACTTGAAGGATTGATTGGTTTTGTTTCCTTTTTTTCAAAAATTAGTTGTATTATCAATATATTTTCAATATTTCAGAAAAAATTTGTCAAAAAAATTTTAATCGCTAATTATTTAATTTTTCAAAAAAAATCTAAATTTTCAGTAACTAATCAACATTTCGCCACATATTTAAGAAAGATATTTTGCAACTTTGGATATCTGAATATTGATGATTTAAAATTTTAAATTTGTGACTAAATATAGTTTTTTTTCTGAAATACTTTATTTTTTAAAATACTGCAGTCAAAATAAAGCGTGCAAGAAAAGTTTAATCCGTGTTTCAAAATAAAAAGCGTGTTTTTTTGTTATAAAAGACTTTTAACACCAATCGATCAAAGAAACCAACAATAAACCCTAATTAAATATCTTATTGGTTTCTTAAAGCCCTAGTATCAGTATAAAAGCAAAAAATGTCCATTTTTTTTTGTCATTTTTTTTCAATCTCCTTTTTCAAAAACTCCATTAACAAAAGGTTGCCTGAAATGTCCAAATGATTACTATTCAAACCTAGCCAAATACTTGGTTCAAAACTATAACTTTAAGATATTCCAAAAAAGTTAATTTCAAAAAAAAAAATGACAAAAAAAAATGGCCATTTTTTTGCTTTTATACTGATACTAGGGCTTTAAAGTTCTATTATTTAAATAGAAATTTCTAAAAAATGAAGGATCAAATTGGGAAAAATTATCTCAAAAAATAGAATTAAAGATTGATAAAATTTTTAGCAAATCAAAAAAAACAAGAAATTTCAAAAAAATTGAGAAAATTACTAAAAATTTTGAACTATTTCAATTCCTAATTTTAAATTTTGATGAAAATATCAAGGGGTTTACTTTCAAAATTGATTTGAACTTAGGTATATTATCGGGTAGTAAATTGGATGTTGCCTTGGAACAAGAAGAAAAAAACGCACGGATTATATTTTGAAACATTGATTATAGTCGTTGTGCACGCATTATTTTGATCACTGTAATTAACATTTCGAGACAAATTTTAAAGAAAGATATTTTTCAACTTTGAATATTGATTACCTCAACCTTTAAATTTGTCGTTAAATGGAATTTTTTTTCTGAAATTCTTTGGGTTTTTTTACTAATATAAGAATCTTTTTTAATTGATTGGATCAACAAATAGTAAAATTTTACTAAATCGAATTTTTAGAGACATTTTAGTCAGAGAGTACTAATGTGATTTGCACTCAATAACAGCATACGTTTATTTTACACCTATTCATGATAGACACTAAAACCTTAAATCACAAAAATTGCAAAAAAGTGGAATACCTTTTTGGTGCTTTCTTTAGTTGATTTTGGTCAAAGGAAAAAGTATGCTTTGGTCTTCAAGTGAGTGACATTTTGAGAAAAAAAAAATCAGTAGTGAAATTAAAGATTGGTTTGTTTTGAGATAATGAAATATTACTCTACTTTAGACCAACTCATCAAAAAAAAAAAAAAAAAAGGTTTTTCATTTAAAAACCAGTGACTCTTTCTTTTTTTCTCGTAAAAAATATTAAAGGAAGTGTGTGTATTTGTGCAAGTAATTCAACCATTATCTCACCAAGTTTAAATTGAAAAAGCATTTTTTTTTTTTGTTTTTTTGGTGTTTAAAAAAATCTTTTACTCTTGGAATCAAAAGGTGAAAAAACAATGAAATTTTTACCGTTTTTGTTGAGATTTTTTTTCAATTTGGAGGTAGTGTTCTAATTAAAAAGAAAACAATTCGAGTTGATTGAAGAGAATGTTGTTACTAAATTATCAAAAAAGGCAACTTCCTTCTAAACTCGCCAATTGAACCAACACAAAACAAAATTTGATTGTATTTTCTGATTTAACTCGGGAAAACAAAGAAAAAAGGAAGTGCTATCTTTGTTAAATAATAGAAAGACTTTTTTTTTTTTTTTTTTTTTGGTTAGGTTTTTTTCAATTCTTGGGATTTTATTTATTTGTTTTTTGTTGTTGTTTAACTTGTAACAAAAAAGAACAAATTTTGTATGACAAAAAGAGAAGGTGTATTTTTGAATTCTTGAAATTGTTTGTGTTTTGAAGCAAAATCAGATTTTATTCAAATAATTTGTTTTTTGAGAAAAGAAAAAAAAAAAAAAAAAAAAAAAAAAAAAAAATACAAATCTCAAAGAATAAATGAACAAGCTAAAGATTCTCATACCTTTATTATTTCTGTTAAAATTTTGTCGTACCATTGAAGTGTTATTTTCTCTGATCTTGAACCAATCAATTCCAACCCTCTCCCAAAACAAACAACGGCATTTTCCCTGATTTTTAAGGAACGATCAAAAACTAATTTCCAAATGCGATCAAAAAATAAAGGGAAATGCGAGTTGAATTGGATTTCGCTTGTGAACGAAAGCTCATATAGAATTAAGACTCCCGATAATTTTCTTTCATTTTTTTCATACAAAAGATAGTTTAGCGCAGCCTTAATTTCGTAATCTACAATTTCCTGTGTTACCACCCTGCCTTGCCGCGCAAGGTTGCCCAAGATCTTTGAAGCGAAATAGATTAATTCAATATCGTTACATGTCAGGGCGATACGTAAATAGGAACCAAAGCGAGCCAACATTTCGTCCTTTTGCTGTGTGTCGGCTGTTATTAAATGGTTGATGACTTGACAGCCTGCAAACATAAGTGGGATGTCTTCAGAGTTGATCAAATCACTTATAGTTGCCATCACCTCTTTGATTAATTTTTGAAATTGCTCCCTTCCCTTTTCTCGGGATTGATCGTTGATCAATCTTTTCAATCTTCGGCATACCTCTTCTCTTTTCGCAATCGATTTTTGGTACAGGAGCTGCAATAAATTTCGAAGTGAGTTTGTTTCTTTTTCAAGAGTTTTACTCATTTGGAAATACAATGAGAAAAAATGTTTATTTGTTTTACTTTTTTCATTTTTTTTTCCACTTTGTTTTTGGCTTTTGGAAATTATTATTTTATCACAGAGCCATATTTCTGATTGAACGATAGTGTTTTGATATTTTGACATAAAAGTTGTCAGGTTAAAGTTGGGAATTAGAGGTAGTAAAAAATATTCTGATTTATTTACAAGAAAATATTTGTAAGGAATTTCAAATTTTATCTAAGGTGGGATCTAAAATCCAATGTTTTAAACAGAAAAATTGGTTTTAAAAGTAGGTGAATTAAAGAAAAGACAAGACAATAGACATTTTGTGGAAATTTTGTCCAATTATTTAAAAAAACATCATTTATTTATAAAAAAACTTTACGAAATTCTCAAACAAAATAAAAAAAAGCCAAATTTGAAAAGATATTTTTTTTTTGGGGCTTTCTTTTTTATGGAAAAAAGCAAAAAATTGGGATTAAGGAATTAATTCAAATAAACAAAAATAATAAGTAACTACAGAATAATATTCTTGTTATTATTCAAAATAAAGACTCATAATTTTTTTTATCATTAGTTAATTATAGAAAATTATGATTCTTTATTAAAATTTCTAAATAAAAAATTTGAGTAATTAGGGATTCAAGAGGAAACTAATTTCCCCCCTTCAAATTAATATATAAAAAAAAGGTATTTTTTGAATCATATACCTCTCTTACTTTCTACAGTATCTTAAAGTATATTAATACCACTGCTACCTTGTTGAGATTCTTTTCATAAAAAGTGGAAAGTCATGGAAAAAAGAGTTTTTTACTTTACAAACTAATTCAAGGTAAATTTTGAATTTGGATTATGTAAATAGTTTGAACAAATTAAAGCTTTTAAAAAAAAAACCTTTAAATTGTGAATTTTTTAAAAGATTGTTGAATCAACTTTCTTTTAAGTCAATAAATCTATTTGTACTGGTCAACGTAATACTTGACAAACATAAAATCCAAATATTTTTGAAGGATCTTGTGTAATTTCTTATTAATCCTTTTATTGGTAGTTGATTAAGTGTTTTTTTATCAATTTGAAAAAATCTTGCAAAAAAATATACTTTATATCAAAATTTATTTTTATAGACAATTTTTGGAAAATAATTTTAAAAAAAATCAAAGTTGTGTTAGGTGGTAGGGTTTTTTTATGGTTAAGAAAGAATGTAGATGTTTGTATTAAATAGATACTGTCTTTTTTATTATTATTATTATTTAAGGGAGGAGTTATTGACCCCTCTTATTTGCCCGAATTCCTAAATTTTTATTTAGGAATTTAATTAAAGACTCAAAAATAAGTTTATTACCCACTAAGGCTAATAGAGAGTTTGAATCCTTTTTTATAATAATATTAGAAATATTATTATTATACAATATATTAGATATATTAATTTTTTTTAATTCAGATATCCAGATTTTGCGATTATTTTCATAGGCTGAGCAGTTCCAGAGAAAATGATCTAAATCTTCAATAATATCTAAATTGTTTATTTTTTTACATAATTCACATAGTTTTGATTTGTTTTTATTCATAACATAAGAATACCTGTTAAGGTAATTTGTAAAATTTCTGAGTTTTAAAATTGAAGTTGAGCCCTTCCATTTTAAATATCTTTGCTGCTTATTTATAGTATTATTGATTTGTACTATTTTTAGATATTCTTGAACTTTCCAACTTGGACTATTTTCTAAGTTTTTAATTCTAAAATTTTCTAGTTCATTTTCCAATTGTTTTAAATTTTTGGAGTACCAATTTATATTTTCTGATTCTTTTTTTCTAAAAGGAAGATAATTAAAAAATTCATGATAATGGAGGATTTTTAATTTTTGAATTAACTTAAATCTTCTTTTATATATCGTTATCCTTACGGGATCAATTTTTGCTTCAGTTTTATAACAAAGCCTTGGTGAGTGTGGGTTGATTAATAAAAATTTCGTAATTTTTTTATTTAATCCAAGTATCAATATTTTTAAAATCTGTTTTTGTCAAATCAAATATTTCTAATCCATATAATAATTGGCTATGTAATATAGCTTTAAAAAATTGAATTTTTAATCCATTAGAAAAATTGTTTTGTTGTAAGATATTGATTGACTTTTTAAAATTGGCCTTAACTTTATCAAGGTTGAATTTTAAATGAGTTTTTTTATCTATCCAAATACCAAGATATGCAATTTCTTTTGGAATTAAAGTTTTTTTAGTTTTATCATCATTAGTATTCATTCTTAAATCTTTTATTATTTTAAAGATTTTTTGGAATTGAAAATTTATTTCTATTAATGATCCTTTCATCAGTAAAATCAGATCATCTGCAAACATTTGAATATGTAACGCAAGTGATTTAATTTTTTCTAAAAGAAAATGAGTAATAAATCCAAATAATAAAGGAGATAATGGATCTACTTGGTAAACACCAATTCCTTCTTTTGAGTAATAAGCAAGTAGATATTCTACAATAATTTCATTTTTTCTAAATTTTTTAATTGAATAATAAATAAGTGAATGATGAATAGAGTCAAAACATTTTTGTATATCTATTGTAACAATATAAATATTTTCTTTTTTAAATTTATTTTTTTATTTTTTGATATTCATTCAATAAGTTTAAAACTGCAATTCTAGTATCTAATTTTTTTTTAAATCCAAATTGGTTTTTTTGAAACTAAGTCCCAAGAATCTTGAATTCCGGCATATAACAATTTAAGAAAAAAATCTTGGGAGAGTTTGATTAATTGAAATTGGTCTATAATTAAGTGGAATACCTTCATCGCCAGATTTATGAATGAATAATAAATTTCCTTTTTTTAATAAATTTAATATTTTTTTGAGAAATATCATTAATCCAATTAAAAAAATATTTTTTGGATTGTTTTTATAAAGTTTTCATAATTTATATAAAATTCACTACTTTGATTTTTTATTGTTTTATATTGTTTAATTTTATCAAATTCTTTGACATATTTATTTTTTTGATATTTGATAATTTCTTTGATTTTAGTAATTGAGAATATTTCTTCTATTTTAATATTTAATAAATTATTTTTATCTAATGTGAAATTTTTAATAAAATTAAGAATATATTTTTTGGTTTTTTACTAATAGATTTAACAAACCCGAAATATGAAGTTTCTATATTTTCATTATTAAGAATCATTTTACTCGAAGTTTCTCTTAATCTATTTAGCTTTTCCCAAAAGTTTTGATTTTCTTCAAATTCAATATTAATCTGGTTTATTAATTTAAAATATTGTTTACTATTCCTATCTTTAATTTCTTTAATTAATTCATTATTTTCAAATAATTTATTAATTAAATTATATAATTTTAAATCTTTTTTTGGTATATTTAAGATAATTCTCTCTTTTACTTTAAATTGTTTTTTAAATACAGTCAGTTTCACTTTTAAGACACAAACTTTCAATGAAATTTTAGGCACAAAAAAAATCTCAAATTAAGGCACAAAATTCAAATTCTAGTAAAATAAATTGTAAAAAAAACAATTTCCAAAAAATGTGCTTTAATTTGAGATTTTTAATGTGCCTTAAATTTCGTTGAAAGTTTGTGCCTTAAAAGTGAAACTGACTGTATTTTAAAATTCTTTCCATTTAATTGATAATTTTTATTTTTATAAAAATTTATAAAGACAACATGAAACTTTGCAATATCTTTAATTTTGTAGACATTTTTAATTTCCCAGTTTTTATTAATGTTAAATTTATTTAATATAGCATTATGATCACTAATTTTATTTTTTATGGTTTTTGATTTGATAAATTTTAAGTTATTAAAGTTAGTTATAAAATAATCAATGTTATTATTGTTTCTACTTGGCTTAGTATTTAAAATAATTTTAAAGTTGAATTTTGAAAAATAATTTATTTGATTTTCATTCAAATTAAAATCTCCCCCGATAATTGTATTATGGTTTTGATATTTTTGTAATAAACCAAGGATTTTTTTCATTTATTTATTTATTCCTGTCATGTCTCTTATATAAGTTAATAATGATAAAATCAGTGAATTGAATTCCCATAATATCAAGATCTGGTAATAATATTTCTCTTGTAAAATCTTTAAAAATATTTTTTATTATAATTAATAAACCACCTTTTCTATTTTTCTTACCATAAGATTTTTTATTAATTGAAAAATAATTTATAAATCGTGGATTTTTTTGTAACTTTTGATTCTTGTATAAGACATATATCAATATTTAATTTTAATAAAAAAGATTCTAAAATAGAAATTTTATTCTTTTCATTTAACCCTCTGACATTAAATGATAAAATTTTTATATTAATAAATTTATGGTTATTTTCTCTCTTTTTTCCTTTTAATAATAATGATTTTTGGTGTTTTGGAAATGGAAAATGTATAAATTTCTGGGTAATAAATGAGTTTTTTTTTTAATAATTGTTTTATAAAATAATTTATATTATCTTTTAAATCCCATATTTCTCTACCATTATCCCCTTTTCTTTGATATCGTATCACTGGTCTATTCATTAAAAAATTAAAAACTTCTAAAGTTGAAATGTTTTTTTGAATAAAAATTAATTTATTATCTTTCGGGACATTTTGTAAAAATAGATACAGTCTTTTCAAGGCTACCATAAAATTCTAAATAAAATACAATTGAGTTTTCTATAATTATTTTCCATTTTCAAAAAATTCGGAAATAAGAGTTATTATTTTAAAAAAAAATTTAATAAATAAGCTATTATTCAAAATTTTCAAACATCAAAAAAAAAAATTAAGATTTATGAAGCACTTGTAAATATTGTTCAAAAATGGTAAATTTTTAAAGATCAGTAAATATTGATATATTTTTTTTGTGCTTTTTTGAACTGATAATTTTTAAGTTTCATGGTATCTTGAATTTTTTTTTTTGATGTTTGAAAATTTTGAATAATAGCTTATTTATTAAATTTTTTTTTTAAATAATAACTCTTATTTCCAAATTTTTTGAAAATGGAAAATAATTATAGAAAACTCAATTGTGTTTTATTCAAAATTTTATGGTAGCCTTGGAACAGCTGTATAATTGGGACTTCAAATATAAATTTCATTATGAGATATTCAAAAAATAAAAAAATATATAAAAATGTAAAAATTGTGATTAATATTACTTACAGTCAGTTTCACTTTTAAGGCACAAACTTTCAACGAAATTTAAGGCACAATAAAAATCTCAAATTAAGGCACAAAATTCAAATTCTAGTAAAAATAAATTGTAAAAAAAAAATTCCAAAATTTGTGCCTTAATTTGAGATTTTTTGTGCCTTAAATTTCGTTGAAAGTTTGTGCCTTAAAAGTGAAACTGACTGTATTATTATAAAAATATATTTCATTTCATATGGTATTTTGAAAGAAATAAATTTTTATCAAAATAAAATGGAAAAAAAAAATATCAAAACTATTCCAGAAGAAACTATATGAAAAAGGTATTCTTAGTAAAAATATACATAAGCAGTTTATTCTTCTTAAACAATATTATGAAATTTATTGTTATTTTTTGAGAATTTTTCATCAAAGCTTTTATGTTTGGAAAAAGTTAGTTAATAATGAAAAACTAATTTGAAAATACAGTCAGTTTCACTTTTAAGGCACAAACTTTCAATGAAATTTAAGGCACAAAAAAATCTCAAATTAAGGCACAAAATTTGGAATTTTTTTTTTTACAATTTATTTTACTAGAATTTGGATTTTGTGCTTTAATTTGAGATTTTTTTTGTGCCTTAAAGTTCGTTGAAAGTTTGTGCCTTAAAAGTGAAACTGACTGTAAAAAAATTAAAATAAAAAATACTAAAAATAGTAAAAAAATAATATCAATCCTGGTACATAGTGTCCCACTCTGAGAGGTAGTATTCAATTTTTATTTTAGTCATTTTAATTGAATTGAGTAAAATGCCTTCATTTTACTTCAGACTTTTAAATTTTAGAAAAAACTACAAGAGTGGAATAAAAATAATTAAATACAGATCGTAGAATTGTCATTTATTATTGATAAGCTTTCTATCAGATTCTTTCCTCTCCTATCAATACTCGGAACTTATCTTCAAGTAACAACACTTTTTTCAAATTGAATAATAAAACAAAAAGTTCTTTGATTTTCTTTTATTTTTTCAAAACGAAAAAAACTAATGACATTTTTTTGAAATTTAATAGAATTTAATCAAATCTTTTATTTTACTCAATTCTTTTGAAATTCGAAAAAAATAACTACAATGTTTATTTTTTAAATTTTGACACCAAAATGATATTATAATTTTTTCAATTTAAATCTTAATTATTTTACTTCTCTTTTTTAATTTTAATAAAATATTCTTTAATTAAGCTTAACTCTCTATAATAATAAGAACAAGAAAGTCAAGTTTTAGTTTTTTCCAGGTCATTGGTTTGACTATTGAACAAATGGTGGAAATCGAAAATAACTTCTCACTCAAAATAAAAAATTGGTTAAAAATAATCTCAATTTTATTTATTCATTTATTTTACAAACCATATTATTAAATTACCTTTAAGTACCTTAATTTTTTATATTTTTATATATAGCCATTTTTATCCCAATAAAAGAAAAATTATAAAAATTGAAAAAAAAAATAATTGGTATTTCCAAAATGATGAAAAGCTACCGAAAAAAATATTATATTACAAAATTTGTTAAAATTTTACTTTATTTATTGAATCGATAAAATGATTAGATACCATCGACTAATTGTAAAAGGTTTTTCAATTTAACTAAACTTAACTTTGAGTAATCTTTAATCAATCATTATGGAATAATTCTAAATCAAACAAAACAGATTAGAAATTAGAAAAAAGAGGAAAAACACAAAGAAAAGACAACAAAAAATAAAATTATTTGTAATATTAAAATTAATTACAATTTGAATATAAAGTGTCGTATTGTTATTCTTTCAATTATTTCATTTTTACACAAAATATCGGAATTTATATCTTTATATTTAACAATAATCCATTTGTATTAAAATTCGATTCAATTTTTTTAACATGGCAAAAACACTAAAATATTCATGGTAAACAATTTCATTTAAATTGGAGAACTTTTTTCATTATTTAAAAATACCAAAAAATATTTTTTTCAACTACAAGTTTTTTGTTATCATTTCTGGTTTTCTAAATGAGTAACTTGTTTGATCTTTATTTTCATTTGAAAAATTGATATGAGGTTAAAGTTGAGTTCTTAGAAATTAAAGAACCCTAATAAAATTAGTCAATATTCTCTAAAATTTGATTGATTAATATTTTTTAATGGAATTTGAACAAATTTATTAATTCATTTTATTTTTTATGCTTGTTTTGATCTTTTGGTATAGATTAGATTTTAATTTTTTTTTTTTTTAAATGGTACAGTCAATTCAAATTTAATACTCAAACATTGAACCTAAAGTTAAGTACAAAAAAAAATCTCAAATTAATGTACATTCTTTGGAATTTGTATTAATATAAATTCTTTTACAAGAATAAAAATTTTGTACTTTGGAGGTTTTGATGATCAAATATATTACCATAATATGAGCATCAAATTAATGGGAATCTGAAAAAAACGTGATTAACCCTACTGCCTCACAAAAAAACACATAAAATCACGATATTAAATAAAATAACAAAAAAATAAAAATTTTGATATTCCACATTATCTCGATAAAATAATTATCAGTTAAAAAAGAACATTATTTTTATGAAATCACATAGATTTTACAAAAGAACAGATTTTAATAAATCTTTCACCCTTTAAAAGCGTTTTAAAGTGTTATAAAGTGTGTCCAAATATTTGAAAGGTATTAAAGACAGAAAAACTTCATAAAAGGCATCGTATTTTTTGTAGTTGAGAACAAAATTTTTTTTTTTCTTTTTTTTTTTTATACAAAATATAAAATCTCATCAATAATATTTTATGATCCTACTAATATTAACCCATTTCAACAATACACTTGAATATATATATAGTGTTTTTTTTTTTTTACTCGAGTTGTTAACCTTTATAAGTTAATTAACCAAAAAGAATGAAGAATATTTTACTTCTAATTGGTCATAGATTAAAAAAAAAAAACATTTAATTTAACTAGTCTTCTTTTCTGTGCAATACAATAAAAATATAAAAGATAAAGAAGAAGAAGAACAAGAAGAAATAAAATGTAGAAAAAATTATCTTAATAATTCGTGATAATGTTACTAGGTTATTATGAAAGCTTTTGAAAAGTTATCCTACCCCTTTCAACTTCCCGAGAATAAATAAAATATTTTAATACAAGAACATATACTTTAAAGAACCAGTGAATAGTTGGTTGTTTTAGAAGCTCTTTTTACTCAAGACAACTTTGAACACCGCAATTGATTGATAAACTATTTATTATCTTTTATTAATACTTTTGTTGATCTAAAGGATCAATCGATAGATCAACCTAATTAAAAAACATTACATTAAAACTCTTTGATCTCATCCTTTATTGGATCAAGTCATTTTTTTGTTGTTTTTTCAAAAAATTAATTTTTTTTTAAAGGTTCTATTTTTTTTGATCAAAAAAAAAATTCTTTGTAAAAATATTTCCCAATTAGCCCTAACAGCCATCAAATATTATATTGCAATTTATTTTTTATCATGTATATTTTAACAATTATCTATATGTATCGAGTGATGTAGATCTGAAAAATATAGCCACATTGTTGATATTTTTTTAAATATTTTTTGTAGAGAAAAATAAAACAATTTTTTGAAAATTATCATGAATTTAGTAAATATCGCTAATTGTGATATATTATCGAGATATTATTGATTAGAGCAATTTTAGATAATATCATAATTTTATACATTATCTCAATTTGATGAAATGTCATTCACAAGTGTAAATATGGAATGTTGTAAAAAATAGAGTTTTTACAATTTTCGAGATAAATAGTGAGTTCCATGTAATTACCCACAATTCTGTAGTAGTAAACGAATCCCCCCATTTAGATTTTGGAGTTCAAAAGATTTTCAATTAAAAATCGTTTGATATATTCCAATACTTTGTTTGAAAAATGATTTTTTTTTAAAAAATTGAAAAAATCGGTATTTTAACAAACGATTTTTTGATTAAAATTATTATTAACCACTTCCTATGTCCTTAATAAAATTAAGCACTATTTTTTTCTGATTAATATTTTTTGAAATCTAAGTTTATAACTTAATTCAATTAACCACTGGGATAAATTTTTTTAGAATCAAAACACTCTCAACTTTTGAATATCAAAAATATTTTTTGAAATTAGTGTGCGCTTTTTTATTTTTATTTGAAAAATTGAGGTTGAGAAAATTTTGAAATCAAAGAATAAGCTAATATATTAAATAATATGATTTTTCCAGAGAGTTTATCTTTTTTAAATAAAATTTTTTTAATTTTATCATTTAAAACTAAAAAAACATTTGAAGACCAAATTAGTGCCTTTTGTGAAAATAAAATTCCCATAATTTAGAATTTGTTCTTAATAAATGAGTTAAAACAAGATAGTGTATCTAAAAATATACATAATTCAAGTGTGAAGTCAATAATTTTGTCAAAAAATGTTTTCAAGAAAAAGTTAAATTGAAACTATATTTATTTTTATTTTTTCATTTTATTTTTTTTAATTGTATTAATGAAAAGTATTTGAACAGTTTTTCATTTTTAGTGTTTTTTGGGTAGTAGGGACATATAATCGGATATTATACTTTTTATAATTAAAAAGTTCGTAATTGTATTGAACTCTTTATTTATCTCAAAAATTATAAAAACTATATCTTTTACAACACCCCATAATTTAAACCTATGTAGCTGTGAAAGTTTTTTATTAAAAAAGGAAATAAAAATTCAAAAATGACTATTATAACATTGCTTTTTATTTATTAGATATCTGAAATTGTAAGATATATAATATACCATTTTTTTATTAATAAATTATAATTATACAATAGTTCCAAGGCTACCTTGGATTTTTATATGTAATAATAGTTATAAATTTATCATTCAAAATATGGAAGTGGTAGACAATACAAAGTAAGTAAACAAGCTCTCTTCTTTTTGTCAAAAATATTTCTTTCAAGCATTTCTATTGAAAAGTAAGGATGAGTCTTAATATCAAAACCTTAGTTGTCAAAGACCTCAACCAACTCAGACATAATGTGTTCGTCCTCTGAACAATTGAGAAATTGGTTGTCTTGAAAGGAAACATTGTTGGAATTATTACAAGTCTTTGTTTGGCTTATGTTGGCAAAGCTAAAAGAATCAGAATTCTGAGAGAAGCGCTTTTTTAAAAAAGGTTTCTCCAGTTTGTGTGCGTTTTCGTTTTGGCTGAATAACACTTCGGCTCCAAGATTTCCGTATTTAATTTTTTGTGAGACGTGAAATTCTTTTTTCAATGCCTTGATCCACTTTTGGGGAACTTTGTTGTAGAGTTGTCTTTTATGTTTTTTAAGCTGTTTTAAAACATTACAAAGTCTAATTAATTTGGAATACCTTTTGCAGCTAAACAAAATTTCGTTCAAATTGTTATTAGGGTGATTAGTTGATCTTGAGATCTTTTTGATATCAAATTTCTTGATCAAAATCTCGCTTTCTTTTTGTCTTTCCAAGGTAGTAAGTTCACCATTGTTGTAGGTTTGGTTGTTGGTTGGTTGGTTTGTTTCCAAGGTTTGTTCAGAGTATTTCATAACCCTTTCATTTTTGCGCTCAAAAAAGAGATTTTGAAGCTCTTGCAATTGGTTTTTTAATGTAATCTGCTCGTTATGTAAACTTTTCATCTCCATTGTTAATGAAGTGTTCTTAAATAGTAAATTGAAATAGTCTTTTTCGATCTTTAAGACTTGGTTTTGGTTTGGATCAGAATCGTCATTTTTTCCATTTTTTAATTCAGACTGTTTTTTTTGCAAATTCTTTTTCTTTTTCTTTTTCATTTTCATTTTCTTTTTTTCAGGCAAAGAAATAAACAGCCCAGATCCTATCTTCTCTTTTGAAACCATATCTTGGAGTGGTGTTTTGTTTTCTAATTCATAGATTGGGCCCCTTTTTGAATTAGTGATCCTCTTTTTATGAAAAGCGTTTTTGAAGAAAAGAGAAAAAGGATTCATCCCATCAGAAAGTTGATTATTTCCATTTGGGTTTGGATTGGTATTCGCCGTCATATGAGTGGTAGGGTTAGTTGTGGTTTTATCTCTAGCACCTGAATTCGCCTCATGATTATGATCGTACCTGTTAATTGTTTGTTGAAAATTTCTTTTTCTTGATCCTTGTGTGACGGTAAGGAAAAGATCATTGTTAATCTCATCAATTGTCCCAAATTTTTCAAGGTTTGAATTTAAAATTTCGTTCATAACGAATCGTTTCTTTGTTTGTTTTTGTTGGAATTCCTTTTCGATTGAAAAAAGATTTATTTTTTCGAATTCAGATTGAAAATTCATTTGAAATAGACTTTGGTTTGTAGTAATGAAGGAGATGGTTTGTAAACCGACAATTTAAAGTTGATCAATTAAAATGTTGATTAAAAAAAATGTTTTTTTTTTTTGCGTTTGGTTGTTTTTTTTTACAAATCACTACGTCAGTATGAAAATGAAAATTTTTTATTATTTTTCCCCATTTTTTTTTTTTTTTTTTCCAATAGGCTTATCTTAAAAAACGTCACACTTATTGAAGCTTTCTATATGAAGCCACACTCTTTGTTGTAAAAATATTGTGATTTAATTTTTAATTTATGATTCAAAATTACTAATTTATTTTAAAAAAATCAATGACTTTTTTTTAAAAAATGTGTAATTCTTTTTAAAAAAATTATTTACGTTTTTTTGAGATCAAAAGGAATAAGAAACAAAGAAAAATTCTTGTTCATGTAGTTGTACCCTTCTTTTCTTTCTTTTTTCTTTTTGGAATTTAAAAAACAAATTTATCTGTTTTATTTTTTTGAAAAATAAATAAACTCCTTATAATTGATACTTTGAAACGAATCACAGAATACACAGTTTGAATTTTTTGATTTGAAAATTCTTTTCATAAGTTACATAAAAAAATTTTTTTGATTTAAAGCTTTACTTTGATAAAAAAAAAAAAACTTTTGGGTTAACTAAAAGCCATAATAAAACTGATAATAAAGAGTGAGTCAAACAGTTTACGTAACTTTTTTTTAATACCCAGAGTAATCACGATTTGAAAATGACATGTTTTGAATTTTGGGAATACAATTAACAATTGTGGAAAAAAGTTCAACACAATTTTTACTTGTCCAAATTATTAGAATCACAGAATCCTAAAAAGAGAAAGACCAAACTAATGAAAAGAAGAAACAAGTTAACTACATAGAATAATTCATTCTTTTACATTGACTCCAATCAACGAATACAAATTTAAATCTACTTTTTGGTATTAAAATCCAATGAATTGTTTTTGAGATCTCGTACAACTTGTAAAAATTTTGTTAAATTTTTTTTGAAAAGAAAAATGTAAAGAAAAAGCTTCTATTGAAAAGCTACTATTCAAAAAACGTTTATATTTCCTAACCCTCCATTTTATTAGTAATTAATTTTTTTTTAATCCGTTATTTATATGATCTTACTTTTGAAATATTATTTTCTATTAAGATTTAGTTATTTATCGTCAATATGCTCCATACTCAAGAGATAACTTGAGACTCAAAAAGGGTATTGTGAAATAGCCCTTCTTTTGGTTGACAAAATTCAAAATTCAAATAACAAAAAAAAATCCACGGATTATCAAATTACAAAAAATGTAAATAACAAAAAAAAAATTAATAACAGTTTTGGAAAAAAAGTGAAACATGGTTTTTAATTGGGAACATTACTGAAAATTCATAGTAAAATCAATAAAAAGAAGAAACCAATTAAATTCAAAAAATAATCCATTATATTATTTTCAATCAACACAACAAATACAATTTAAATCTACTTTCTTATCAAAATTGATGGTGTGATTTTCAAGAAATCAAAAATTATCATTTTTTTGAACAAATTTTTAATAATTGATCAATCAAAGAAAAGCCCCAACCAAAAGGTTGTATTAAAAAACCTGCTATTGTGGCGAAAAATTCATTTTGCCTTTATTTATTTATTTATTCTTCTTTTCATTGATCTTACTTTGAATTTTCAGGAATGTTCCCAATTAAAAATAGTGTTTCACTTTTTTTCCACAACGGTAAGATCTCTTTTGGTAAATAAATTCAACAAAAAAAAAGTGTGAAAGTATACTCCAATTTCAAAAAAATCAAAATAAAACCATACAAACCTAAAAAAACTGAATTCGAAAAAATCAAATAATTATAAAGGATTTTAATGAAAAAAATTCAAAAATAGAAACAATAAAATCACATATTGCTTAAACTAACAAAAAATCAAAAAAAGAATTTATCAGTTCTTTAATTTCCAAAAAACAATAATCAAAAAAAATAATCCAATATTTTCTTATTTGATAATTTCCAAATAGAGCAGTGAAAAAAATACCGGACATGAAAAAAATCCCGGACAAGATTTTGAATTGTGAATATTAGTAAAATTATTGTGTAATTTCATTTATTTACAATCAAATTCCTTTTTTTTAAGAATGAAACTTTATCAATTATAACTCCCCCACTTATTAGAATGATGATTGATGAAATCACACTTGTTCAAAACACCATTCAATCAATCAAAAAACAAGAAGAAAAATTATCATTTTCCAAACTCTAGTAAACCTCGATAAAACTGGATTGTTTTTCAAAAAAAGTTGATCAACATTAGGCTATCAAACAATTACTCGAGTATTCAAGAGACACCTTACTTTGATAGACTTTAGGTAGGTTTATTACTAATCTCATAAAAAAATTGGTTATTTATAATAAGGATTTCATTGAAATTAGACAAAAATTTTACTAATACTCACAATTAAAAATCTTGTCCGGGATTTTTTTCATGTCCGGTATTTTTTTCCCTACTATACTTAAATTTCTAAAATTTGAGTCAACCTGTTTTATTTCGGTAAAAAACCAATATAACTCAATTTAACCCATTTTGTGGTTAATTGTTAGGATTTTTTCATATTCTTTCAAAAAAAAAAAAATAATAATAACTTATTGAACAATCAAAAAAAAAATGAAAGGAAAATTATCAAGATCTTAAAAAAACAAAAAAGAGTATCACTTGGAAACTGAAACTGTTGTATTCAAAATTCAAAATTCTAAATTCAGAGCCTTTCAAATTGAAAATTGAGTATATTTCTTTGGTACTATTATTACAAAAAAATTCATGGTTTAACATTGTTGATTTTTTTTAAATTTATCTTACATCATGGCATTTTAGTTTGTTTTTAATTTGTATTAGGCACTGATAGACACTTCTAAATATTTTTTTTTTTTAACATTTAAAAAATTTATTTTTCACTGTAATGACTCCACCTATAATCGTAATATTTTTATCAAAATTTTTTGAAATGTTGAAATAAATTATTCTTTTTTATTAAAGATTAAAATGAAGCCAAATAGCAACTGATTGTGTTTTTGATAAGTATTTAAATAAATATATTTTTTAAAAAATTATTTCAAAATTTTATTTTCTTTTTTTTTAATTTATTTCTTTGATTTTTTTTGTTTGTTTGTTATTCTAATAAAAAATTTTAAATAAAAATTTAAACCTTTTCTTTTATAATTTTTTTTTTAGTAAAAAGTATCTTTTTGAGGATATTATTTGATAAACAAAGTAATCTTTATTATTATTATTATTATTATTTCTTAAACATTTCGGGTTATGTATTTTTATTATTGGTACAGCACTTTTAAAAATATGAGGACTTTTTTTAATATCTTCATCTATTTTTTATTTGAAAAAAAAACAAAAACTTTTCTTTAAAACTATTATTAAAAGTTCTTTCTTGAAAAAAAATACTAACTTTTTCAGAATTAATACTTCTAAACTTTATAAAGTTTTCTATTTTACAAAATTCAAGTCTTTAATTAAAATTTGGGGTATATTTTGGGGTGGGAAGATTATTACTTTACTTTAAAAAAATTACACAGTTTATTAAATAAGACAACTTTTACAAAAGATCTTAATTCTGATAGCCTCATAATAATAAAAAAAAAAAAAAAAACTACAACTTATTGATAGATGAAGTGCAAAATTACACTTAAAATGGCCCTTTTACTTCAATTTCCTCAAAGTAATTTAAGTTTAAAATCATATATTTCACGATTTTTCAAGGAAATTATACTCTCAATTTTTTTTAAGTTTAAAAAGATAAAAAAAAACAAAGACAATTAAAAAGGGTATATAAGAAAAAAGTTGAAAATCAAAAAAAAAAAAAAAAACAAAGTTATCTTTAATTAAGGATGTCCAAAATCACAGTCACAATACTTTTGGTTGATATAATAATTTGATAATTGATCATGAATGTTCACTTGGGGATAGTTGTTTAAGTTGTAATTTCTTTTTTTTTTTGATCTTATTTTTTTTCAACCTTTAGTCATTTTTAGCCTTTACTTTAAATTTTATTTTCAATTTACTCATACTTTCGTTTTTTAGTGTCACAATATTATCATGTGTACTAGTTGACCTTTTTCTGTTGTAACTCTTCTTTCCAATATAAAGAATATTCAGCCAGGAAAAAAATGGAAAAAAAAAAAAAAAATCTTTTTAAATGAATTCTAGAAGAAATTTCAAATTAGAACCATTCACAAATTGAAATGTTAACAATTGTTTATAATTTACAATCCTCGCAACACAAATAATATTTAATTATCAATTCAAATAAATCAAGGGTGTGCTAAAATTGTTGGAGAGAGCAAAGCAAAAAAACTGCATTTCAAAATTTGATTTAAATTCTATTAGGAATATTGATTGATCAATTGATGAGATACAATCAACTAATTTGATTCAAATTATTATGTTTTGAAAAAAACAACTCTTACCTAATATCAACTGTTTGAAAAAAATATTTGATCCAACGAAAAAATATTACATAATTCAAAAAATGAAATAGGAAAACAAAAAAACAAAAAAGATGAAAAAAGGATTTTCATATTTTACAAAAATCAAAATTAATTCCAATTTGAATAAAATTATATTATTGTAATTCTTTGAACTGTTTTAATGATGTGAAAAAATTTTAATTTGAGTTTATTTCTCAAAAAAATGGATAAAATGTTTAATTATTCCTGGCTAAAGTTAAATATTAACTTGATAATGAAAGCTCTCCAAAATTCACAGAGGTTCACCAGAGTTCCCAAAATGATTCCGTTTTTGGTATTTTTCGAATCTCAAAAATTAAAAATTTGGAAACATAATATTAGAAATGATTCCAATGGTATCAATTTTTATCAACATTTTCCAATTGTTAAAGTTCATTTGAAGAATATTTTTTCAAAAAAATTAAAAATTATTTTCATTCAACCAAATCATTAAAAAAAAAATTATTTTCTACCAAAACTCTATTATTAAAAAAAACAAAAAAAGAATACTTTGATTTCATATCAAAGTATAATAATTTTATTTTCAGGAATAAACTTAAAAATGCCAGGATTGGCGAAAAAAAAAAAACGATTGCAACTAAAATACCAACCAGAAAACCCTCAAATATTTATTTTTTTAAGAAATAAAGGAATTCTTTTTCATAATTCAAAAAAAACAAATTATTAATTATTAAAGTTTGAGAATGATGTGATTCGATGAAAAAACCGGATTTAAACAAGAAATAAGTTCAGACTTATCATTGGAATCAAAAAGAATCATCTGATTCGATGTAATCAAAAAAAGAATTATTTGGGGTTATTTCCAAAAAAAAATCAAAATGTAAACTCTGATAATCACATTAAAAGTGTTAATTTTTTTTTGATCAAATTTTTCGAAAAGAGTTGAATTTCGATAAATCATTGAAAAACAAAACCAATGAAAAAATGTTTAGTTTGATGAATTGAGTTCTTTAATTAGTGAAATCTCTTGATTCAAAAAAAAAATAAAATAAATTAACTAATATTCAAATTTTTCCACATATTTAAAACAGTTCAAAGAATTACAATAATATAATTTTATTCAAATTGGAATTAATTTTGATTTTTGTAAAATATGAAAATCCTTTTTTCATCTTTTAGTTTTTTTGTTTTCCTATTTCATTTTTTGCATTACATAACCTTTTTTCGTTGGATCAAATATTTTTTCAAACAGTTGATATTAGGTTAAGGTTGAGTTCGTCAAAATAGAATAACTCAAATAAAATTAGTTGATAGTCTCTATCATATTGATCGAGCAATATTCCTAATAGAATTTTAAACAAAATATACTAATGCATTTTTTTTTTTTTTGCTCTCTCCAAAATTTTTAACACACCGATAATTTATTAGTATTGATAATTATTTAGTTTTTGTTTTGTAAGGATTGTAATTTATAAACAATTGTTAACAATTCAATTAGTGAATGGTTCTAATCTGGTATTTCTTCTAGATTTGATTAAATAAGATTTTTTTTTTTCAAAAATTGAATTTTGGTGTGTTAAAAATTTTGAATTGGGGTTTACCTTTAAAAGTTACTCCTATATAAAAAAAAAATAAAAAACAATAAATGTACATATTAATAGAACCACAAAACCCTTAAAACAAGGAAATAATGCGTTAATTTTTAAAACCACTTGGAACCAAAATATTTGGAGTAATTTTGCCGATATAGTTGGGATACCTTAATCAATGCTATACGATTTGAATTATCAATTGGAATATCTCGTCATTAGGCTTGAAATATTTTAAAAATCTTGATATTGAAGATTAAAATAGTTTTTGAAAACGAGAAGTAATAGAATCTATTTTATTTATTGAAAGCTATTTCATATTTGTGAAATTTGAAAAAAAAAAAATTCAAAATGTGACAATGAATTTGTAAAGGTTTTGTGATGTTATTATTCCGAAAGTTTTAACTTTTTAAACACTTGACTGTTGTGGAAATTAGCTGTTTAAATGATAGAGCTTGCATTACTTGCAATTCTTGGCCAAATGTCTGCACACTCTTTGGCTACTGGACCATTGACGACAGATCCTTTCATTTCACCATTTGGGTTGACAATAACACCTGCGTTGTCTTCAAAAAAGATATACACACCTTCTCTTCTTCTCCATGCTTTTTTTTGTCTGACAATTACACCTGCTAAAACTATTGAATGAAAAAAACAAAAACAAATAAAAGGAGGTTTAAGAAAAATTTAGAGTTGTTTGTATTTAGCAATTTGTAAGGGTGACTTAATATCTAACTGAAAGTAAAAGAAGACAAAACAACACAAAATGGATTTTTTTGTTTAATTGTGCTGAAAAAATAAACTCCAGAAACAATAAAAAAAAAAAAAAAAAAAAAAAAAAAAATTAACAGAAAAAAGAATTTACCTTTTTTTCTAAGATCTGGTTTTCCTTTTTTAACTGAACAAATGATCTTTTTGATTTGAAGTGATTATTTTTACAAAATACAAAAAAAAAGATAACAAAAAATTTTTTTTAAAAGCCTTTTTGCGTTTTGTCAAAAAAAAAAAAAAAAAAGAAAGAAAGAAATTTACCATATCACCAACACTTGCACCTGGTAGTCTGTTCAATCTTCCTTGGACACCTTTAACACCAATAATATATAAATTTTTAGCACCAGTGTTATCTGCACAATTAACAATGGCTGCTGTTGGTAAACCTACTGAGATTTTGAATTTGTTTCCTGTTGCACCGCCTCTTCCTCTTTTGGACATTTTATATAATTATTGAAAAAAAGATAGGATAAAAAAAATAAAATCTTCTTGTTTTTATTTAAGGTATCTCCAAAAAATGGGATCTCTAGGAATTGAAATTAAACACCAGAAGAGTTAAAAACGAAATACAAGAATGTCTATTAAGAAAAATCAAAATAATTCAATTTTTGTTTCTTATTTTTGATTTATGTTCATGTTTGATCCTAAAAATTGAACCAATTATTTAACAAATAACATTTAGTCTGAATATTGTAGTCAAAATAAAGAGTGTAAAAAAATTTAATGTGTGTTTCAAAATAAAAAGCGTGTTTTTTTGTTATAGAAGACCTATAGATCAACCGATCAAAGAAACCAATAATAAACCCTAAATAAGTATGGTATTGATTTCTACAAGTTAAAGTTCTATTATTTAAAAAAAGAAATTCTAAAAATAAAGGATTAAATTGCCAAATTTAACTCAAAAAATAGAGTAAATTTTTAAGGAAAATTTTTGATCATGCAAATGAACAAAAAAATTTCAAAAACATTGAGAATATTATGCAAAATTTTCAACTATTTGCATGAATAATTTAAATTTTATTGAAAATAACCAGTGGTTTATATTCAAAATCGATTTGATCTTATGTATACTATTGGGTAGTAGATTGGATGTTGCCTTGGTACAAGAAGAAAAAAAAGCATGGAAAATATTTTGAAACACTCATTATAGTCTTTGTTCACTCATTATTTTGATCACTGTACTAAAATTTTTTAAAAAAACAATTAAAGAAAAAAAGAAAAGATTAAAAAAAAAAACAAAAATTTTTAAAATTATTCTAAATTCTTGAAATTTTAGAACAAATAATTGAGACAAAATGTTACTAATTAATTTTAAAAAAACTCTAAATTTTCCAAAAAAAATATAAAACAATCTATGTGACCTCAAAATGATTCAAAATAATATTAATACCCCGAAGGATTGGTATATTAAAATAACAAATATAAAATTAGTAATAATAATACTTTCAAAAAGAATTGATTAATTACTTTCCAGAAAGTAAATTTATGTTAAATATAGAGTTAATAAAAAAAATAATTAATATTTTATTTATCAAATAACTATATAATTTATAAAGAAAATAAAAATGATTTTAAAATTTCTCCATTGATTATAAATATTACATAAGTAACACGAATTTAATTAATAGGATCAAAAAAATAATAAATAAATAAATAAAGAAGCTTGGAATAAATCCAGAGATGAAATAAACTTAGAATTTAATCAAAACAAATATTGTATGGGAAAAAATTAATTTAATAAGGTTAAAAAAAAATCATTTCCAATTAGAAAAGTATGATTAAATGATATTTTGTTTATATTAACAAAAAATCTCAATTAAACAAAGCAAAAAGATTCTAGATTATATCAAAAATTTAAAAATAAAGAATTTAAAAAATAACAAAATTAATACATTTTTTCCAATTGAAAGTATTGTAAACACTATTAAAAATTTGAAAAATAAATCAGTCGAAGGATTTTAAACAATTTAGAAAATTAAAATATAATATTAACGAAGGAAATTTCACCGATTCAAACCCAATTTAAAATAAAAATTATACATAATATCTAACTACAATTTAAAAAATCTTTATAATTAGCTAATTAACATAACTAAGAATACTATTGAATATATGGGAAAAAGTTCAAATTTTATCTATTCATAATAAAGGAAACGAGATGAAAGTACATTTTTAAATTTTAGATCAATTTCAATTAATCAAAGTTTACCAAGTATTTTTTTAAAAATTTTATATAAAGGAGGTGAACTTTGTTTGAAATTTATTCATAAATTTCAATTTACGGTTCGAAAAAATTAAGATACTCAAATTGCTGTATTAAAATTTTTTTAAATGCTTATAATAAAATCAGATAATAAAAATAGAAATTATAAAACATATATTATACTGGTTGATGTAGCAAAATGTTTTTGATTCAATTAATTTTAAAACAATTCAAAAAAAATAATAAGTTTCTATTTTAAATAAAATTATTATAAGATTTTTAAATTCTAATAATATAAAGCCGAAGGACTTGTTATATTCCAAGGAGACATCTTATAGCCTATTTTATTTACTCTAATTCTACATTTTCTTTTATTAAAAATTATACCATTAAAAAATAATTTTAAAATATTTGGAGATGATTTAATCGTCATTATTAAAGGAAATAAATATCCAAGTAAATCAAAAATTAAATTCAATAAATAAAATTATTATTCAATTTGGAATTAAATTTATAAAGATAAAATAAGATACCAAAAGATTTTTAAAAAAAATAAATATTTGTGTGTTTATTTAGATAAAATTTCACATATATATCATAATTTAAAAAAATCTAAAGAAACATATAACAATTGCTAATAAAAATATTAATTGACAGAATTCAGAATAATAATTTAAAAATTATATTATGTTAATCTTTTTTATTGAGAAAATTGATATATGGATATTAGATATTTTTAATCATGAAATAATAACTTTAAATTATTTAAATTCAATTATTAATTCATTTATTACTGAAATATACTGATAAAAGTGACAAAAAACCAATTCTTGTTTAAAAAACAGAATGAAAAATTGAAAAGATTTTATTATCAGTAAATATAAAAAAATTAAAATTAAAAAAAATATATTAAATAATTCGTCTCTTATTTATTTTGAAATATTAATAAAATTTACTCAAAGAATAAATAATAAAATCAACTGGCATCCAAAAAAATAATTAAACTAAAACTTGAAATATATAAATGAATATATAGAATGAGTTGTTGAATTCCAAAAGTTGGAAAAGTCGTTAGTTTTTTTACAATTCAAGAAATAATAAAAAAAAATTCATTTTCGGTTTATTTCTTAAAATAAAAAAAAACAGTTCGATTTTTAGTTTATTTCTTGAATTTAAAAGATTGTGGAAAATCTTTGATTTTTCTCTAAACTTTTGAATTCTAGAGAAAATAGGCACTTGATGGCACTTTAAAGTAATTCTACAAAACGTAGACACTCTACAAAAATATTTCACAATAAAAAAATCAAAACTATTTATTTAAAACATAAAAATAATTAAATTATCCCTCAAGTTCAACAATTTTAGAATTTAGATCAAAAACTAATGACTTAAGGGTTGAGTCATTATGGCGTAATTTTTTTTTCTGAAATGGAAAAAACTTTTTAGTAATTTTTATGAGGAACTAACACCAATCAAAAACCAACCGAGTTAGGAAGAACGATCGATCTACAAAAATCAACAACATAAGATGAGGTCATTTTTAGATAAAAGCATCAAAGATCGATCACAAATTCCAATTTGAATTGTTAGAATATACAATTTTGCAAATAACTATGTCAATTTTGAAGTGTCGATCTTTGGAGCTTTTTGAGATCTCGGTGATTTTTTTTTCTTTTTTTTTTTTCTTTTTTCAAATGAGTTATTTTTATTGTAAGAATATTAGATAATCCTTACTTGTTCAAACTTAGAATGATACAAAATAAATTTAAATCAGATTAAATCGAATTAAATTGGTTGCGAACTTCAAAAAGTCAATTTGTTTTAAATTAAAGAAATTTAACCTTTTGGATATATAAAATGAAAAAAGATGAATTTTTTTTTTTTTAAATTTTGAATTTTTGAATTGATAATCCTCTTTTAAACTTTGTTTTTATTTATTGAATTGATTCATTTTTTGAAATTGAGAACTCTTTCAAACTTATTTTTCTTTGTTGAATTTTTTGTCAAAGAGATCCAATGAAATTTTTTTTTTTATTATTTGAATTTAGTCAACCAAAAGAAGGGTTATTTCACAATACTCTTTTTGGACTCAGGTCATCTCTTGGGTATGGAGTAAATTCAAGGTAAATTATAAGACCTCTAAATAGATATTTATAAGTAATAAATAAAAATTTAACTAAATTAGTTACTTTATGTTTAAAATATGAACAAAAGGAAATTAGAGAAAATATTGATCACTTTTTTATGTGTACACCCTTCCTATAAAAAAATATAGATTAACGTTTTATAAAAAATTAAAAGAAATAAATCTTAATACACTAATTTCTAATCAAGACAGTTTGAAATTATTCTCATTAATAAATAATTGTGAAATCTGGATTTATCCTTAAATTTCTGAATGGGAAATTTTAGTCTAAGGTAACTAGAGTGTAATTTAAATTTATCAATAATAAAAAAAGTTATCCTTTTTTTGGTTCCTTTGTTTCCTTTGTTTTGGAAATTGACAAACAAATTCAGAAAAAAACTTATATTAATGTGGATCTTCAACATCCAAAATTTTTAAAATCTCGGGTTTTTTACAATTTAAAAACAATTATCGAAAAATATTTTGAAGTTTCTTTGGTTTATGTGATTTCTTTTATTAAGAAAATTTAATTTTTGTCTTTTTTTTTTTGCAAAATAAAAATAACACTAATGAAGTAAGAGAAGTTGAAATTGTTTATCTTTTGAGAGAAATTGAATTTTCTATTTCAAAAAGCACAATTTTATAATTGGACAACCAATTTCTATGTCTGATAAATATTTCTCGGTACGAGGCTATAATGGCTGAATTGTTTGTCAAGGCAGTGTGACAATTCAAAACAACCCAATGGTCAAAAATTCAATAGACATTCCAATTGTTTAGATTTAAAATTGTATATTGAGAATGTTTTCATTGAGAGTGTTTTTAATTGATTAAAAAATTGTGATAATTTTTTGTAATTTCATTTTGATGTAACTTGGCAAAGTCTTCGAGTTCTCAGATCTCAAAATTTATTCTGGAGTTTTTCATTTCAAAATTCGACATAAATTGATTTGTTTGATCCAAATTGGAGAATATTAGAATGATCATTTCTTCATTTTTGAAATAAAATCGGAAAAAAGTGTGTTTAGGCATATTTGGTGAATTTCAAACGTCGTCCTTAAAAAATTCCAAAAATCAGTTACAATTCTGGTTATTAGAATTATAAATGGAAAAAAATATTCACTTTTATTTTCCATATTTTCCATTTGTAAAGAGAGAAGAGAGACATAAATTACAAGTTAATTCTTGAGGTTTTATTTGTAAAAAGAAATAGAAAAGCAAGTAATCTTTTTGTTCCCATTTTTAAATTAAAGGACCCGTAGAATAGGTCAGAAAATTATAAATTTTGAATTCTATTGAAGGTTCTTTTAATTACACAAGCTTTAGTCTTTGTGGTTTAAGGTTTTTTATGAAATTACTAATGAATTCAAGAAAAAAAAACAAAGATTTTTCGTTTTCGATTTCAATTTTTGTTGATCTAATGAGAAACTATTTTTCAAAATAATTTACTTTAAAGAATTCATTTTCGAAGATCAACATTTCTTTTTACAAACGTATGAATAATTAAAAATTCAACAAAAAGTTTAAATCAAAACTAAGGTTTAAAAATTGCATATCAAGGAAGAATTTTATAAAAAAATTCGCTTCGCGCAGGGTTTGAACCCGCATCTCGCCCCCACTTGGAGGCGCGCTATACCAATTAAACCAACGAAGCTACGATTAATTTTAAAACAACTACTTTTGAAAAAAATTGTCCTGTTTATCAATATTTGTTAAATTAGATAAACCAATTTTTGCCAAATCAACTTTGTAATTTAAAATCAAAGTTTCAAAAATAACAATTTCAAAAAACACCATTCTGTTGAAGTGATCACTTTTATTAAAACTATATGAAGATTTTCTATTCTCAAAAAGTGAAAACTTTTTCAAAATTCAAACATTTATCAAGTTTTCTGATTAAAGGGATTATCATCAACCAAAGAGAAGCCTACGATCAAAGTATGTTGTTATTGAGTTTAATCACAATGGCACTATTTTGTTCAAATGTCTCAAAAAAATCGATTAGTCAAGAGTAATATTTCAAGATCTCATCAATTAAAAATGATCTATGTATTAGTAAAAAACACCCAGCAATTTCAGAATAAAATCTGTATGTCGCCACAAATTTAAAAGGTAGAATTATCAATATTCAGACTCCAAAGTCACAAAATATCTTTCTTAAAATTGTGGCGAAATGTAGATTAGTTTCTAAAAAATTCGTTTTTTTTTGAAAATTAAATAATTAAAGAATAGAATTTTTTGACAAATTATTTCTCAAATCATAGAAATATATTGATATTACAAGTATCTTTATCAAAAGCAAACAAAACTAATCAGTCTTTGTGCTTTTATGTTGATGATTATTGAGTTAATCTTCAAATTCAAAAAGTATAAAAATAGTTACTTTTGGCAGTTCTAAATGATGAATTATGTAATACCAGAATACTGTTATTTTGGGTTTCTATTTTTTGATTTGGAAAAGGAATTGAAAAATCAAAAATTTTTTCAAAATGAAATTTTTTAATTGTGATCATTAGTAAAAAATGTAATAATTTATTGTGTAATAAGATTTATAATGGATTTTTTAAAGTCACGGAAACTATTTTATCCATGGTTCACTAATATCATTTACACCCAATTACAACATACTTTGATTAGAGAGAAATCTAGTGTGACGGTAATCCCTTAAGTAACTAGTAATTCTTATTCATTTTTTTTTCCCAAAGGTAATACAGTAATTATTTACACAAGAATACAACTAAACCGCGATATTGATCTTCACTCACCAACGTTAGAGAAACGATTTATCAACTTTTTTAGAAGATTCATTTATCACAATGAAATTTTCAGTCAAAAGATATAATTCTTTGTTCATTGGTTTTTATGATAAATTTGAAAAAAAAGAAAAATTTTCGAAAAGATTATTGATTTCTGACAAAATTCTATTTTTTTACTATTCTATTTGTACAGAACCACTTTGTTATGTTATGGATTTGGCATGGAAAAACCAGATAAATGATACGGTTTAAAGTGATATAAGATGAGATTGAGGATTTTGAAGAAAGACGATGAATATCTCCTTCGCATCAGATCAATATCATTATTTTTAAATCTGGAGGGGGACCCAAAACGAGGAAATATCAAAGGTGATTGTTCAACAAATGAAACAATATGATATGCTATTTATTTTTGGAACTTGAGATCTAACTCTACACAGCTTAAAAGAAAATAAAAAACTAACAAGAAAATAAACAAACAAACAAATTAAAACCAATTAGTTATTTTTCAATGATACTTTGAAGAACTTCTTCTTTTTAAGAATCTTTTCTCCCAAGAGCTTTATTGAAAACACTAAAGTTAAATTTTGAATTTTCATCTATTGGAGACAAAACTTGGTTTAAAACCCCACAGAGACAAACTAGATCAGCCAACTTTTCAATGAGTCTCAATCTCCCTTTTATTTCACTTTTGTTATGAAACATCTGAAGCCTATCAAACTTAAAAACATACATTCTTCCACTATGTGTTCTTAACCAGTTGACTGATTTTGAACTATTCCTCTAATTTCTTATCTTGATGTCGTAAAAAAAATGTTTTTTTTCGAATTTTTTTATATGTTTATTTCTCATTTTGAAATTCTTCTCTAAATCATCTCTTTTCTACTTTTTACCAAGAAAAAAAGATATAAAATCAATTTTTATTTTTTAAAAATGATATTAATTTCTTTCAAACCAAAACCAAAAATGCTGTTTGGTTTTCGGCCTTGTACTTCCACAAAGGAAAGGGAATTCATTCAATTTCCAACCTTTAAAGTATTCTTGGTGGACTTTTTTTCTTTGTTGTCTATTGATCAATCATTAGGGTTCCTTGAACGAAATTGATTTTCCAATGTCATAAATCATTTAGAATGACGATCTTTTGGAATTTATGAGATTTATAACGAAAATAATTTTTTTAAAAATCTTCTCAAATAACAATAAATAAAACATTTAAAAACAAATTTGTTCGTAAAATAAGAAATATATTGCTTGACTAGAGTTTGAATTGGAAAAAAGAAGAGGAGAAAATTTTCAAACTTTACCTAATAAGCTCATAGATTTCTCAAAATCTTTCCACAGCTGCTTAAAATACAATCTTAAACTTTTCAGATAACCAATCTCTTTATTATCAGAAGTTGTCGAGAATTATAAACTTAAAATTTTTACAACTAAAAAGTTCAAGTTTAAAATAAACTATTTTTCAGTCAAAGGGGGTCAATTGTAATGGTACAATACATGTGTTTAAAGAGTTTGAATGGATATTAGAAGAAAAATTTTATTTTGGAAATTTTCAAAATTGAAAATTGAAATCATTTTTTCACATTTTTGTTTTTTTTATTCGATTTTTTTTTTAAAACCTCATTCAGTTGCAAATTTTTTTTTTATTGCAAGATCAATAGTCACTTGATAAAAATGTGTTATTTTAAGGTTATTGAAACCATTTAAAGATTTTTGAGAAATCTATTGATTTCTATTGCAATTCAATTCGATCTTTGATCTTGAAATTTGATTAATAAATGTGAAAAATTTTTCACTTCATTTTAATTTCCATTTTCAAATAAAGACCAAAAATACCAATAAACTTCGTTTGGGGGCTTGATTTCTAAAAGAAAAGTATGGAAAATGAAGTGAAAAATGTTTCCTATTTATTATTCAAATACCAGTAGAAGTTCAAAACGAACATTGTTGTTTTTCTCAATAGGGACTATTGAATTTGAGTTTTTCAATTGTTAAGAAAATATATAGATTAATTAGTTTTCTTTCAGACATATACCAACACTTCTTTGATGTGTATTATTCTGTTTATTGCTTATTTGTTCTTCAAAGGTCAATTATATAAAATAATTGATATTTGAGAAAAGTGTTGTGTCCCTTTGACTGAAACAGAGTACAGATATATAGCACTTTTAGTCGTATTTTATACATCAAATGATCAAAGAAATCTACAATAAAACATAAAGTAATATTATATTGTTTGATTCTTATATTATCTATTTTTAAAAAATAAATTCTAATTATCAATCGTCAAATTTGAATTTTTTCTCATTAAAAAAAAAAAAGAGACAATTTAAGAAAAAAAATGTAAATAAAAAAAATATCAAATATTGGAAATTATCATACAATTTATCAATTCCTAATTTGAATATTTTCACATAATTTAAGGGAGTAGCTACACCATAAGACATGATAGAAATTTCAGAGAGACGAGATAAGAACATTTTATTTTAGTGGCGTGTGATCGTAGATTCTCTAAAAATTTTTTTAAAAAAATTATTTAATATTTTAATTTTTAGTAATGTTAAACAATTAAAAAAAAGAGATATTATTGATAAAATAGTTTTTTTTTATTATTATTATTTTCTTAAAATAAACTTAATTCCATTAATTTGGACACAGTTTAAACAGTTGGAAAAATAACAATAACATGATTTACATCCAATTGGAAAATAATTTTAATTCAACAAAACTATTTTCATTTTTTGTCTTTTTTGTTTTTGTTTTCATTTTCTTTTTTTCAGTTACTTAATCGGTTTAGTTAGACCTGAAAATTTTTGATAGATGGTTGATAGATGGTTACAGTTGAGTATCTTAAATTGAAAAATCCACATACAACCGGTGCATGGTATCTTATCATTTGATCGATCAACCATTGTTGGTGTAATTTTAACAAATCTACCAATATATTTTTTGTTCAAACTCTTTCATTTCAGCTCGTTTCATTTTTTTTGGACACACTTGTTTTGATTTGAGTTTATATTGTTTTCTTATATTTGGATGAAAATGATTACTTAAAAAACCATTAATACTATGTTACTTAAATATGGTTTTATATTAAGTTTGGAAAAATATCATAAATTGAGTTTTTGTTTCCCTATTTTTGATTTTAGATGAGTCCAAATTTTTGGAATGGGGTTTAAGTTTTTTTTTTTTTGGGAGAAGATAATTTCACATTCTTAGAATAAAACTTATAACTATTTTGTGATTTAAACTTTGATAAAATATAATCATATTCACTTCTCATATTCCACCAAACCCAACGATTTAAAAGCCTAACAATTTATAATTTGACTTAATTATTCAAATTTTGGAATCTTCTAGCTATTTAAGTTCCATTTATGTTTCCTTTTATGAATCTCTCGATTGTAATATTGCTGTTCTTTTTAAACAAAATCCATTAATCCTAAATTCCACTGATAAAAAAATATTTCTAATTGCTTTATGTTGCCAGGATTAAAAAAATCTCAAAAATGATGAAAAAATAAAAAATGAAAAAATTAAATGCCACAATAGAATGTTAAGAGAAGAATAAAAGATAAGTCATTCAACATTCAAAACACTATTTTAAGCAATTCAACTCAACATTCTATTGTGGCAATTTCTTTGAGACTTTGAAAAAAAAATTTAAAAAATCTAATGAATGAAGTACTTTAAATAATAAAAATCAACGAGGTATAACCAGAGTAAAAAAAGTTATTTTCTGATCCTCTTCAGAATTGCAAAAAAGTGAAAAATTTTTCTTTACCGTGGTTACTCCCTTAATGATTTTACCTTCAAAAATATTATGTACTTGGGTAAAATATTGGATGTTGAGTTAAATATTGGATTGGGATAAGAATTAAAAACATTGGATAATTTGAAAACCTAGGGCTCACAAGTTATTAAAAAGGTTTTTTTCTTCCATTGACTTTTTTAAAAAAATAATAATAGTATTAAAACGGAAAGTCCAATTTCTTTATTAGCTTGATTAGACGATAAAAATATATCAAATCTTTTAATTTTTTTCAATATACTGGTTAAGAGATTAGAAAAAAATGATAATTGGGGGGAAATGTAGAACACTCCCCTTAGGATAACAATCCCTGAAAAATGTATAAAGGTTATCTTGTGTATGGTGTACCAACTTGATATTTTGGTTTTTAGCTGATCGATCCTCTTCTTGGTATGGAATTTTAAATAATGGTTCAAAAAGGCATTATTTTTCAATTTATTTTTTTCTTCCAAAATCTGAATTTCTGAGTTTAAGATTAATTTTTTGGTAACTTAACTTATTAAAAAAAATGTGATTTGTGTGTTGTTGATTGAAATTTAATTTACTGTTTGGTTTTATTAGGTGCATTTGAATATATAGATTTTTTTTTATAAGTAAATAGTGGGAAAAGGAAACTAAATATTTCACTTAACAACCCAGAAATCAAAATTAAATCTAAAATATCTACCAATCTAGTCGCCTTTCACCATCAATTCAGATTTTGGAAAGAAAAAAAAATAAATTTTTGAACCATTATTAAAACCCATACCAAGCCCAAGATCGATCAGCTAAAGAACCAAAATAACAAGTTCGTACACCCATACACTAGACAACCTTTCTTCTAAATTTTAAGGTCTTTTAACCTTACTTACAAAAAAAAAGATGAGATTTTTTTGAAAAAATAACATTCGGCTTCAAAAAAAAGTTCAATTACTTTTTTAAACTCTACAGAAAATTTAAAATCCAATTTTGTTGACATTTAGAACCTTAGTCATTCAAATAAAATTGAATTCAAAATCATTTTTTTTTTTTTTTCTTTAACTTTTTCAAGAATTTCAACAGTGTAACTCTTTCTTTTGAAAAAACCAAAAAACCTTCCTTCAATATTTTTTTTTGATTCACACAGCAAAAAAAAAATTAATTAAAAAAAAACAATAAAGTGTAATTCCTTTGAACAAAATGTGATTTGTTTTCTTATTTTGAAAAAAAACAAAAGCAAAAACGAAAACAAAAACAAAAACAGAAACAAAAACAGAAACAAAAATCAAAACAAAATCAAAACAAAGAATAAAAATCTACAAAAATGACACACTAAAAAAAAAATTTTATTAAGAAAAAAGAAAAGAAACTTTTTTTGCTTTTTTTTTTTTTTTTTTCTTATTTTTTTTTCCCGATCCTGTCTATTTTGTGAATTTGCTTTTTTGTATTCTTCAACTCTATTTTGAAATTGCTGTGACGAGAAAAAGATAAAAAAAATACCAACAAAAAAAAAAACAAATAAAAAAAATTAATGAATAAATTTTCTTTTCTTTTTGAAATAATCAACTAACATGATCTTTTTCTGTTTAATTCAAATTTAGACAATGAAACTAAACATTGCCAATCCAGTTACTGGATTACAAAAAGTGATTGACATTGACGACGAAAGAAAGCTTGCCTATTTCTGGGAAAAGCGTATCAGCCAAGAGATCATTGGCGATCCACTTGGAGAAGAATTCAAGGGATACATTTTCAAAATCACAGGAGGAAATGACAAACAGGGTTTCCCAATGATGCAAGGTGTGCTTGTTTCCACGCGTGCCAGACTCTTATTGAGAGAGGGACATCCATGTTACCGCCCAAAAAGAAAAGGAGAAAGAATTCGACGTAACGTCAGGGGGTGTATCCTGGGGCCAGATCTAGGTGTCATCAATTTAATTGTTGTCAAGAAGGGCGAAAACGACATTGCCGGCCTTACAGACAGCATTGTCCCAAGAAGACTCGGACCAAAAAGAGCCAACAACATCAGAAAATTGTTTGCCCTCAAGAAAGACGAAGATGTCCGTAAATATGCCATCAGAAGAGAAGTGCAACCAAAAAATGAAGGCGGCAAAATTAAAACCAAGGCTCCAAAAATCCAAAGGCTGATCACCCCAAAGCTTTTAAGAAGAAAACGTGAAAAGATCTCACAAAAGAGAGCAAGATTCCTTAAAAATAAAAAGCAAAAGGAATGGTACAAAAATATTGTTAAACAACGAAGAAAAGAAGCCACAAGATATCAAAGAAGAAAGGATGCTAAAAACCGATCCGAAAAGGACATTGCTCATCTCAAAAAGAAAAAGGAACGTAAAAAAAAGAGAAGGCTTATAAGAAAAGAGAAAAGAATCCAAAATAAAAAAATTAACAAAAAGTAAGATCAAAAATCGGAAAAATAAATTGATACCCATTACAAATTAATCAATTGATTTATTTTGTGGGGATGGTGCTTTGTTATTTATTCAAAATAACTATTCAATTTTTTTTTTTTTAAACTTTTCTTTTCTTTTCTTTCTTCGTCAAGAATGTATGTTATGTTACTGATTTTTCAGAAAAATTTTAGAGTTCAAGTCAATTTATTGTGACTTTTTCAAACTAAACTTCGAACAATGAAAAAAAATTTTAATTCTGTTTTTTGGTTATTTTACAAATGTTCACAATTAAATTTTGAAAATTTTACAAAAAAAATCTAATACTTTTTTGATATAAAACATTTTTTTTCGTTATAACCAAGTAAAAAAAAATAATTACATTTTATCAAGAAGACCAACAAGGATAGCAGATAAAATATGGTCACTTTAAGTTTCACAGCACAATGCTTTTTAGAAATTATTTCAAATTTAGAAGATTAGATAATAATCTTTTTCTAATATTAAGAATATACATAATGATTTTTTTTTTTTAAAATCATTATTTGAGAATATATATTTATTATTTTTTTTATTATTAGAATTATTAATAATATTCTTTTTATTTGTTGGAAATATTTAAACAATTGGGAAATAATTGTAAAGTCGATCGTTTTATTACATAAATGACTATAACTAACCCACAGAAGGAAATTAAAATTGGGTTATTAATTATTGATTATAAATAATCAAATTACAAAGTACTACTTTATCATTTATCAGTTGAATTTCACAGCTTTTGAATTCTTATTTAGGGTGACTTTTCTATTTAATGGCAGATTGTAATTTTCAGATTATTTTGTTCAAAAAAAAAATAAAAAATTCAATTGAACTACTCTTTGAATACATAAATTATCTCGGTTTTGATTTTTTATACTTTTAACTTTTTCGAATCTACCTTTTTTAAGTTGTTCAAATTTTTTGATTTCTTCCTCTTTTTGTTTTTTTTCATGAGTTTGGGGGGGGGGGGGGGGGGGTAAAAAAATAATTATTATAAGAACTGATAGACTTATTCATGATTAAGATACTAAACAAATTATTCTGGACTTATGCAACTGAAGATAATTAAATAAAACACATGCAGTTTAAAACCAAATTATGGTGAAACTTTTTGAAGTTTAACTACAATCTTTCCAGTTGTTGCTTGTACTGGAATTTTGCGAAAACAAAATTTGAGAAACTTGCCAAAAATAAAAAAATATTCAATAAAAATAAAAAAAAAAACTAAGTGACTCAAAAGAAAATTTCGAAACAAAAAGAAAAATTTGGACACCAAATTCTTATTCTTAAAAACTCAATACTTTTTTTTTTTTTTTTATTTTTGAAGGGATAAAATTAATTTCCTCTAACAGCCGTTAGGTTTTCCAGAATTGAAAAGAATTGAGTAAAATCAAAGATTTTTCTCAATTCTTTTGAATTCTGGAAAACCTAGGCACTTTTCCTAATTTCTAAATTTTAGTTTAGAAACTTTTATAAGAGAATCATAATTATCTTTTTCATTGACTAATGACAAGATGAAATATGAATATTTGTTTTGAATAATATCAAAGATATTATTCTTATTATTTTTGTCAATTTGAATTAAATCTTTAATCCAAATTGATCGATTTTTTTCATAGGATGGACTGTACCAAAAAAAAATCTTCGATATCATCAATGATTTCTAGGTTAAAATGTTTTTTGCATAGGTTGCATGATTTTGTTTTTATTTTATTCTTATCATAAACATAAGAATATCTATTTAGATAATTTGTGAAGTTTCGTAGTTTTAAGATGGAAGTAAAGCCCTTCCATTTTAAATATTTTTGTTGTTTGTTGATATTGTTATTATAACTAATTATTTTTAAATATTCTTGACCTTTCCATCCAGAACTATTTATTATTAAGTTTACTCTAAATTGATTGAGGTTCATATTTAGTAATTTTAAATTTTCTGCTTTCCAATTGATATTTTCATCATCTTTTTTAATGAATTTTAACTTTTTTGATATGTATTCGAAACCAAGAATTTCTAATTTATTTTTAAGTTTAAATCTTCTTTTATATATTGAAATTCTTACTTGGTCTATTTTTGCTTTAGTTTTATAAATTATTATTGGAGAGTGTGGATTTATTTTTAAAAATTTTGTGACTTTTTTATTTATCCAAACATCTATCGAGTTGAAATCTTTTTGATTTAGATTAAATATAACAAGGCGATAAAATAGTTGACTAATGCATATTGCTTTAAACATATGTAATTTTACCCCATTAGCTAAATTTTTTTGTTTAAAAATCATTTTGATTTTTTTAAAGTTGGCTTTTACTTTTTTGAAGTTTTTTTTTTATGTTTCTTTTTTTCTAGCCAAATTCCTAAGTATTTTATTTTTGATAATTGGTTTGATTTTAAGGTTTTTTTAGTATTTGGATTCATTCCAAATTCTTTGATAATGTTGTATATTATTATCAACTTTTGGCCAATTTCTGAAATTGGTTACTCCATTATTAAAATCAAGTAATCTGCAAACATTTGAACATGATGAACTAAAAAAACTCAATACTTTATATATGCAAGCCATCTCTAAAGTTCTAGAGAAAAATAAATAAAGAAACCTATATCATTTAATCTATAGTTGTTAAAATATTTGGAACTCTTTATTAGAGCAAACTATTGTATAAAAGTCAATAAATTCGAAATAAAAAGAAGTAACCACCAACTAATTCAACACTTAGAGTGTAAAAAAAACTTTTCAATCAAGTTTTTACTTTTTTATATTTTTTTCAAAATATCTTTCATTTCTTTTATTTCTATTTTATTTTTCTTGTCTTTTTTTAGAAATAATATTTTTTCATTTTTTAAAGAAAAGATATCTTATGAGTTATAATCTTGCCGAAATTAAAGCTAGGATAAAAAACTCTAACAAATTTAGATTTTCTGAAAGTACCGTATATTGCCATCAACTGACTTGGTTTTTTTTAATGTTAGAAATGCAACCAAAATTTAATAAATTTTTGTTTGATTTCTCAAATTAAAAAAAAAACCTAAAGTCCCTTTTACAGAATTCAAAAGAATAGAGTAAAAATTTTGTTTTTTTCTCTATTCTTTTAAATTCTGGAAAACCAAAGGGTAAACATGAGTCATTTTTTTTTGAATCACCTCTCTTCAGGAATAATAAAAAAATAAATTATATTTTTTTAAAGTTTTCAAACAATCTTTGTAATTTTTTTGATAATTTTATAGATTTTTTTTATTTAGTTATTAATTTAAGATTGTAAAAGTAATTCAAAAATTTTCAAAATAATAATTTTTTAGGATGATCCTTCATAAAAAAGCTAATAATTTATTATTCAATAATATTTCAAATTGATTATTTTGAGTCATATGAACAACGCATTGCTAATATCACTCCCGCCCCACATTATAACTAACGTAAAAAGCTCTAAATAATTTATGAGTATCAGACAAATATGTGTTAATTTTGTTAAATTACCACTCTTTGCAATAATAAAATATTTCCTTTTTTAGTAATTCTAAAAAATTTTTATTTTCAAAGTTGAAAAAATTTTTATTTTTATAATATCAATTTCTCATTAAAAATATACATTTTAATATTGAATAGAAATTAATAGACAAAACAAATTTCCTCTGTGTTATCAAAATATCTTTTACAATGAATAAATTATTTATTAAAGTATTTTTAGTAATTTTAGGCGAGGATGGTGCAAATGTAACAAAAAATTTTCTGTAAAGAATGATGTGTTTTAAATATTAAAACTAAGAATTTTTTTTTAACATACTTTGAAAAAAAAATTAATTAATAAAAAACATTTTTGACAAAATTTCATTTGAAAAATAATAAAATCATAAAAATTCTGAAAAAATTTTTTAAATGTTAAAAAATATTTTTCAAGCCTTTTTTTTATTGTTGGCTTCTATACAATTTTTAATTCTAAAATTTTCTTTCAAAGATAATTATTTATAAATTCTCTATCTTTTAATTCTTTGATAATAATTCAAAGAAAATTTTTTATTTAAAAGACAATTAGGTTGATTGGGGTGATAAGTGATACACACACACACACACACACACACACATACACATACACACACACATACATACATACATATAAATATAATATCACATATTTGATTATAAAAGTACCTCTGGCAAATAAATGTCAAAATTATTTAAAAGGTAATCCATTTCTGAAGAATTTGTAGTATTTTTCATATGTTCTTGGAAAATCTTCAAGCTAATTTCATACGGGGCAAAAGTTTCAAATTGATTTTCCTGGTTAGTATCCCAATTTATATAAGATTGGTAATGTTTACTTGAAAGATATTGTAATAAGTACTCCTTTTGCGTGCAACATTTCAATAAATGTTTCAAACTAATTTTTTGACCTTTTAAATGAAAAATGACTCTTGAAAGGAACTCCATTTTTTCTTTTTCGTCAATCAACTCTTGGATAAAATCTTGGTCTATTTCAAAAACACCTTGGTCTAAATATATGCAAAATTCTGTTCTTTTTAAAGACCTATATCCCAATCTTAGTAAATACTTGTGGAAATCTTTTGGCGGGTTGAAAAATAATTCTTGCAAAATATATGATAAATTTAATAAAATTTGAAACCACTTTTTAGCGAACACGGGTAACCTTTTATGGGTTTTGTTGGTATTTAAAAATTTTTTATTTGTCTGATTTTGAAGCTTTTTATTGGATTTGATATACCCATTATCGCCGTTATTATTTTCTAAAATACCAAGTTCTAATAAATTTGTTTTAATTAATGACCACAAATTAAATAATTCACTTTTTCGACATTTGTTATAAACATCTGTACATTTTTTACCAAACTCTCTTTTTTTGCTGATCCACCGAGTATTTATTTTATCATTAAAAATTTCCATAAATATTTCTTCGTTGCTTTTTGTATTTTTTTTTAAAATTTCTTCCTTTTCTTGCCTGATTTTATTTGTGTTACCACTTAAAAACTTATCCAAATGGCTTTTGATTGTTTGCTTTTGAAAATAATTGATCCAAATCCGATCAAAAGAAAAATTTTTTTTTTCTACAGTCTTTTCTTGTTTTTTATTTTTTTCAGAATCTAAAAGATATTTATAATAATTAATTGTTTCCACTAATTTCCAATCTTTATTAATCTTATAAAGACTATACCCATCAACGTTACTATTACTGCTATTACTACTTTTATTTTTATTTATATTTTTTATTTTATTTTCATGATACTTTTTTGGATTCTTTTTCTTGTTTTCATCGTTCCTGGTTGTATCGCCTTTGCTGTTGCATTTATTATCATTATCATTAATGCCACTATTGCTCACCACATTATTAGTACCATCCTTATCGCCACCTTTATTAATATCATTAACATTATAATCGCCCACATCCTTTTCATTATTAGTACTATTACAAATTTTGATTAAATCTTGAAAACTTTCAATTGTGGTAGATGGCAAAAAACCTAAAATTGAAAAATTTTTAGATGTGAATTCTTTATTAAACGATTGGAATGGAGCATTAATTAAAAATTCCTTAAAAAATTCTTTATGAAGATTATGATTTGCACAATATACTAAAAAATGAAAGACAATTTTTTGATTATTTTTCAAATTTTGAATTCCAATTTTTTCAAAATCTAAATGAGATAATATATAATGGGCAACATATTTTGAATATTTGTATCCAATTTTCGAATTCAATAAAGATAATAAACTTTGGTTTTCTAAATAATAATTGAATGCAAAGCCACTTCGACAGTCATATATTAGTTGAGATTCATCTGAAGGGTTTGGTATTGAAATCAATTTTGGAGGTAATATTTTTTTGAGATTGCAAAGCGTTTTTGTATTATATGATTGTTTTTTGTTATATTGATCAACTTTATAATTATTGTTGTTGTTGTTGTTATTATTATTATTGGTGTTGTTATTATTTTTGTTGTTGTTGTTGTTTGATACATTATAAATCGAAAACCCAGGCAATTTTGATACAAAGTTTGAATTTTTTTCAAATTGAAAAGAATTGCATGTAGAGTGTTCATAAGAGCAATCAATTAAATGGAAATAATATTCAGGTATCCAGATTAATAGCAAATTTCTTTCCATCGATTGGAAAAATACTCTAATTTTTGCAATAATATGATTTGGTATGCTTTCAACAGAGATTTTGTAATTAATGATTTCTTTTTTTTCAAGAAGAAAAATCGTAATTGCGATATATTTATTATTATTATTATTATTATTATTATTATTATTATTTAAATTCTTATTTACATGCTGTTGATAGCAAATACAATGTATTCCATTTAATAAAGTTACAAAACTAAAATATCCATTACAATTATAATGTGTTATTAAAAGTTGACTATTTTTTTTTTTGAAAAGATCTTCTGAAGAATTATCGATTGATTTAAAAAGGCTTAATTCCTGACGAGAATTATTACTAAAATTCTCTTGATCGTTTTGATTTTGATCATGGTTTTGATTTTGATCTTTTTTTTGTTTTGTTTTTGTTCCTATTTCTTTTTCTTTTTCCTTTTCCTTTTCCTTTTCTTTTTCTTTTTCTTTTCCTTTTCCTTTTCCTTTTCCTTTTTCTTTTTCTATTTGGTATACATTTTCCTTTTCTTTTTTAAGTTTCTTACCAAGAGTAAAGAGATTAAAATCATTAAAATTTTTAGGAAGTGGGCAACAAAAAATTATTTTCAAATTATTTTTAATAACAACACAAGAAGAAATTTCGACATTTAAACCAGCACTATCTGAAGTTAAGACCCATAATTTTTTTTCTGTGGGTAAATATTTGGAATAAAGATGATTTGTGAAGAGCAATTTTTTGTTTGTTAATTTCACTTTCCAACAATGCTTTTTTAAAAACCTTGTGTTAGTTGAGACAACCAGTGTTGTTGTCAGAATTTTGCTTTGCTCCATAATGGATAACAATTTATATTTTTTAGTATTTTGGTTTTGTTTGGGCTTCCTTTGATTAGTTTGTAAAAACCTGACAATTACGGAAGAGTTACTGTTTGTTATTGTGGAATTTTCTCCTGATTGTAGATGTATTACCTTGGTTTTATATTTGGTTTTAAATGTGAATTTTTCTTGTTTTTCTTTTTTTTTCATTGTGCTTTTGTTTTTTTCTTTTTGTTTGTCAGGATCGTGGTTCAACAAACAAACAATAAGAAGTGTCTGATCTCTGTTAAGAGATGCATGGATAATCTTTTGATTTTTTTTTGTTGTAAATAATAAAGTTTGTGTCGAAGAAAGCGTCTCGGTAAAATATGTGATAAGGTACAATTCAAAAAATACATTTTTTTTTTTTCCTATTCCGATTTCTTTTTCTTTTTCTTTTCCTTTTTGTTTCCCTTTGGTCTCTTCCTCAGCGATTCTTTTTTTTGCAATTAACAAATAATTACCATGGTCAATCCCAACTAATTTAGAACAATTTGGTGTTGAATAAATCAATGAATTTGTTGAAAAAATTCTTTCAAGTGTTAACATCAAAAAAATGAATTGAGCCAGATTAAATTTTATGGTTAAGTTTTCTAATGTTTGGAAACAATTTGTAATGTTTGTGAAAAAGTGAATAATTTTGGTGAGTTTCTTCTCTTTAGTGAATTGATCAGTAAAGTAGGGACTTTTTTTTCAGTCAAACAAAAGTTATCCCCTCATTTCAATTTTGAGTATTTCTTCGTTAGGTAAATAATTTCTGTAATCGTTAAAATATTTCAAAACTAACTCAATACTTAAATCGATGGGTTGCAAAGCTGTTATTGATGAGGACGATTTTTGGTGATAATTTTTAGTGTCTCTTTTTGAATTTAGTTACTATGGGATTTTTTTGTTTGTCATAAAGTACTTTAGACTTTTTAAAAAATTTTTTAATTTTAACTATTAAATTTAAAAATTGAATTAGAGTTAAAACAGAATGACCCAAAATGGTTTCTACTTTGACGAAATTAACTTTATATATTAAAATGGATTCTGTTAGATCTCTAAGAAAAAAAATTATTGGCCGTTTTTTTTTGAGGTTTTGATTATTTTTACAATAAAACCATAAAATTAACAGTTTGTTGAACTGAAAGATCAGGTATTTTTATTCTTACAGTTAATTGCAAAAGAAAAATTCAAAATTTTCATTCGGTTATCCAAAAAAAAATACACCTATCAAATTAAATAAATCATCGAATTACCATTTCGAAGGAGAAAATTAATAAATTGAAACTAATAGAATTAAAAAAATTCAAATGTTCCCTGATTTAAAATCTTTTTTTGGAAAGCAGAATGAAAAAAATTTGTTACATTTATTGTGCAACAAATAGTATTTTTATCTTCTGGAAAGTTGAATGGAAATTTTGTTCCTTTTATTTTGAAACAAATAGTATAATTGTAAAAGAATATAATATAAAATTGTATCAAAATCATATTCAATATTAAAGAATTTTTCAAAAAAATCATCTTGGCCCGATGAATTATATTTTTCATTTTTTCTTGTCTTTGTGAGATACCAAACTCATCTTAAGAGAATATTTCGTTTTTCCTTGTATAAAAGAACAAATTTGGATTTTTTTAAACAAATTTTTTTTTCCTTCTCACGGTGGTATTTTCTGTATATGTATTAATGAATTTTTATCAATATTTTTAAAAAACTTTTTTTCAAATCCATTTAAATTAAAAATTTAAAGTATCTTTAAATTTAGTTTTGAAAATTATAATTAAGAGAACATTTTTTAAAAAGATAAACTTTATTAATTTCTTTTTTTGATAATATAAATGAAATTTTCTATAAATATATTAAAGATAAAGAACTTGAAAATTATTGTTATTGAAAAAAAATATTATAATTTATTTTGTAATAGTTTTCCTAAAATTAATTTTTCATTAATTATAGTATAATGAATAATTTGGTAAAAATATTGTAAGGAAAAAAATTTCTTGATCAAACAAAAAATTTAATAATAAATAAACTATGTTCAAATTATTTTAAAAATTTTTTTAATAAAAAAATTATTGTAATCGTAGAAAAAAAAAAAAAAATAACTTTTATTTTAATTATGAATGAAAAAAAATTTTTTTTTTATATTTATTAATGAAAATTATCAAATACTTTTTAATTTTTTTTAAAAAACAATTGATTATAAAAAATATAATGAAATTATAAGATCTTGATTTAACAAAGTTATTATTAAAAAAGAATTCCTAAAAATAGTTGTAAAAATTAATTATGAAAAAAAAAATATGAAATGAACCTCCGCTTAATTTGCGGGGAAAGAATATAAAACAAATTTATGAAATATATAAAAGAAATAATAAAAATAAAAATATTACATTTTGATAATTGTTGCTGTTTGTTTTGGTTGCATTATTGTTGGTGATGATTTTGTTGTTATTGTTTGCTTACTTTTTTGTAAATTAAATTGAAAAAAAAAAAAATAATTACATTTCTCGTTTAGTTAATTACAAAGTAAATAATTTTTTTGAACAAATTGAAAAGAAAAAAGATGATTGATTAAGATATTGATAGCAATAAATAATTAATAATCGTTGTCGCACACCATCATTACCCATTAATTAAACTCAAAGGCCCTACAAAGATACTATTTTGTAAACTCAAAATTTCTTTAAATATTTTTATTTTTATCTTTCTTCATAAGCTGGAATGTAAAAAAAAAATATTCTTTTTTTTAATTAACAAAACTGAAGCTAAAAGAAATCTATAAAGGGAAATAACTAAATAAAATGACAAGTTTCAAAAAATAAAGTAAAAAAAAGATGATTATGTAGATCTTTAAAACTGGTAAGGGGGTTTAAGTGATAATAATTAAAAAGTAATAACGAACCGTTGCTCTTTCTTTTTGTTAACGATTATTTTTGAAAAAAAAACTATGTGATCAAAATAATATGTTGTCACATAAACATTAATTCATGTTTCGAAAAATAGTCTTTGCTTTTTTTTCTTGTTTTTCCAATGGAAAATCCAATTTAATAGCCAGTAATATAGCTAAGTTCTAATAAATTTTGAAAATAAATACCTTGATATTTTTATTAAATTCTCAATTAGGAATTGAAATTAATTCATATTTTTTTGTAATTTTCACAAATAGTTTTGAAATTTATCATTTTTTTCGATGGAAAATTTTCTGAATAATTTAACACTATTTTTTGAAATAAATTTTCCCATTTGATCCTTTATTATTTTGAAATTTGATCCCTTCATTTTTTGAATTTCTTTTTGCTTAATTAAACTTAAAGAAACCAATACCAGATTTTTTTAGTGTTTATAATCATTTTCTTTAACCATTTAAGTTATAGGTCTTCTTTAACAAAAAAAAATAACATGCTTTTTAATTTGAAATCTAGATTTAAACTTTTCTGCAAGAATTATTTTGACAATAGATCTTGAATTATCTCTCTTTTTTTTCTTTAGGGTATTTGAAGATTGTCAAACCCTCTTTTATTTCTTTAATACCTTCTTCCAATTAGAATCTTAGTTGAAACCAAAACTCAAGAAGACAAATAATTATCAAGTAGACAAAAATTATAATTTTATCTCGCGTTTCTAACTTTTATTGAAAGGGGTATCAATGTACTCACCAAATGAAAAAAGTTGAATTCCTTTCATATTATAAATTTGAGTATCCCTAAAACCCACTTATCATATCTTCAAATATACTAAACTTACAAATATAGCAAGCATAAAATTTATAATTTAACGAGCTAGTAGCTCTTATATATTTTTTTTCCCAAATTTAATAGAGTAATTATTTAAACAAGGATACAAATAAACCCGATATGCAACTTTATTTATCAACTTTGGAGAGATGAGTTATCATTTTTAAAATAGTTTATTTTTACCAATGAAATTTTCAGTAAAAAGATCTAATCCTTTTGATTTCTATTTTTGGATCAAATTAGAAAAAAACAATTTGCCAAAAAATTTTTTTGTTAGAAATCTCACTTTTAGTAATTTCTGAGAGTATGTATTAACAAATAATTTTTGAACCTTTAATCTTATTTAAAAAATATAATAAAAATAAATCGAATATTGAATCCTTGAAGATCTAAAAAAATTGATCTTCTGTTTTATTCACAAATATTTATTAAATTTCTTGAAATTTGATAGATTTAGCAATATTCTTTTTCTGATACTGGGAGTATAAATAATAAACTATTAGTATCAAAATCTGTTTTTTGATAATATCTATTATTTTTTTTATTATTAGAATTATTAATTTGAATTGGTTTTATTTGTTAGAAAATATTTAAAAAATTGACAAATAATTGTAAAGTATATTGATAAATTTAGTCTTTGGGTTTTTAATAACTAACTAAAATAATTAAAATTGGGGTATTAATTATTTATTATAAATAATCAAATTAAAAAGTATTTTTTGAGATTATAAGTTGAATTTTCCAGCTTTTAAAAAAGTGTTTTGGGAGAATTTTTAATTTGATTTTTTGGTTCTTTTTCTCATATTTTTATTCAACCTAAATAAAAAATTGATTTGAGCTGTTCTTTGAACTAAAAAATTATCTTTTTTATCAAGTTTAAAATAATATTGTATTTTTTTTGGAATTAAGTAGTTTTTTTAAACTGAATTATTTTATAACTTAGTAGTTTTATTTTTAAAGTGTATTTTGTACACTTACTTTACAGACCATAAGAATTCAATCTTCTTTCAAAGAAAATATTTTTTTGATAAATAATTCAGAAAGATGTTGATTTTTGTAAACTTATTCAAAAATGAAAAAAACTGGATCAAACTTTTAAAAACAAAAATTCATTTCTGAAAATATCATTAAAAGTGAGTTCTGTTTGCTTTTGTGGTAATCAGATTTTTACACCATTTTTCAATTTCAAGACGCCATTAAATTTTTTTTATTTTGTTATTAAATTGACTTGAAGATTTTTTTTAGTTTAAAAGTCCCTTAAATCAATAAAAAATCCCACACAAAAACAAGAAGTCTAAAGCTCTTTATCCTCTAAAAGGAAACATAAAGAGAACTCAGTTTTCAAAATAAAAAATATTACCAAAACAAATATTATGAAGAATACCAAAATTTCACCAAATATGTGACAATATAAATCAGCATCCAAAATAATCTCATAGAACAACAAAAGGAATTGTTTTGAACCTGGGTGTATTTTCTTCATTATTCTGGTATTTCTCTTAAGAAAACCATCAATAATTAATACTTTGATAAATAATAGAACGTGGTTCTTGATCTGGATTAATAACGTGGGTATAATAATCTTTTCTATTTTTTCAAGATGAAAGGAAAAAGTCTTCATAAATTCTTTGATCTGTTCTCAGAATATATTCTTATGTTTAAAGCTTTAAATACCGAAAGAACCAGTATTTTAAATTTGGATAAATAAATAATCATTATCGAAAAACTAAAAGTCTATTGAAAAAAATTATAAATTACTATGAAATTACGTAAGGTTATTTTTTTTTTTGATTTTCTTATGTGAGTGGAATAAATAGAATCGAGAGTGGAAAACAAACACACAGAAGAACAACCAAATTGCTAAGCAAAAATAAATTGTTATTTTTTTGATTTTACTTCATCTTATTTTTCTTTCTTTTTTATCTTTGAAATGTCTGACGAAGAAAAACCAACCCGTAAAAAACATCAAAAACACAGAACAGGAGGAAAAATAAAAAAAAAACAATTAAAGGATTTAAAAAAAACAGGAATTGCTGAAGGGCACATTAACCCAAAAGCATTTTCTGTCAGATCAATCCAAAAATTAAGAAGAAGGCTACAGTACCGATCGGAGCGTGAAGAAAAAAAGCTTCGTAGGCCATTACGTGATCGACACCCAGAAAATATCCCACGTATTGTTGCTGTTGTGGGTCCACCGAAATCAGGGAAATCGACTCTTATAAGATCTCTTGTAAAACAATACTCCAAAAGAAATATTACCAAAATATCTGGTCCTATCACACTCTCAATTTCCAAAAAGAAGAGAATAACATTTATTGAAGGCAAAAATGACTTAAACACAATGATTGACCTTTCTAAAATTGCTGATTTAGTTTTATTGATGATCGATGGCTCTTTTGGCTTTGAAATGGTATTGTCTACTCTTTTTCTTTTTCTTTTTCTTTTTCTTCATCTTTTTCTTCGTCTTTTTTGATTTCTCATTTTATCGTTTTACCTTACCGATTTTGAAAAAATCGATTACTTTTGGAATTGAAATTAATGACTAAGAATCTTTAAATAAGAATTTTTTTCTTTCTTTTTCATCATATTTGAGAAACCAGTTTGATTCCATTTCAAAATAAAAGGCATTCAGATCCAAATAGCTTTTGGAAATAGGTATTTGTCAAACTCAAATAAATAGGGTATTAATTTAGATCTAATTACGTGAATGTTATTTTCAATTCAAATTTCAGTTGTTTATCATTTTTTTTTTCAAAGCAAAAATCTAACTTTTCCTTTACTGGTATTTGAATTCTAAATCGGAAATAATTTTTACTTCCTTTTCCATAATTTACCTTTTTCAAATAGAGTCACAAATTACTCCCTACTTCTTTGAGAACTCTATTATAAAAACAAAAATATAGAAAATGACAAAGAAGTGAACATTTTTTCCCATTTAGAATTCAAATACCAGTAGGATTTTTAGTTCAACCTCCAGATCAAAACAAAAAACGGTACAAAAAAATAAACTGAGATCACAAATTATAATCTTTTTTCTTTGAAAACTAATAATGAAAACTCTATTTACCAAAAAAAAATACGAAAAATGAAATGAAAATTATTTCCCATTTCTTATTCGATTACCTGTAATTTGTTTTTTTTTTTTTTTATATTGTTTCTTCGATTACCTCGACAATGAAACAAAAGAGGTTATCTTCTCAATAAAATAATTTTACGATTAATTTTTTGAGAACGTAAAGTTTCAAAAAGCAATTTACAAATAAAAAAAGCAAAATGCAAATAAGAAATACCTGAAAACAATTTCCGATTACCATTCATTTTAAAAAAGTGAATAATCAAAGTTTTTAAAATGGGTTGATCAAACCATTTGGTTGACTCTTTTAATTAGCTTGAGCAAAACTATTTCAATCTTTTATTCCAATCTTATTGAAGAAGGATGTACAAATAAAAATTTATTATAGAATAATTCTTAATTTTTTTATGAACAAGAAAAGGGTGGTTGATTTTGGAAAAAAAAAAAATAAAAACTATTTTTATCAAATATATTATCTTACTTGAAAATTTTATTTTAAAATACATTAAATCCAGAAAACTAAATTGAGTTTAAAATACTTCTAATGACTTTAATTAAAAGGTTCTTTTGACTACTCTTTGAATTAGGAGTCACAAATTTAGTCACTTCAAAACTCTCTCTTTAATAGATTAAGAGTTCTCGAGCACTTAACCCTTACCAATAAAACCTAAAATACATTAAATTAATGCACTTTTACCGAAATGTCCCAGTATTTTTTAATAATAACATCACTCAATATGAAATTAAAGAATTTTGAATTATTTTTAAATTTTTAATTAAAAGATCATTTTAAAATAAAGGCACATTTTAAATTAAACTCTGATTAATTTAATGCTTAAAAAAATTTTTCAATATTTCATTATCATCATTCAAAAAAACCGTGACAAAAAATTCTTAGAACTACCCTTAATACACTTTATAAACTTTAATAGGCACAATTTTCATAACAACCATTAAAAAATTCTTTGGTAACACTTTTTTAAAATGGCTTGAACTCTTTTTTTTTTTTCAATTAATATTAAAACTTTATGAAAAGTATTATTAATCTAAAATTTTTCTAATGCAAAAAAACAAAAAACGATATAAAATTCTAAAATTCTCTTCTCTATATTTAATATTGCATATAATAATTGCCTTGATTTTAACAATAAAAAAGATTTATTTACAATTCGATCATTAAATTTATGCTCAAAAAATATAATTAATTCTATTAAAAAATTTCTTTCCAAAAATATTTAAATCCAATAAATGTAAAAAAGTAAATAAAGGCAAATAATTGATAATAAAAATAATAATTTTAACCATTCTCGAATAAATGAACAGAATAGATAAACAAAATGATTTGAACTTTTATAAAAGAAATTCTTTTTCACCAATAATAATTTTTTTTTCATATCTCATTCTTTTTAGGATTATTAATTGTTCATCTTTATTTAAAAAAAAAAAACTTTCTAAAACCAATTTCATTACATTTAATTCAAACCAAAAGTAATCAAGAGAAAAAAATAGTATTTCTTTTTTTTATTTTTAAATTTTTTTTAATAATATACTTTATCATCCAAAAACAACAAATAATCTTTTTTAAATTTTAAAAATCAATAAAAAAAAAAACAAAAAATATAACATTTATAGGAAACTTTTGAATTTCTTAATTTATTACAATGTCATGGGTTTCCAAAAGTTATTGGTATTTTAACACATCTTGATCTATTTAAAGAAAATAAGCAATTAAGGAAAAGAAAAAAAAGATTAAAAAAAAGATTTTGGACAGAAATTTATAAAGGTGCAAAATTATTTTATTTATCTGGGCTATTACATGGAAGGTAATATATCATAATCAATTTTCTTTTCTCTTTCCTTTCCTTTTTCCTTTTTCCTTTTTTCTTTTTCCTTTCCTTTCCTTTCCTTTTTTCCTTTCCTTTTTACTTTTTAAACAAATAGAAGAAAATAAAATAATAATGCAAAATGTAAAAATTAAAATATTTATTTTCAATATTTTATTTTTATTTATATTGTTCTTATTTCTTAAAGAAGAATGTACAACAAAAATAAAATTAAATATTTTAAAAATAAATTTTTAAAAACTATTGCTATTAATACTTGAAACTTGAAAAAAATCTCTCAAAAATTAATTTAATTTTTAAAACAATACTTAAAATTAAAATAAATTTTATTTTTATAATTTGATTAAGGTGAATAAATTGTTATTTTATAATTATATATATATATATATATATATATTATATACTTGTATGTATTTCTTATAAGAGTTGTTAATATAAACCCAAACCCAAAATTTCCCGCACAGATAAAACGGTTCAAACAATTACAATATACAATTTCATTTAAACTGAAAATAATTTTGATTAATTAAAAAATATGAAAATCATTTTTTCATCTTTTAGTTTTTTGTATTCATTTCATTTTTTGAATTACTTATTTTTTTCATTCAATTGATATTTTTTTTCGAACGATTAATATTATGTTCAAGTTGAGTTGTTCAAAATAGAAGAACTCAAATAAAATTAATTTAAGGTATCTAAACCATTTGATCAATCAATAATCATAATAGAATTTCAACAAATTTACTAATGTATTTTTTTGTTTTGCTCTCTCCAAATATTTTAACAACGCCCTTGACTTTTTAATATTGATAAGTATTTATTTATTGTTTTGTGAGTATTGTAATTTATAAACAATTGTTAGCATTACAATTAGTGAATGGTTCTAATTTGGTATTTGTTCAAGATTTGATTAAATAAGATTTTTTTTTTTTTTTTCAAAAATTGAATTTTGTTATTTTAAAAATTTTGAATTGGAGTTTATATATAACAAAATTACAATTATCGTTATAAACTGTATTTTTTTCTAAAATTTTCTTTTTTAAACAATTAATTTTCTACAATTAATAATTTTCTTCAATTAAAAATGAAATAAACTAGATTCCAAAAATTTGGACACAGTTTAAACAGTGGAAAGAACATCATTACTGTACTTTAAATTCAAATTGGAAATAATTTTGATTTTCCAAACAATTTCATTTTTTGTCTTTTTTGTTTTGTTTTCATTTCCTTTTTTGCAGTTACATAATCTGTTTCGTTAGATCTCGAAATTTTTTTTCAATGGTTGATAGAAGGTTAGTGTTGAGTTTTTTAAATTGAAAAATCACATACAATTGGTAGATGGTATCTTAACATTTGATCGATCAACAATTGTTGGTGAAATTTCAACAAATTTACCAATACATTTTTTGTTCCGCTCGTTTCATTATTTTGGACACACCTGCTTTGATTTTTTAGTTTTATATTTTTTTCTTTTATTTGGGTTAAAATGATTACTTATTAAAACATTCATATTAAGTAACTTAAATGTGGTTTTATATTAGGTTTGGAAAAATACAATAAATTGGGTTTTTTTTTGCCTATTTTTGATTTTGGGTGTGTCCAAATTTTTGGAACGAGGTTTATTATTATTAAAGTCATTTTTTAAAAATCAACCAATAAATAATTATTTTTAAATCATTCTTTGTTAAAAAATAATAATAATTACCTTTTAAACAAAATTCATTTACCCACACACACACACTCTCTCTATCTTTTCTTTTTTATTAATTTAAATTAATAATAAAAACGTAAAATAATAAAACAGATATCACCCAAGAGAAATATTTAATCTTTCAAGATTTATTCTTCATATGAAATATGCACCTATGATTTGGAAAAGTTCTCATCCATTTATATTAGCAGATAGATTTGAAGATATTACAGATCCAGAATCTATTAGAAAAAACCCTGTCATGGATCATACAATTTGTTTATATGGATATATTCATGGAAACAATTTAAACACTAATCAAAAAATCCACATTTCGGGATGTGGCGATTTTCATATGAAATCAGTAACAATTCTTAATGACCCATGTCCAACTTCAGATGATCAAAATGTTTCTTCAACGAGAAAATTATCTCAAAAGGAAATAATTATTTATTCCCCAATGAGTGATTTTGGAGGAGTTTTATATGATAAGGATGCGGTGTATATTAATGTCTCTCAGAAACTTCGTTATACAAATAAAAATCAAATTCTTTTAGATCCAAATGAAGAAAATTTAATAGTAGAAACAAATGGTTCTGGAGACAATATGGTTAGAAGGTTACAACAAACAAAGCATACAATTGGAGAAAAATTACAAAATAGTGAACTTCAAATAATTGACCAAGTTGGCTTTGAAAATGATTATGATGAAGAAGAAGAAGAAGAAGAAGGACTGGAAGAAGAAGATGATGATGAAGAGGGCGATAAAAATCTCGGGAATTTTATAAAAAATAAAAAATTACCTAATGAAAAAAAAATTGTAGAAAATGGGAGGTTACGTAGAAAAGCAATTTTTAATGGCAAAAATGGTTCAAATGAACAAAACAATAAAAAAGATTATGTTTTTGATGGAGATTCTTCAGAAGATGAAAATGAATTAGAAATTTTTGAACCAAAGGATGACTATTCAAAAAAAAGCTTATTTAGTGGCAGTTCATCAAATGAAGAAGATGAAGATGAAAAAGAAAAAAATCGATGGAAACGAAATAAAAAGGAAAACAAAAATTTAAAAGAAATGAGTGAAAAATTTAAAAAAAAAAATACTAATAATAAAAATAATAATAATGATGATGATGAGAATAATACGGAAAAATGGAAAGTTAATCTTGTTGATAAAGCAAATCAAAGATACCAAACAAGAGAGCAATTAGATTTAATGGAACTTGTTTATGGAATCAAAAAAAATGGTAAACAAGGAAAAATTATAAATTCTTCTTCTGAAGAAGAAGATGAAGATAACGATGATCAAAACGATGAAAATGATGAAATTGATGATCTTTTTACAAAGCATGCTAAAAAACGAAAAGAAGAAAGAGAAGCTGATTTGATTGATTGTTCTGTTAACTATAATTTGGGAGAAATAGAAAAATTAGATGATTTTTTGGAAACTGAAAATGAAATTTTTCAAAATTTAATTGAACGATTCGATAAAACTAATGTTTTTGAAAGAGCAGAAAAATCCAAAGAAAGAATATTAAAAGAAAATGGAAATGATAATAACGAGAGTGATATAGAGAGCGATGGCGAAGTTTTTGGCGAGTTTGAAGATTTGGAAGAAAATGTTTCCTTTTCTGGAAAGAAAAAAAAGAAAAGGAAAAAAAAATCAGATTCCGATTCTGATAGTGATAGTGATAGTGATAGTGATAGTGATAGTAATAGTAATAGTGGTAGTGATAGTGGTAGTGGCAGTTATAGTGATAGCGATAGCGGAAGCGATAGTGATAGTGATTCTGACTCCGACTCTGATTCAGAAGCAGGTACAGATGGCAAAAATGGAAATGAAGGAGTCAAAGTAATTAAAGATGAAGACAATAAAGGGAAAAAAAAAAAAAAAGTGTTATTTAATGCGCTTTATGATTCAGGTGTATTAGGAGATCCAAGAGACACCTACTTTGATAAGGTCAAAAAGGAATTCAAAACCCGAGAAGATAGAAATACCGAGGAATTTAAAAAAATCGAGCAATCTAGAAGGGTATTATTAGAAGGTAACCCCATTGGTAGTTATGTTCGTATTGAAATTGAAGGCATTCCATGCGAATTTTCACATAATTTTGATCCTACTTCACCTATTGTTATCGGTGGCATCAATAAAAATGAAGAAGCCTTTGGAATTATTCGGGTAAGAATTAAAAAGCATAGATGGTACAAAAGGATCTTGAAAACAAACGATCCATTGATCGTCTCAATCGGATGGCGAAGATTCCAAACATTGCCCATCTATTTCATGAAGGATATGGGCGGAAGGTATCGGGCATTGAAATATACACCTCGGTTTATTCATTGCGAAGCCATTTTCTATGGGCCAATCACCCCCCAGGGAACTGGATTTGCAGCCTTCCAAAGCTTAAATCAAAAGTTAACTCATTTCAGAGTTAGTGCAACCGGTAGTGTTTTAGAATTGGATAAAAACATCAATGTTGTCAAAAAATTAAAACTTGTCGGAAGACCCTATAAAATTTTTAAAAATACTGCTTTTATTAAAGATATGTTCAATTCTCAAATTGAAGTCGCAAAGTTTTTAGGTGCTGCAATTAGAACTGTTTCAACAATAAAGGGTTCTATCAAAAAGCCTTTAAAAACCCCTGGTCATTTCAGGGCCACATTTGAAGATAAAATCGTAAAATCGGATATAGTCTTTTTAAGAACTTGGTGTACTGTCAAGCCAGTCAAATTTTATAACCCCTTAACCAATTTATTGCAGATTAAGAAAAGACAAAAACAAGATGACGAAAGGAGAATTCGTAAGCTCGATAATGAAAGTCAAGATCAAGACGAAGAACAACAAAAAGAACAAGAACAAGAAGACGATGAAAATGAAGATGCCTCTTCCTTAAAAATGAAAACTCATCGAGAATTAAGAATAAAACATCAAATCCCAATTGAATTAAACCCAGATTCAGTTTATCAAAAAATCGAACGAAAAGAAAAAATATTCAGACCTTTAGTGATCCCAAAAAAGGTTATGCAAAATTTGCCCTATAAGTTAAAGAAAAAGGCAGTGACTTCCGATAATAAGAATAAAAAGGCAGTTATATTATCAGAAAAGGATCGCAAAATTCAAACTTTATTAAATAAAATCGATCTTATTAGAAAAGAAAAACTTAGAAAAAGAAAATTAAAGAATAAAGAAAGGAAAAGAATTAAAACTGCACAAAATAGACACAGAGTTCAGATCGGCCAACAAAAATTAAAAAGAGCTAGAAAAAATTTCTTTCAAAAAAAATCTCAAAGAAGCCACAAATAATTAATTAATTATATATTTTAAATAGCTAATATTTTTACATATGCCAAATAATTAATTATTATTATTATTATTATTATTATTATTATTATTATTATTATTATATTTTTACAGTGAATTTTTTGGAAAAGTGAAAAATAAAAAAGGTTTTAAAAATTAAAAACTACCCAAAAAAAAAAATAATAATAATAATGAGACAAAGAATTTAAAAAAAAAATAGTTCTATTTGAATTTATCAACTATTTTATAGAACATACAAAACTTTTTTTTTTTGTCTTAATTTTAAAAATTGTTGTAATAATAATAGTGCTTTCTTTTTTTCTTTTTTTTTTTTTTATTTAAAAAAAAAAGTTTAGAATCATTAAAATTTTAGAAATTTCTTAGAAAATAAATATAAAATTTTATTTTATTTTTTGTTTTTTGTTTTTTTTCAGAACTCACTCGAGAACGAAATTTTTTATATTGTATAGAAATCATCATATTTCAAAAGTACTTTTTAATTGGAAAGGTAAAATGTTCCTGGTTAGTTTCAGAGTCCAAATTATTTTTTCTTTATAATTAATGATGATGTTGTTTTTTTCTTTTTTTGAGTGTATTCTTAAAGATTTTTTTGTTAAATTTCATTTAATTATAAGATATTCTTTTTTTTAAAATAAAAAATTGTTTATTCCAAGAGATGATCTAACAAAATTAACTCTTGTTTGCCATTTGGTTTTTGTTAATTTAAAAGAATGTAAAAAAATCAAAAATTTTACTCAATTTTTTTGAATTCGAGAAAATTGCTGCCTAGGTAGTTTTTGAGGTTTTCTATTTTATTTGTGAAGTGTTCTAGGTTTTCTTGAGTTTTCTATTTATTTGTGAAGTGTTCTAGGGTTTTTTTGAGGTTTTCTATTTTATTTCTGAAGTGTTCTATTGTTTTTTTGGGATTTTCTATTTTATTTCGAAAATCTATTGATTTTATAAATAAATAGAAAACTCAAAAAAACCTAACGAAAATCTATAGATTTTATAGATAAATATAAAACTCAAAAAAACTTAACGAAAGCCAATAGATTTTATAGATAAAACAGAAAACCTCAAGAAAACTTCCGTTTGGTTGTTTTTTAAACTAAGTAAAAAAAGAAAATTTCATAATTTTTTTTTTTCATTTCTAAAATTAAAAAAAATATAGATACTTGAAGACATTTGACTGTACTTATTAAACATATTAGAAACATTTTTTTCGAGTGTATTATGGAAGAATTTTGAACAGATTCTTACTAGTAGGATATCTTTTTGTTAAAAATGGAATACCAAATAATTTATTGTAAAATAAAGATAAGAAAAATAGGAAGAAATAAAAGAAAGTAAAATAATAATTTACTATTCAATTATTGTGTTATTAATTTATATCAAGAAAAAATATAATAATAGTTCCAAAGTTTCACACATTAATTATAGAAAATTTTATCAAGTTAAATCATTTTCTTTATTATGTCAGGGTTTAGAAAAATGTATAACCATTTAATAATTTATTAATAAATTAGCAACACAATCATTAATTATAAAGAATATTTGGTACATTTTTTTTTCTTCTTTTTAATAAGGATCTTTAAATTTTTCTTAAAATAAGATCCTATTTGAAATGTTTTTGAAATCTTACAAATAATAATGAAAATTATTCTGTATTATTTCTTATAATCAAACTTTGATGAAAATTACGTCATTTCAAAAACAGATATTTTATAAATAGAGGTTTATTATTTAAATGGATTATTATTTTTGATTATTGATAAATGATAGATGTATTTTTACCCTTTTAACAAAGAAAAAAATCATCTGAAAAAATTTGATTCAGTTAAAAAAAAATAATTTTATTTTTCTCTTTGTAATTTTATAGATTATCAAGATTTTGTGTTTTTTTGATTGAAACTGATAAAGTTGGATTGATCATATTTTTAAAAAATTACATAATTTTTATTATTATATTGTGATAATCAATATTATCATCAAAACTTCTATTAATTCACAAGAAAGTATATTTAGATAACTACTTATATTTTGTTTGTAATAAAGTGGGTTTTTTTTTTGACAGTATCTCTTTAAAAATGTATGTTTTTATTTTAAAATAGTATTTTTTATATACCTTACTTTCCCGAAAACCAATAAGATATATTTTCTACTCTGTAAGCAAATAATAATTTATGAAATAATTTGAGAAAATATTGGAATTTTAAACTTTTTGAAAATATAGAAAAAATGCATTTATCTTTTAAAAACAAAAAACCATTTTTGAAAATTATATTTAAAGTAAGTCAAGTAATCAGATTTTTACTTTACTTTTCAACTTCACGATTTGATAATTTTTTTTTAGATATGACGATCATATTTAGTATATAAATTCATTTTGAATTTCCAAGTCATTTAACAAGATGATCGTTTTTCCTATTACTTGTTTATTAAATTGAAAAACTTAAAATCCACAGCTCTTCTTCATTCAAAGATTTGTGGAATTTGAATTGTAAATTAATACCAAAAATAAGGTTGAAAATCCCTGAAATTTGAAAGTAGATTATCTTGAGTCAGATGTAATGACTTATTAATTTGGTTCTTAGCTGATCGATCTTGTTCTTGGTATGTATTTTAATAGTGGTTCAAAATGGCAATTTTTGACAATTTATTCTTTTTATTTCCGAAATCCGAATTGAAGGGTGTAAGATTAATAGATTGGTAAGTGTTTAAGAATGAGTTTTGAATTTTGGGTCGTAGAAGAAAAGAATATTGATTTACAATTTTGTCAATTAACTTAACGTAAAAAATAAAATTTTTTAAAATCTCCAAAAAAAACCAAATTTTTTTAAAATTTCAATCAACAACCCACAAATCACCTTTTTTTATAACTTAATTTTCAGCCAATTAAACTTAAACTAATCAATTCGGATTTCGGAAATAAAAAAAATAAATTGTCAAAAATTATCCTTTTGAACAACTCTTAAAACCGATACCAAGAATAAGAACGATCAGCTATGAACCATATTAACAAGACATTACATCATACACAAGATAACCTTCATTCAAATTTCAGGGATTGTAAACCTTAAAAACAATTTTTTTGAGCTATTTATTCCTTTTTCATTTTTTATAATTTTTGACTTTGACTTGATTAAAGAATTTTTTGAGTTGGAATTCAAAGAAACTTTGTAAATTAATGGATCTTCGAAATAATCTTTTTTAAGAGCAGTTTGGATATTTTTTTTTTGATTTCAAAAAGGGAAAATTGTGATTTTGATAATTACGTTTTTTTTGTTTCAGAAATAAGTAAAATATTTTACTCAATTAACAATTCAAAAATCCAAATCAACAGAACCAAAATCATGGCCTAGTATTCACATTAAATCAGTTCCTCTGATTATTAAGAGTGAAAGGTCTGAAAAAGAGAATAAAAAAAAATTAGTCATTTTTAAAAAAATCTCAATTTCTCAAAAATACAGAAGATAAAATTGAAAACAAATAACAAAGGAATTAATGAAAAAAAAACATACCTACAATTTAAAATCAAAAATACCTTTAAAATTATTCATTCTTTTTTTAATTTTATATTAGAATTTTTCTCTTTCAATTCACCTTTTTTCAGGTATACCAACTTGTTTAAATTATTAAGGTTTCCAATAAAACCAACATGACTAGTGAAAATACAAAACAAAAAAAGCTACCTCAAAATAGTGAAGTGATATCAAACACCACAAAATCAACAAAAAGCGAAAGCAAAACAGAAACAAAATCTGTTTCAATCGATATCAATTCCAAGAATAAAAGCCAATCACCAAAGCCAAAAAACGATTTCCTTTCAAGATCTGTTGGGGTAAATAGATCTCTTGAATTTAAACTCATTGGCGAAAACGAAAACGAAAACGAAAACGAGAATCAGAATTACCCCCAAAAGCAACAACCAACAACCTTATTTGCCTCTTCCTTGAAAGAACCAAACGAAATCAAAAACATGATGGATTCTTTGTTCATTTATGATCAGACAAACAAGAACCAAAACTTTAATAAAAAAAGGATCGGAAAACCAAAGTCTTCACAAGGGTACCTCTTCTAGCTTTAAAAAATCTATTTTCTGTTGTTTTAAAACAAGCAAGTCTGAACTTTTTTGTCACTTTTTGTTGTTTTGCTTTTTGTTATTTTCATCGCCTTTTAAAAAAACAATAAAAAAAAAAAAAAAAAAAAAAAAATCACACAAAAGCCAAAGAAGCGGAGTAAATATAAACCAACCTAAAAATTGGAACAACGAACAAAACCAAAAATACTCATACAGTCAAGACAATTTTGAAGGTGGCAGCCAATTTTTACCAAATTCTGCTCCTGATGTCGGTAACATTTGGTTAGGCTCCTTTGAGCAAAACAATCGTCCACTCGAGTATGGTGAAGAGTATGGATTTGGCTCATTAAATACAAACCCTTATAATAATCAACAACAAAATAACTTAAACCCATTATGTAATTTTTTTTCTTTTTTTTTTATTATTCTTTTTTGATCAATCTTTCTTGCTTTTTATCAAATTTGAATCTTTTTTGTTTTGGTGACAATACAAACCAATTTTGATTTTGTCAGCAATTACAGACTTATACGTAATTATAGATAATTTTTTTAAAAAATTCTAATTCTTCATTTTCGGTAACAAATACAACGGATTGAACTAAAACCTTGATAAAAACAAATTCTTAGTAAACCTTCTCATCAGTCAATTCGTTTTGAAATCTCACAAATTATTTTTTTTTTCCGATCTTTCTCAAAAAACAAAACAATCCCAAACATTACAAATTGTTATTTTAAAATTTTTTACATAGTTTTGAAAGAGATTAGTTTGTTTCCGAACAACAAGAAATTAACTTAGTTTTTCTGTTTGAATAAAAATCAAATAAACAATGAGTTGATTCTTCTTTGAAAAAGAAAAGAATGATTTCTTTGAAAAAAATTAATAACTACGCTTCAAATTGAAAATGGGTTTTTTGTTTGATCTAATCAGTATTTAGGGGCTGGTAAATCTCACAAATTTTTGTCCAGTTAGATCAAAGAAGTAAAAAATAAAAAGATTTTTACTAAAATTGTCGGTCCTTGTATCAAAAAATGAAAAAATTGATAGAAAAAAATCGGATTTTGAGAAAATTTCCCTTTAGAACAAATTTTAAAAACCCTGGCACCATGTCTAGAATTTTCTAGTTTTTTTAAAGACTCAGGAAATAACTTAAGAGGGTTTTAAAAATTTGTTCGAAAAGGACAAAATGTAAGAAAATTGTCATTTTTGATGACTAAATCCTTTGTTATTTTCCTACAAAGATATTCTTTGGATAAGAAGACACGGAACTGGGTTTGGTGTTGTCTTGGATTCACCAAAATTCCGATTTCCTATAATTGAATGATCATTTTTTTTCGACAGACACAAAAAGTATTTATTTTTAATGTTCAAAAACTCTTGGCTAATTTTTGTAAAATTTCATTCCCTTTAAATAGTTGCACCCAAAATTCCAAAAACCTTCCCCATAGAATCCTCGGAACAATTTATCTTGTTACTAACAATTAGGTTTTGAGAGAAACAAGAAAAACAAAAAAAATATAACACAAAAATACACCAAATGTTTTGTATATTTGGGAAGGATCGTTTCTGTTCAAAAAATCAAATCGAGTAAATACTATCTCTTAAAAGCCATTGGGAACTTCAATCCATGAAAAAACAAAAAAGAATCAACACAAAACCAAAAAAAAACCTAAGAGAAAATCCCAACTCTTTTGTAGGGTTTAATCTGCTTTATGAAGACAATAGAATAATTTCAATAATTCAATGATCAAAAATCATAGATAATGCTGATCTTGAAAAGTTAGAGTTGTTTATATGAAAATGCTTTAAATGATCGTCATTTTTTCAGTTAGAAAATATCGGTTATTTTTCTATTTCATTTTTACCTTTCTCAGCAAGGATGTTCAAGTTTACCTATCAAAAAATTTTTTGTTCATTTTTCATTCAAAAAAAAATTACATAAAATGTATTTTTGATCTAATTGGGGAATATTTTGAAGAACCTGATTTTACAATTTATCAAATAGTCTCAACACCTTTTGACACAACCTCATTTAAATTGTAAAGGAATGTTGATCCAAATATTCTTTAATTCGGATCAAAAAAGCATTTTTGGTAATTTTTTGAATTAAAATTTCAAGAAGAAAATTTTGAGATACCGAAATTCAAAAGGCCTTGTTAAGAAAGGTAAAAATGGAAGAAAAAAAAAATGATCACGATTTTCTTGAAACCAAAAAATGATGATCATTTCAAACATTTTCATATAAACAACTCTAACTTTTCAAAAAATCATCATTATCTATGATTTTTGATCATTTTATTATTTGAATTATTCTATTGTCTTCATAAATCAGATTAATTCCTACAAAAGAATTGGGATTTTATCTTAGGTTTTTCTTTTGTTTTGACTCTTTTTTGTTTTTTCTTGTATTGAAGATCCTAAATGTCTTTGAAGGATAGTAATCACCCTCTTTGATTTGATTTTTTGAACAGAATCGATCCTTCTAACATACCCAAAACATTTGGTTTATTTTCATAAAAATTTATTTTTTTTGTTTTTCTTGTTTCTCTCAAAACCGAATTTTTAGTATCAAGACAAACCATTCTGAGGGTTGAGGTTGATTGGGAAAAGCATTTGTGGAGTTTTGTACATTCAACTATCCAAATGAAAATAAAATTTTCCAAAACATTTTTTATTAATTATTTTGAAGATACATAAAAATGTGCAAAAAGTGATGTTTTAATATTTTAACTTTTTTTACTAAAATTACAAATTTATTAAAAAAACTGAAAATATGACATATTTTTGTATATACATAAAATCTAAAAAATAAAAAAAATGAAAAATTTGAATTTTGAGCATCACAGAAACCACCTTTTTTTTTTTTATTTAAATGAAATATTTTTGAAAAGTTTTTAAACATGTCTATTAATAAAATAAAGAAGATTTGGTAATTTTAACCCAAAAAATTTTAGATGGTTTTGAAAAAAAGTTACAGAAATCACCAAAATCACATCGACGAAAACACACCGAATTTTTTTTTTTGAGTGTTTATTATTTTTTTTTTTAAACCTGCTGATTTGATTTTCTTTAAACATGTTGGTTTTGTTTACTTTTAAAAAAATGATGATTACCATTTGGTTTCTGTGATTTTTTTTCGCAAAAATTCATCTTTTTTTTTAATCTTTTTTACAATAACCTCTTTTTATGTTTCAAAGAAAAAAGAACGAAATAATTTTAAAATAAGACTTTGATGAATTCTGGATTCACTGAAAATGTACCAATTTTCACAACCTTATTTTTGTTGAGAGAGATTAAACAAACAATCTTTTTATTTAAAAAACTCAGTTTTCTGTTTGATCGAAAATTACTTTGTTATTAATAAATTGAAAGTCAGTTTCTGGATTCGGGTAAAAAGAAAATTAGAAAACAAAAAAATCAAGTTTTTGAATATATTAAATCAAACTATTTCTAAATAAAGAAGAGCAGATCAGCTACAGCCAATTTATTCAGCTTGTGAATTTTTCAATCCTTTCGTAATATAATATGAAAAAAAAAAATATTTCAACATTATTTTACTTCATTGTGTTATAACAAAAATTGTTTTGTTTCGATGTGTAATGTTTCATTCTGAAACTTTCAAAACTTTTCTATTCCTTTTAGCTCCCATCTAAACGTCTCTTAGGCCCAGTTTCTGAAACTTTTGAATTTTTGTTTCATTACAAAGTATAACTTGAAAGAAAAAAAAAAATTTACAATTTTAGTCACAAAGTGATGAAACAAGAATAATGTTTTGAGTATTTTTAATCAATCATGTTATATTACAAAAGGATTGAAAAATTCACAAGTTGAATAAATTGGCTGTAGCTGTAATTTAAATTTAAATAAACTCTTTTTCAAATAAAAGGGCACATAAAATTTCAAGAATTATTCATAATTGAATCAAATTAATTGTAGTATCATTCTAAAATCTAAGAAACGCTTTAAAACATAAAAAAACACTCAACTGAATCTTTAAAACTCAATAAAACAAAACAATAAAAATTAAAATTCAATATTTTAAAAATTGATGTGCCCTTTTATTCGAAATGAGAAATCTGGTTTTGTAAATTGTTTAAAGAAAAAAATTATAAAAACATTTAAAACCTTTGGACACGGTGAATTGAGAAAAAGTTCTCAAAATTTTATTGATAATTTTTAACACTCAAACTTTTGTTCTTTAAATCTCATTTTCAAGATAAAGCTGCAATTCGTCTGGGTATTTTGTTAGAATTGTTTTTTTCTTTATTTTCTTTTTTCTTTGTTCCAGACATCAATCTAATAATAAACTTTCTTAATTCCTATATTTAACTCATTCAAAATCAAACTTAAACTGTTTCCATTTATACACCGGTAGATTATTTCCAAATTGGTTTCTTCTTATCTTGTTTTTTTTTTTTTCCAACTGTTCAATATCCATAAACAAAAAATGAAAAAATGAATAATTAAAATGAAAACAACCAATAAGAAATTATCTTATTAACAATCAAATTCGATGGTATTGGTGGTTTGGGAGGTGTACCCTTTTGTTTGAAAAAGAGTTTAGAATAAATAAAAAGAAAGGAGAACTAATTGAAAGAGACAAAAAGACAAAACCCCCATTTTATTCATGCTTTCTTCCTTTTTGAATACCGAACCTGAAGATCGCTGAAATATCGAAAATTGTAAAATAACCAATAGAACGAATTCAAATAGAACGAAAAAAAACAAAAAGCACTTTAGAGTCAATCCAAAGAGAATAAATGTTTTTTCCCTTTGCTTTCTTCTGTACTTTTTAAACCCAAACAAAACATTAAATCAGAGAAAATATATTTAATTGTTATTGTTGTTTGAGTACTTGATAAAAAATCTATGTACCAAACAAATTCCTTATTGATATTGAATCTTTTTTAAATGGGGATAATTAATAAAATATAAATATAAATAAAAATAAAATAATTTATCTAATAATTAATATCACTAGTTTATTATCAATCGGGTGGTAATAATGAGAAATCCAAACAAACAAATTTAACAAACGAAGAACAAAATCTTCGCCAAATCCAAAACCAACAATACATTGAATTAAATGAAGATTTCCAAAATCAAATGTATGATTATCAATATCAGCAATACGGGCAATATGGACGAAGATTTCGAGGAAGAGGCAGAGGAAGATTTAGAGGGAGGGGAAGGGGTAGAGGTAGAGGTAGAATGCAAATGAACAACCAAAACTCGTTTAACACAAGAAATAGATATTACCAAGGAGAGTCAAATGAACCAGAAGAAACAGTTAAAGAATTGGGAAGAGGAAAGGAAAGAGGGAGGGGAAGAGGCCGAGGAAGAAATACTGCCTTCAAAACACTCGATGATGATTTATTCCAAGAAGATGAAAATCAAGAATTAAAAGAATCCAACGAAAACGAATCCAATAACACAACAAAACAAAGCAATTCAAATGAAGATGAAAATAAGAAGGAAGAAAATGATAAAGAAAAAGAAAAAGAAAAAGAAAAAGAGAAAGAAAAAAAAAATGAAAATGAAAAAGAAAATGAAAATGAAAAAGAAAAAGAAAAAGAAAAAGAAACGGATAAAAAAGTTTGGCAAGTTGAATTCAAAGGTGGAAGAAAAGATCTCTTTGAACTTGAAACAGAAATGGAGATTAAATCTTTAGATTTTGTTATTGTTGAAGCAGATCGCGGTAAAGATCTTGGCAGAGTGGTAAAAGAAATATTTCCTCAAGATCTTATCAATACAAATGAAAATTTTTATAATGAACAGAAAAAAATTTATAGAAAGGCAACAATAAATGAAGTAAACAACCTTCCTTTAAAAATGGAAGAAGAAAATCAAGCTCTTTCAATTTGCCAAAATAAAATTTCAATGAGAGGACTTCCAATGGAGGTAAGATTATTCCTTTATTCTTTTATTCTTAGATTTATTTATTGAATTAATTATGATTTATTTTTAGAGACACTTTCAAAAAAATTGAAGAACAAAAGTTTTAAAAATTTGTTACTTAAATTGTTTTAATGAGTAAATCATACAGTTTAGAAAACAATTTTGAAGACTTTTACTTCCTCACTTTTATAAAATAGTTTTATTTTTCTTTTTATATCTTTTTTCTTTTTACTCTTTTGAATTTCCTTATACCTTACGTTTGAATTTTAAATAATTATTCACAATTTATTCATAATATTAATAATAGATTTTAGATGCTGAATTCCAGTTTGATAGAAGAAAATTAACTATTACTTTTATTTCTGATGTCAGAATTGATTTTAGAGAATTAGTCAAAGATCTTTATAAAATTTTCAAAGTAATATTTTTGATTTTGATATTTTTTTTTAATTATTTATTTATTTATTTAATAATTTATTGATTGATTGATTTATTATTATTATTATTGTTATTGTTATTATTATTGTTATTATTATTAATATTTAGGTTCGTATTTGGATGAAGCACATTAATCAAACAAGAAATAACTAAAATGATATTTCTTTTCAAAATATTGCTTATTAATAATAAAAAAATTAAATTAAAATAATATATTTCTTTAATTTTCAAAATAATGTTGTTTACAATTAAAATTAAGATTCCAACTAAAATTGTTTATTTTCAGATTTTACACATTCAGTTAGATAATTTTTTTTTTATTTAGTTTTGATTATTTAAATTCCATCACAAAATAAAAACTTCTTTGAAATTTTCTCTTGATATTTATATTTTTTAGACATTTCCTTGTTTTTCTTTTTTTAGAATTTTTTATCAAGATAGTAGGGAAAAAATACCCGGAATGAAAAAAATCCCTGAAAAGATTTTTAATTACGAATATTCGGAAAATTGTTGTTTAGTTGCAATTATTTTCAATAAAATATTTTTTATTAAATAACCAATTTTTTTAATGAGCCTAGTAATAAACCCACCTAAAATTCATTAAAGTATGGTGTCTCTAGAGTACTCAAGTCAATTTTTTGATAGCATAAGTAGATCAAAATATTATAGAATTCAAATCCCCAAATACAGAAACTACATAATATACAACCAACAACACATTTTAAAATCCTGGGTCTTTGATATCTAAAAATGATTACTCCATTAATTTGCGTTTCTTTTTAATTTTTTATTAGAGTCAGTTCAACTTTTAAGACACAATTTTTCAACGAAATTTCAAGCACAAAAAAATCTCAAATTAAGGCACAAAATTTGGACTTTTTTTACACAAATTATTTTACTAGAATTTGAATTTATTACTTTAATTTGAGATTTTTTTTATGAATAAAATTTAGTTAAAGGTTTGTGCTTGGAAAGTGGAACCGACTGTAGAGTTTTATATACGTTTGCTAGAGTCTGAAAAATGATAATTTATTCTTGTTTTTTTTTGAATTGATTGAATTGTCTTTTGAACAAGTCTAATTTAATTAATCATGATTCTAATAAGTTGGTGAGTTATAATTTGAAAAGTTTTTTTCTTAAGGAAATAAGTACATTTTACCATTTTGAAAAATTTTAATGGTGTAAACATTACTGAAAAAGCTTTTTTGAGTGCCACCAGATATTGAAACTTTGAAGCCAAAACATCATTGTAGATCTATTTGTGAAAAGAAAAAGACCCAAAGTAATTCAGGGTTGAATCTTCCATTTTTCAATTTTTTGAACATTTTTTTTTCGATTCAATTTTTGGTTTTATATTAAATTTGGTTTTGGATCTAGAAATGTGTTTTAACAAATGAACGAAATAAATCAAAGAGTAAACCAAAAAAAATAGACCCCAAAAGAGATGTATTTGAAACAAATATTTTCTTTTAGAAGACAAAACAAGAAAGATCACCTTTCCAAAATAAATTAATTGAAATCCAAAGAATGAAAAAAAAAAAAATCGAAAAAAACTTATTTTCGAAGATTTTTTTTAAAATATCTTCTTAGTTTGTAGAGATCCAAAAACAATTTATAATCTTGGATTTAAAGCACCTTTACTATTTATTATTATTTTTACAAATACTTTTTTACAAAATTCCTTTCTAAAATTCAATTTTCAAATAATGTTATCAAACAATACCCAAAATAAAGGATACTGTTTCAAAAATTACAATAAAGGGGTTGAATTCTTTGAATCAAATTTACAGTTCCAAAAGATTCAAATCAAAATAATTGAAAAATTTTAGAAAAAATTTCAATCATGGATTCAGAATTATTTTTAGTTCTCCATTTAATGAAAAATAAATAATTATAAAATCAAACTAATAAATACAATATATCTGTATTATGAAGAGGAAATTAAAAAATATCCTATTTTCTCGAAATAAATCAAGAATTAGATGAATTAAATGAAATTAGCAGATTTAAAATTCATTTTGGAAATTCTTTAGAAATAAAAAGTAATCTGTTTCTCAAAAATTTTAAAACAAAAGTATTTTAGTGAAGAATTAAAATAAAATCAAATTAAGAAGAAGTAATTGTATCAAATATTACATATAAGGCCAAGAAATAAATGATTTGTATTTATTTTTTCATTGATCAATCTTTTTATTTTTTTGATTTCCATTTTTTTATTGGTCTGAAAATATATTATACTAGGATATATTCCACTTCCCAGTTTATTAAAATATCAATACATATGGTTAAAGAAATTATTTGAAGAATTCAGTTTCGCATAAATGATGGTGAAACTCAAAATTTGAAAAATGTTTCTACTCCCTTAAAAAAAGGATTTGATTTTAAATAATTGGAATTACACATCAGGTTTCCTAATACAAACAATTAAAAACCTTGTATGAGATTATTTTCAGATCACTAATTCTTATAATACTTTAGAAATAATAAAGACTTTTTCACAATTAAAAAACAACCGTAATTGATTTTGATAATTATTAATTTGTTCAAATTTTCAAAGAAATCAAACAACACCTTTTATTGAATATACTCTAATTATTATTTTCAAAAGGAGAAATACTTTCAAAAAATAAAAGTGTTGTCAATTATTCTATTACGAAACAGTTTTGTGTTTAACTTGTAAAGATTGTTTCAAAAATAATTTATTTTTTTTAAAAAATCATTTTGAACAGCTTTAATTCCATCCTTTTGACGAAATTATTCAAATACTTTCCCATTTAATTTCAAAAATGTATTTTACCTTTCAAATACCAAACCAAAAAAAAAGCAAAGAACAATATCGTGAAAATAAGAATCGGCTTATCGAACGTTTAAACAAAAAACTAAAACCAAAAAAAAAAACAAAAGAAGAAAAAGAACAAAAAGAGAAAACCCCCATTTTATCCATGCTTACTTCCTGTGTGTATAGCGAACCTGAAGATTGCTTAAATATCGAAACTTGTAAAATAACCAAAAGAACTTCGTTATTAATTAACCGAGTTTTTTAAGCTCGGAATGAAATCACCACAATGTCGATTTTCGACACCAGCTTTAATCAAAATGCACTCAAGAACATTTCCAGATCTTTAAAACTGAACACCAACCTCATTGAACTTACGATCTCAGGCAGCAATTTAGCACAGGAGGGTATCGAATTTCTGGCTGAAGCCCTCAAACACAATCGGTCCATTCAGGAGCTGACACTGAGAAAAAATCATATGAAATGCAAACAAGTTCAGTATTTATGTGAAGCACTCAAAGTTAATGAAACAATCACGTATCTTGATCTAAGAGAAAGTTGGATTGGCCACAATATGGAATCGATGATGGCACTAAACGAAGTAATCAAAACGAACCGTGGCATCAAATCATTAGATCTCTCTTGGAATAACATCGGATCCCAAATAGGATCAATTCAACACTTTACGGAAGCATTGGCAGTCAATTCCTCGATCAACTTGCTGTATCTTAATTGTAATCCTTTTGGAATGAAGCCTGATGAAATGCGACATGTCAACTCTTTGTTAAAAAAAAATAAAACATTAACCTGCCTAAACTTGTCTTTGAATCGAATTAACGACCAAGGGATGGAATACTTTGGTGAATTTTTAACTACGAACGACACTTTATTACACCTATGTCTCAAAAATAACCACATTGGGGAGAGTGGAATGAAACATTTCTGTGAATCGTTCAAAAGAAACATTTCTGTGAATCGTTCAAAAGAAACAATTCCTTAATTTTGCTTGACTTTAGTGAATCTCTAAGTAACTACAAAGAATTTAAAACGATTGCGAACGCTTTAAAAACAAATAAATCGCTCACAAAGATTAATCTATCTGGAAACAATATAAAAAAAAAAGATGGGAAAAAGGAAGCCTATGATGAGCTTGGGGAAGCTTTAGAAAAGAACCAATCTTTACTGTCAATTGACTTATCCTTTAATGGCATTCGCTATAACGAAATGAACTCTATTTGTAAAGGATTGGAACTCAATAAATCCTTAACAGATGTTAACTTTTACGGTAGCAAAATATCTGATCGTGCCATTCAATACATTATTCAAGTCCTCAAAACGAATACTTATCTTACAACCCTGTCTTTAATGAATAATCGTCTTACAGAGGAGGGAATATTATTTTTAATACAACCCTTTGGCATCAATAGATCAATTGATGATTTTTCCTTGGGCTCTCAACATCTAGAGAAAAAATCAAATAAATATTCCCAAACATATTCAGATGATTCAGATTTTGATCCCTATTCTTCTTCTCCATCTTCTTCACTAGATATGGATATGGTGCAATCCACACAAGGAATTCAATCAAGTGTGAAAAGAAATAAGGAATTAAAATCCCTATTAAATAAATCAATAATTGAAGGCAACTTTGATAGATTTAAACAATTAATCCAAAAAGAGAATGCTTGCTTAACATTTAAAGAAGAATCCTTTTCTTTTGAAAATTGTCATCAAGCATATTTTAATGTTAACTCAAAAAGAAAAAAAAAGAATAAACCAGAAAAAAAAATTGGCAATAATGTTTTACATACCGCTATATTAAAGAACAAAATTAACTTCATTTTGTATTTATTAACAACTGATGATCAGAAATTGGATAAAGAAATTATTATGAAAAGAAATGTTTTGTTTAATTTAAAAAATAAAAAGAATGAAAGTACAATGGATTTATTAAACCCAAGCAAGATCTTAGTAAAAGATTTTGAAAAATTTTATAAAGAATTAATTCTTAAAGACAATAATGATAATGATAATGACAATGACAATGACAATGACAATAAGTGGCCTAATAAATTAATTATGGAAAAAGAAATCATTTTAATGAGAACTGGTAAAAACTGGAAACAAATTAAAGATAATTATATTACTTACTTAAACAAGGAACAAAAAAAACTATTTAAAAAATGGTTATATTTACCTAAAATTTTTAATTCACTTCAAAAACAAAATCTAATTAAAATTTTTAATTTATTGAATATAGATCAACAAAAAGAAGAAAAACAAAAAAAGGAAATACAAGAAGAAATGAATATGGAAATAGAGAAAGAAGATCAAAAGGAAAAGGAACTTCAAAATAATTCCAAACAAAAGAATAATGTTATTGATGACTTTTTATTCACCAACCAAAAATTAATTCAGGATTTTTACAATTATGTTCATCGGTATAAAAATTGTTCCGAAAAATGCATTACCATAGTTCCCAAAATTGTTAAAAAGAATATTAATCAAAGTAAACCAATCAAAGCCAACAAATGGATTCTTTGTTTAAGATCAAAACTTTTTCGAAATCTGATTTTGAAGGACTATTCCATTCCAAAAAAAAATGGAAAAGGAAAAAGGGTAGGGAAAAGGAAAAGGAAAAAGAAAAAGAACTTGACAAACCAATTGGAAAAAGAAATAGAAAAAGAAACAGAAACAGAAATAGAAATAGAAACAGAAAAAGAAATAGAAACAGAAAAAGAAATAGAAACAGAAAAAGAAAATGAAATCAAAACAAAAAAACAATCAATTAATCAATTGACTGATTGTGTTGATTCAATTCCAGAATTTTATCCATTTTTCATTTCGCAACTATACAATTTACAATATGATGAGAAATCAATTGATATTCAAAAATTGACCAATTTCTTTTTAGAAAATGATGTTTCAAAGCTTTATCAAACTGACCCTTGTTTATTTCTTTTAAATTTAATTCAATTAACTCAAAAAAAGAACTAACATTGATAAAAAAAAAAATAAATAAAAGATTTCTCAATTTCCCAATAATTCAATTTTTAAAAAAAATAAATAAAAGCAATCACAATTATCCAAAAAATCAAATTTAAAAAAAAAAATTACTTGTTTTTTGATTTTAAAATTTCCAAAGGGTTAAAATTCTTCAATACAAAACAAATTGTTTTCTAAAAGTACACAATCAATTTAATTTGATTTTATCAATTTTTTGGTTATTTTGTAACTCTCTCTTTATTTGACAAATAAAAGATTTTGTAATATTATAGAGATGATAAGAACCTGTTTGAGAAATAGAAAACAATTATCAAGATCTCAAAAAGTGAGAAAGAGTTACACTTTAAAATCAACATTGATGTTTTCAAAATTATATAAATCACAACAATTCAAATTGGAAATTGAATACCGCTCTTTGATATTTTTGTAAAAATATCCTCGTTTTTTGATCTTTGATTTTTTAGAGATCAATAATACACTTCATATTGGTTAGTTTTTGATTAGGTATTAAGTACTCATAAAAATTAAAAAATTTTTTTTTTTCCATTTCAGAAAATTATTTTTCAATGCAATTACTCAACCCTTTAATAACTTTATGATCTTCAATTAAAAATTTTAAATTTAATTCTAAAAATATTAGTCAAATTAGGCAATCATATTTCTATGTTGAAATCTGAAAACTTTCAAAAATATTTTTCTCATTTTGAACAAGGCTATTTCATTGTTGACTGGTTAAAGATTCTTTTGAAACATTTATGATCACATTTTTTTAAACTTACTTTTAAAAAGTTTTCAAAAACAAATTTTAACCACTTAGTTTATGTGGTAAAATTTTCTTTCAAGAAGGGGCACAGATTAGATTCTGTAGAATTTTAATTAATTGTTTTATTATTATTATTAATATTTTTCAGAAAAATATTCACCTAATCAGCTAAAGGTGATTTTCTTGAATTTTTTGTTTACTTCTTAAAATCAATTGATTTTAAGAAGTAAACATAAAAATCAAGAAAATTTAACAGCTATTTTCCAGAATTCAAAAGAATTGATTAAAATATTTGATTTTACCTAATTCTTTTAAACCCTCGAAATCCTAAACTGCTTTTTTATTTTTTTATAATTTGAGGAATAACATATATTTTATTAAATTTTTTCAAATTCTGGAAAAACTAAGCGCATTTTTTTTAATTTTTGAAATCAAAAGAAAATTAATAAATTTTCTTTTCTTAAATTCAAATTAAAAAAAAACTAAACAGTAAAATTTTTTTAAAAAAACGGAACAACTTTAATATTAAAATAAAGAAAGTTTAAAACTTATCTAAAAAGATATTCTTAAGTTTATGATAAAAATAAAAGAAAAACAAAATTTTTAATTCTACATAAAAAAAAGTTCAATTTACAAATAAATTAAAATTCAAATTTTTTCTCACTGTCTAAATAGTTCAAACAATTTGGATTAAAGAAATAATTCAAATTAATAAAGAATAATATTTCAGATATAAATCAAAATAATCACTATTTGTTTTGTTATTAGTTTATTATAAATAAGTTTTGGAATATTTATTGAAATTTCGAAACGTAAATTTAGAAATTAGGTTAAAAATGAAATTAAATTCCTACCTTCAAAATAAATCTCTTTAAGAATTCAATTTTTAATTATTTTCACTCAATAAAATGCTTTGTATTTGAAAAATTTATAAAAAAATGAAATTAAAAACTTAAAAACAAATAAATCACAATTATTGAAAAGAGTATTACATATTTTATAAAACTGAAATCTTAAATGAAAATTTTTTAACAAGAAATTTTTTACCAATCAATATATGAAATTTTAAAATATTATTTAGTTAATAAGAATATATAAAATTTAAATAATTTTCATTGAAAAAAATTACTGATCAAGAATAAGAATCCTACATAAATAATAAAAAATAAATTTTTGAAAATATTGAAAAAAATGATAATCACTTTTTTTATTCGGAGATTGAATTATTTGATAAAGATATCAAATCCTTAAAATAACTTAAATCGACTAGTTTTCTGTTAGTATTTGTTTGATGAACCAATAATGGTCTTTATTTGTTCGATTTGGAAAAAAGCTACCTTATTATATTCTAAGTTTGGTCTGAAAGGACGAAAAATATGATATTATCCGAAGTGATATAAAACGATATTAAGGAGTTCTAAGAACGACGGTTTATATCATCTTAGCACCAGAACATTCCATTTTTTTGAGTCTGAAAGGAGATCTAAAACGAAGATATTATAACACGATGAGTGTTGAACTAATGAAACAATATGAATTTATTTTTATTTTTTGGAACAAAGGATCTAAATTAAAAAAATAAAAAAACAACAAATAAATTAAATAAAAACAACTAGTTTGTAATTTTTTTAATGGAACTTTGAAGAACTGTCTATCAGTTTGACCTTTTACTCCCAATGGAGTCTATAAAAACATTGAAGTTAAATTTTACATTTTCATCATCGGAGACAAAACTTGTTTTAAATTTTATAGAGACAAACTAGATCGTCTATAATGCCAATGAGATCTATCTATCCTTTTATTTACCCATTTGTAAAGCAATATCGCAATATCGATCAAACATAAAAACTTGCATGCACCCGGTGTTTTTAATAGTGAATAATTTTGAGCATTCATCAATAATTTCTTGACTTGACAGAGTATAATAAAATTTTTTTTTTTTTATTTTTTTTATTGTAATTTAAGGGAGGAGTTTAGAATTCCTCTTATAAATGGTCTTTTCTCTCTTTTTTTCAAAGAAAAAAGAGAAGAAATAATTTTTTTTTTTTCAAAAATGATATTTCTTTTTTTTTAAAAAGAGAAAAAACCAATGTTTGTAAGTAGACATTTTTATTAATAAAGATTGGGAATTTATTCATTTTCCAAACATCCTCCCAATTATAAAGCACTTTTTATTTGGCTTTTAAAGAACAAATATTTTCATTACCTAAGACCAAAATATTTATTCAATTGGTTTGATTTTGAGACATTCTTTAATCTCACTGTTATAAATTAAAAATGCTACAAAAAAATTTTGGTTAAAGTCTTGTAAAATAACTTAAAATATCATATTTAAAGTCAAATTTCCGAGGTTAAATACTTCTCATTTTACTTAATTAGGGTTTGAAATAATAAGATTAGAAAATTTTCTAACTGGATCTAATGATAAAATTAATTCTTAGAGATTTTCCACAAGCAACTACAATACTATCTTTGAACTTTTACAAGAGCTAATCTAAACATTTTTTCAGTAAAAGGGGCCTGTTTTTTTGAAGTAAGTGAACTTATTCTATGAGTTTACTTCATTATTCTTCTCAAAATAAAATTTTTAAGTTTTAGATCAAAATAATTTAAAATCATTTTTTCTAAATGTTTTTAATTTTTTTATTTTTTTTGATTTTCTTTTTTTTTTTTTTTTTCAAAAGGTAATTTCAAAAAAAGAAAAAAATATACGAAACTCCAAATTAACATACAAAAAAATGAGGCTTTGTAATTTCTTTAAAAATTTATACCTTTATAATTAAAAAATCATATTGTCAAAAATTTTAATTTTCTAAAGAAATTGAGAAATTTTCTACCAGAAGCCCATATGAAAGGGTACACAATTTATTTTAACATTGTTTTTTTTTTTTTTTTTTTGAAAATTATGGTTTGTTGTACGTAGTTCTATTTTTGAATCTCAACCCAAATTGGAAGTTTTTTATTTATATTTTTTTCGAAACAATTGTATATTTGAATGGTTCTTGTAAAAAAGCGAATTTTTCATTTTTCGCTTGGATTAATTTGAGTAAAATGGAATTTATTTCTAATCGAAAGTTCTCAAAAATTATTTACTTAAATATTCACACACCAAAAATCCGAACGACTGAAAAAAAAAACCCAATTTATTGAATTTTTTAACAAAATATTTAACCACATTTGAATTTAACCCATTATTAATGTTTTCAATAAATATCCATTTTCATCCAAACAAAAGAAAAAAATATAAAAAGAAAAAATATAAATCTATTTGTACAAAATAACGAAACAAGCTAGAACAAAAAATCTATTGTAAATTTGTTGAAATTTCACCAACAATTATTGATCTCTCAAATGATAAGATACCTTCAATCAATTTTATGAGATTTTCCTATTTAACTGAACTCAACAATAATCTTCTAGCGCCATCGAAAAAAAAAAATTTCAGATCCAACTTAACAAGTACATATCTGAAAAAAAGGAAATTAAAAAAAAAACCAAAAAGACAAAAAATAAAATAGTTTGGAAAATCAAAATTATTCCCAAATTGAATTTAAAGTGCAGTATTGTTATTCTTTCAACTGTTTAAACTCTGTAATAAAATTTTTGGAATTTAGTTGAAAAACTTCAACTCCATTTGCATCAAAGGGGACAAGCGAAAAATGAAAAATTCACTTTTTTAATTGGAATCACAAATTAAGATTGTTTAAAAATAAGAGAAATAATAAACTTCGGATTAGAATCAATTTTAATTAAAGGAATACCTGGATAAACCATAAATTTCAAAAAAAAAAAAATATTAAAAAAATTTTTGAACCCGTTTTATGGGCTTCTCATTGAAAATTTCTCAATTTCTTTAGAAAACTGAAATTGTTGACAATATGGTTTTTGAATTATAAATATATGAATTTTAAAAGAAATTGCAAAACCTCACTTTTCTTTATGTTAATTTGGAGTTTCATATATTTTTTTCTTTTTTTTACATTGATTTTTTAATAAAAAAATAAAAAAAGAAAAGAAGATGAAAAAAAAAATCAAAAAACAATAGAGAAAAAAATTATTTTGAGAAGAATAATTCAGATATAAAACTTAAAAATTATATTTTGAGAAGAAGAATAAATTAAACTTATAGAATATGTATAATTTCTTCAATAAAACTGGACACCTTTGACTGAAAAAGAGTGTATATATTGAAATCTACCATGATTCCTTTTTGAGAAAACTGTATTTAATATTATTTTATTGAATGTTGTTAAAATATTCTATATCAATTATTCCTTTTTTTGTATGCCCATCTTATCATAACATCTTTGCCAAATTTTCTTGAATTCTTTATCAAATAATCAACAATATAATAATAGTAGAAATATTAATTATAATATTAATTAAAATAATATAGAGAAATAAATAAAAAATAATGTATTAAAAATTGTAAAAACAAATTGTAATTATATATATATATATATAAATACAATTTTAAATAAAAAAAATTCTAAATAATTTTTTCATTATTTAAATTATTTAAACTCAGTAACAAAAAAAGTGAAAAAATTAACAAAATCCAAATAAATTATTAAAAAATGAAAAATATTAAAATTTCAGAATCAAAAAAAAAAATATTGATTATTTTTTGATAATAAATATTGAATTTTATTTGAAAAATAATAATAAATCCAAATAAAAATTAGATATTCTTTATTTCAAATCAAAACGGTTAGTGTAGAATAAAAAACTTATTATTATAAATAAAGTAAAGCCCGAGAAGTTAATTCGTTATACAATGAGATTTAAAGTCTCTAAAATAAAATTCTATGATAGAAGAAATTTCTTTTTTAGAAGAGTCATAATTGTGAAAAATAAATTTTTTCAAAAAAAAAAAAAATCACTAAAAATGTTTATAAGAACCCATTCTAATAAAAATAAATTGACATGTTGAACATAACAGATATCTAAAAAATAAAAAGGCAAATTCGTAAAAAAATATAAAACTCTTTTTCTAAGTTGTTTCTTTTAGAATTATAATTTCATAAACTTTTATGTTAGTTTTGAAGTGTTAATCTTTCGATCTTTTTGAGATCTTTAAGCCTTTTTACAATTCTCAACTGAATAATTTTTCTCAAAAATGTTACACAATCCTTTCTTTGTCAAATTTAGAGTGGTTAAAAAATAACCACAATTTATATTAAATTTAATTAAATTGATTGTGTACTTCAAGAAAACATTTGTTTTAAATTGATTTATGTTAACATTTGGGAAGATAAATACGAAAATATAATTTTTTTTTTTGAATTTACCTTTTTGGAATTGAATAATCTTTGAAACTTATTTTTTTAAATTTGAAATTTTTTAAAAATTGAAGATTCTATTAATTTTTTTTAATTGATTTTTTTGCCAAGGTACAGTCGATTCTTTTAATACCCATTTTGGTTTTAAGTCACTCCCTGGGTATCGAACAAATCCACGATGAATGACTAGATTTTTAATAAAAATTTTTTATCATTTTTTTGTTTTCTTTCATTTTTCCAATTGACTTATCAGTTTACATTCAATCAAAAAAAATTTTTTTTTTTACAAAATCAAGAGTCAATTAATAAAAAAATTTTATTCTAATGTTATTCAAACAGAAAAAAAAATGATTGAAAAGAAATCGCATTTATTTCTATTGGAATTTTATTTGCTTTTCGATTGTAGACAAATATATTATTTTCTTGTTTTTCCCAAGGTGTAACTAAGAATTTTAAGTTTTCGAAAATATTAAGAAAATCTATCGATTTATTAATTTTTCTTGATCTGTATATCATATATTTTTTGATGTGTTTTATTCGACTTATTTTTTACTTATTCTTCAAAAACCAATTATATAAAAGAATTGTTATTTGTAAAAAAAAATGTTGAGACCTTGTGGATAGAAAAAAAGTTCACTTTTTTGAATAGAAGAAAAAAAAATTTAGAAATAGAATTATTTCAAACCTGAATAACATTAAAAGCATGTTGATGATACCAAAAAGATAAAAAACCAATAGTTTTGTTTTTTGACATTCGAAATTTGATATTTTTTATTGGTCCAAATTTTGAAAAAGTAGAATAAACCCACTATTTAATAAATAAAAAGATTTAATATTAAATATTAATAATAATAATAATAATAATAAGATTTAATAATAATAATAATAATAATAATAATAATAAGAATAATAATAATAATAATAATAATAATAATAATAATAATAATAATAATAATAATAATAATAATAAGAATAATAATAATTATAATAATTCACGTTAGATTATAATATAGTTTAATAAATTAATAAAAACAATAAATTTATAAAAAAATGAGAATTTATACCTCCATTTTTGATTTTTCAATCTTAAAATTTGATAGAAATATTTTTCTTTTCTTATATAACTTCTCAAAAATGAATTTTCCTTGAACAGTTTCCTTTTTATGTAGACTTCTTTCTACATCTACAGCATCTTCTTTTTTCTAAGATAATAAAAAATAGTTAAAAAATAATAAAAAAATTCGTTTACAAAAATTTTTTCCATGAAATATTTAACTTTATGATTTTTACAAATCCACATTTTTATAGATTGACATAAAAATTAAATAGAAAAAAATAAAAAAAAAAAAAACGTATGATTTTACATAGTATTTAATATAATATTTGGATATTTTTGGATCATATCTAAAAGCTTGTAAGTCTCCATATTTTTCTAATTCTTTCTTAATGGCATCTTTTTCCAAATTTCCTGTATAAATAATAAACCTCACTGCTTTATGAGTTCCATACTTTTTGAGAATTGATTAAAAGAATTTTAAATTATAAAAAATTAAGTTAATTTAAAATACCAATATTAATAAATTCAGAATCAGTAAATACCAATGGTTTATATTTCAGAAATATAAATAAAAAAAATTTTTTATCAAAGAAATTATCAGAAAATTAACTCGTAAATATGTTATTAAAAAGAATTTACCTGTTTACAGAAATTTTTTAATATATATGGAATACTTGATTTTTTATTCATTTGAAAATATTCTCTTGCATCTCTTAATTTTTCGTTTGCATTATAATGTTTATCTATATCCATTGGGTCAATGACTCCTAGATAAAAATATTTGATCAATATTTCCAATGTTTCATCATCAAATCTTTGATCTATTTCTAAAGTTTTTGTATTTTCTTCCATGATATTAAAGAGTTCTCTAAATAACTCTGAACGAACAAGAAGTATAAATTTATGAACAGGTATTTGAACTTTATTATGTGAAATCAATACAAAATCATTTGTTTCATTCCTTGTGAGATATAGTTTATTCAAATCCAAAGCTAATGTTTTTTTCTGATAATCATCAATATCAAGTAAAAACAAGATTTCTTTTGTTTTACTATTATCGTCTTTGATTTTATCAGAATAAATCCAGTTTAAAAAAAATCTTCAATTTCTGTTTTTTGAATAATTCTCTAAAACCTTTTGAATTTCTTCAACTGATTTTCCAATACGCAACTCAAGAATAAATTTATGAACATGTAGATCTTTGATTGTAACATCTGTATGCTTGCCACTTTTGTAAATGCTTTCAAAATCATTTGAATACGTATTAGAATAAGAATAAATAAATCTTTCAATTTGAAATTGCTTAAAATCATATCTTTTAAAACTGTTAATAGAAATTCCATACATTTCCCGAGAAAATCTTTCTTTTGTAACACCACAACTATCCTATATATAGATATATAGATATATAAATATTAGTTATCAATCAAATAAATATTAAAATGTGCTTCTTTCACAAATGAACTAATTTTTCCTTATTTTTCTTTTACTTCCACTGAATTCCAAAACCTTGAAATTATGAATGAGAAATGAAAAAAGTAACAATAATTCAATTAAAAACATTGAGAAACATGGGATATGCTTTTTCTTTTTTAATTTGAGATTTTCTAAAAACTTACAATGAAAATATATATTTTGTTACTTTCCAAATATCTAAATAGTTATTCATACACAACATCCCATTATTAAATGACTTAAAGGAGTTTATTTCTCTTTTTATTGTACTTACCTTTTAATAATCTTCAGAAAAAAACAAAACAAGATACCTTTGGAAATATTTAGACAGATTATTTTTATTATTCAAACTACAAAAAAAAATAAAAAAATCATAAAATTTTGAAAATATAAAAAAAAATCAAAAAGTTTTGGAGATAAAAAGGAAATGAGAAAAAAAGATCTACATAAATATTAATTGGTAACCTAACTGAAAATTCAAAGTAAGGTCTATTAATAAAAGAAAAAAATAAAATAAAATAAAATTTGTTTTTTGAATACTACTATCTTTTAGTCAGGATTTTTATTTTGGATTAATTAATGATTAAAAATTTGTTGAAAAAAATTGATTTATTTTTTTTATCTCTAAAAAAACTCATTGGATTTCGATAAAAAAAAAAACGATCCGAAATTTTTTTTGTTGATTTGATTGAAAAATAATCTATGAATTATCCATTTTTGTTAATTTATTTTTTCTTTTCATTGATTTGACTTTACATTTTTTTTTTGTGAGGTTCCTAATTAACAACCCTGTTTAACACCCCCCCTGTTTTTCCAAATGATAAATATCATATACTCTTTAATAAGACTATTTTTAAAGCTCGTGAATTTTCATATTCAAAATAACCCATTTTTTCATAACAAGAGTTCAACTTGATATCCAAAATTTATTTTAAAAACAACTCTCAATTTCCTTAAACTCGTTAAAGATCAAAGATAAATCAAATTTTTTAAAAAATTTCAATTTCTTAATGTGAGTGTCCCAATGTAAAAAATTGAAAAAATTATTATTTTCAAACCCCAGATATTTAAAAGTATAATAATAATGCAAAGATACGGATTTTAATTTATATAAGGAATTTTTATTTTTATTTTTTGATTGGTGAATTTGGAATGTGTTTATTTAGTTAGTAAAAGGAGTAATTAAAGATGATTAACAAAAAAAAAAAAAAAAAGATGTGTAGGAAAAATAGTTAAAATAATATAAGAATAAAATAATAAAAATATCAGTTGGAAATAAAATACCAAATTTGTATATTATCTCTATCTTTGTATTTTACTAGATTTAATAGTAAACTACTTTCGAAAAATAAGGGTCCAGTTTTTCAAATTATACTCACTAAACTAATTATATGAGGAACCCTGTAAATAACAATCAATAAACTAGAAGTTGATGGATAATCATCAGAAGATTAAATACTAACAAGGTGTCTTCTTTAAAAATTTTTATACGTTGAAAAAAATCTATTTCATTTTTTGTACAAAAATTTGGCTAAAAAAATCATCCAAAATTTTACAACATCTGGATATTATCGAATTTTTTTTTGGTTGTAAGAGTAATTTGATTGAGAATTAAATTGAAATTTTTCATCATGTAAAAATATTAAATGTAAATCAGTGAAGAAAAATTGACATCTGAAAATATTTTATTGAAGAAACTAACAAACAAAAAAAAATCAAATTGTCATCTGATTGTTTGAAAATTTTTTTTATTTTCTTCCAATTTTTCAGTCAAAAGTTTGGTTAGTAAATTATGAAGTAGAAAATTTTATTTAAATTACATCATTAATCAACTGCCCAACATCATATTGAAATCCAAGGATTCTAGAACGAAATCTCGAAATTTGGGCCCCTATTTTTTGAATTTAGTTTATATGGCAAAATTAAAGATTTTATTACATTCTTGTGAATCCTGCAAAAAAGTACAGTTAAGTTTTCCTTTTTTTTCTATTTACAGGAAAATCAATTGATTTTCAGCATAAAAATAGAAAAATTAGAAAAACACCGTTAAATTTTTTTTAATGTAAGTTAGAAAATTTATTAAAATCAGGTTTTTTGTTGATAAAAGTGGTAGACTAGGTTTTCTTTTTTCTAAAGAAATAAAAAGAAAATTCAAGAAATGTTCATTTAATTTCTGTATATATATATATATAAAACTAAGGCCCTCTTGAGCAATGTTTTACTTTACTAATTTGAATTGGGAGGGGGTTAGTTAATCATTTCTCTTAAAAATATAACCCAATTCATACATCGAGTGGGGGTATTGTTCTAGTTATCATACAGTTTGGATTTTGTTGAATAGTAAAATAATTACAAACCAAACAAACAATTTCTCAAAAGTAGTATTGATTTTATAATGTTTGACCGAAGTACAATTTTAAAATAAATATGAGAAACTTTTTGGGAAAATGATAAATATTAAAAAATAATATACTTAAAGAGATTTGAACGCTATAATTCAGATTGTAAAGTTTAATACTATAATACTGTTCTATTATTGGTTCTAGAAGTAAAAATATATTCATCTTGTCATTACTTTGATTCTAAAAGCACATTTTAAGAATATTTGAAAAAAAGAAAAAATGAAAAAATGAAAAAAAATTACCAACTTTTTGTATGATATAAATAATATAATATTTCAAAAGGAAATTTAATTTGATAAATATTAAAAATAAAAAATAAAAAAATAAATTTAGCATAAAGATTTGTGTTTCGTTTAGAAAAGAAACTCTTCTATAAAGAAATAATATAAAAGAGAAATTTAGTATAAAAATGTAGACTTACTTCAGTAATGTGAGATTCAGCACCATAATTCAGTAACATTTGAATTATTAATATTTTGTTTTTTTTTGAGTATTTATTAGATTTCTGAACTATATCAACTAGATACTATTTTTTTAAAAAATTTGTAAAAAATAAAAATAAACAAATCAAACTAAAGTAACTATAAATATTTTAAAAAAACAAATTAAAAATGAATACTCTTTGCAAAAAACTAGTTTTGACATATGCACCAGAAACCAATATTTTTTGAATCCAATTAAATCCAAGACCTTTTACTAACAAAATTAATATTGGATAACATTCTTGATAAGTCTTACGAAAAGTTTCAATCTTATATGGTACTAGGATTTTTGTATTGACATCTGCACCATTATCAAGTAAAGTTTTGAATAAATTGAAATCTGAAAAAGAATAGCGAAATAAATACTCAAGTGCTGATTTTTTGCTTGTAGATTTTAGGTTTAGTGAACATTTTAGTATTAATAGTCTTTGAAATATTTCAAAACCAAAATGATGATATACCTTGGAAAAATAATAAAGAGGATTCCTTCCCTTTTTGTCAGGTAAATTAAAATCAATTTTTAAAGATAAAACATAATTTAAAAATTCTGAATCTTTGAAAGAACCAACAAATAAATGATACCAAAGGTTTTTTTTTTTAATAATAATATCATTTGGGTGGACTCCAAGCTTCAAAAAGTGTTTAATATAAGATAAATCATTCCAATGATTGTTCTGAAAAAAATTTTCAATTGGAGTTTTCTGATCTTTATCTTTCAACATTATATCAGCACCATTTTCAATGAATAGTGTTAATAATGGAATTGGATTGTTAAGGTTTTGTTGACAGATTCTATGAAGTGGGGTTTCTGATTGAATATTAATTAAATTGATATTTAAATTACTGAGATTATTATGGTCTAATTTATAATTTTCTGTATCCAAACTTGATTTTTCAACTTTTTTATCCAACTTTTCTTTCTTTTTTTCATTATTTATTTCTTTTTCATTATTTTTTGAATTATTTTCTTCTTTTTGAATTTCCATTACATTGGTTTTTCTAATTTTTATTTCCTGATCATGTGTTACAAATTGAATATTATCCTTTTTTTGATTCTTATCAATTTCCTTTTTTGTTTTTGTTTTGGTTTCGATCTCTTTTTTGGTTTCAGTTTCATTTTTATTTTGATTTTGTATTTTACTAGAATTTAGTATGAGAATTAGAAATTTTATAAGATCAAAGTTATCTTCTGGGTTATTACAGAGTAAGTGTATTATGGAATTTCCTTTATTGTCCATTTCATATAATTTTCCTCCTTTATCAATCCATATTTTGATTATTTCAATTGGTATATTTCTCATTTTACAAATCAAATGTAAGGCATTTTCATTTTTTGAATTTTTAACTGATAATGAATTATAATTATTTTTCAAAATAGTAATAATTTGAATAAATTTTGGTTTTAAAGATACAAATAAGTGAAATAAAGTTCCATAATTGTTAATTTTGAGATTTGAATTCGTCCCATTTTGAAAAAACTTGTAAACTATTGATCCTGAGTGTCCATTTGTATTCTTGAGATAGTATAAAATAGGTTGTTGCTTCTTCATATCCTCTTGATTAAAATCTGAAATGAATTCAAAAAGATATTCAATGAGTGTATTATCAGCCTTTAAACAGAGTATGTGGAATGGTGATACCCCTTCATTATTTTGTTCATGGTAAAGTGTTCTATCAATTTTGTTGATCCAATCAAGAAACATTTTAAAATTGTAAATCTTTGCACAATTTTTAGAGAGATTATGTAAAATAGTGTTACCTTTTGGGTCTTTAAAAGTGAGTTTGTTGTCTAACTTTGATGACAATTCTCGAATTAAACTGATGTCAATACACTGATCGGAACATTTTGAAATTGACATCAATAATTTTTTATAAACATTTAAATTCTCTTCAGAAAAAAGTTGAGCCTTGAGAATACAAATACACTCTTCTTTTGAAATTTTTTTTTTATGATCCAAATAAATTTCAATTCCCTCTTTGTTTGAGTTATCTTTTAAATAACATTTCTTTTTATGTTGTAAAAATGGTTTATTAATCATGTCAGTAAATGGCCCTTCCAGGTTGGAACACAAAATATGAAATGCAGTTTGTTGTGATGTATTGTAAGTTCCTAAATCTATACCAGAATCTAATAACAATTTAATTTCTGAGATATATTTTTCTGGATTTTTTACACAAATAATGTAAACAAGTTGAATTTGTTTTTTGAAGTAACAACATTTAAATCTATATCACGTTTTAAAAAAGCCTTTATAATTGTGGTCAATGAACTATTTCTGTTGTAACAACAGAGTAAAAGATAATTTCCCATTGTTCTTGAGTCCAATCCCAATTTCTTTTTTGAGTTTAACATTAAAAGTGTTGATTTGATTGTATAATTTTTTTCTGTTGAATTTTCATTGTATTTTCCAGATTCAATCATCTTTTGAAATGGTAATTTTCTATTTTTAAATTTTTGATCTAAATTAATACCATGTTGAATAAATAATTTCAAATACTTATATCCCACACGATTTATTGTGGAAGAGCAAAGCATTTCAATCACATAACCATTTTGCTTTGAGATGGCATTTAGATCGATTCCTTTAGTAATCAAATACTTTAAAAATTTAATATTAGATTGAAAAGAATTGCTAGAAGGGCTATAAGAAGAAGAATAAGAATAAAATGATGAGACTCTCATAGTTGACAGAGAAGTGTCTTTACCATAATTATATTTGAAAAAATAATGCAAAGAATTGTTATCATATTTATCTTTCCAATTAATGTCCAACCCATTTTCTAAAAATAATGATAAAAGAGAACACATGTCACTATCAATTTCAGAAATATACTTTTTTAAGAAAATTTCAAAAGGTGTTTTGTGTTTGTCATTTGAAATATTGGGATCAGCACCATTTTTAAAAAGAGTTATTAAGAACATCTTCAGAGTTGAATTTGAAGCACATTTGTAATTTTGAAGAAAAGTCATAAATGAATTATTCCCCTGTTTATCTTGTAGATTGACATTGGCACCCATAAGAAAAAATTGTTGGAGACACTCAATCAATTTAACATAATCGTTAATTTCAGAACTTTTTTGAATTGTTTGGAAATAATTTAAAAATGGTGTTTCACCTTTGTTATTTATTTCATTTGGATTCAAACCTCGTTTGAGTAAAAGTGTTATACATTGTGATTGTGTTGATTTCGATTGACAATATAAATGTAAGCAAGTGTCATTATGAGAATTAGTAATCTTGTGATCTGCTCCATAATCTAGAAACAATTCAATGATCGAATCAAATCCTTCAATTGCCTGATCACACTGGTTTTTCCTCCAGCAAAATAATTCTTGAAATGTTGTTTGGTTTGATTTATTTCTAATTTTGATGTCGCTCCCCCCTAAAATCAAAATTTTGATGCCTTGTACCAGATCTGTTGGCTGACCATTACGAATAAATAGATGCAGTGGTGTATCTCCATTTTCGTCCTGTGTGTTAATAGCACCTCGGTTCTTTAAGCATTTGTCAATTAGGTTTTTTATTCTTCCTTTTGAACAGTATTTATTCAAAGTTAGGTCAATTTTTACTTTGGTGGTATTCATTATGTTATCTTTTAATAAAATAAAATTATAAATATTTTAGAAACAATAAAAATTAGAGATAATTAAAAAAAAATAAATTTTTATCATTTGTGTATTTATTAATTTGATAGATAAGTTTTGGAGTTGATATTTTAGAATACTAAGTTTGTATTTATGAACAGTTTTGTTTGGCAAAAATGTTTCTTTTGATCCTTTTTAATATTAAAATATATATTCAATCAAATTTTTGTATTCAAAAATTTTGAACTTTGCCAACAAATTTCTGTTTTACTTTTTCCTTTAATGTTGGAGTTCCAAAATTTCGTTTTACAAATGTTTTAGAATTGAAAATAAAGTAATCTTGATCAAATACAATTTTAAACTAAATTTTATCTTGTTTACCAATAATCAAAAATAGACATTTATTTTTCATCAGGAGTTGATTTATAAACGATTTTTTCTTTTAAAATTTGAAAAAATTTGATAAAAAGAAGAAAAAACAATCATTTTTCTTCTTTTTACAAAAAGCTCTCAAATAAAGCGACAAACAAATTCTATAAAAAAAACAACATTGAAATATTCAACCGTTTTTAGGAATTAATTTTTTTGGTTAAATTTTTGATCACAAGATCCAAACAAAATCAATTCATTTGAATTATTGGTTGTTTATTTTTCAAAATTCTTTTTTTTGTTTCGAAAAAGTCAATAAATTTCATGAGAAAAGTTATTAATGGAATTTGAATAAAAAAGCAAAAGTTTGGTGAATTTTACTTTTTTTTTTTACAAACTAATAGATATTTCAATGAAAGAAACTGTAGTTTGTGACCGACATTTGGAAAAAGTAAAATAAAAAAGTAGGTCAAAATTAATCCCCATTTTTTGAGCAAATACAAGTATTTAAATATAATGTCCTAAAAGACTTACCAGGGTTTTGAAAAAATATTGTAGATTTTCCAGCCATATATTTGTCCCACCTTTGTGATTTCTAATAGTTCAAATTTACAATTTTTTTGTATTTTTAACTCTTTTTGACCATTGGTATGAAATCCTAAAATTTCCTGAAATGTATGGAAATATTCCATTAAGTATGTAAAATAAATTTCAATTGAACTTTGATTGATTTATAATGCTTTCAATTGAAAATTTACTTGAATATTGAATTCCACTTATAACACCAAAACACCAGGTTTTAAGATGACATCCTTCTGAGTCATCTTTTTCAGTTTTTGTTAAAATTTTTTGATATAATTTAAAAATAATTAACTTTTTTTGAACGAGGTCTTCAGCCTTAAGATAATATTAATAAAAATGAAATAAACTCAATTTAATTCAAAGTATCCAAGCTAAAAATGAACAATTCACTTTTTTTTTTTTTAAGAATCAACCAACCTAACATTGTTTAGAAATAAGAGAATACATAAACTTTATATTACAGTAGACAATCAGAAAAGAAATGCCTAAATATACAATAAATTTTCAAAAAATAATAAACTGTTCAAAAAATTGTTGGAACCCTTTCATTGGAACATCACCTGTTAAATTTCTCAATATCTTTAGGAAAATTAAAATTGTCCACTATAAGATTTTTTAATTGTAAGTTTATGAATTTTAAAATAAATTACAAATTCTCAATTTTATTAAAGTTAATTTGGAGTTTTAACAATTTTTTTTTTTAAAAATAAACTAATTAAAAAAAAATAAAAAGAAAAAAAAAGAAAAATTGAAAAAAAGAACAGATCGAAAATAAAAAAAAATAATTTTGACAAGAATATTAGATTAAACTTTCAGAATAAATTCTCTTTATTTAAAAAAATTATCACCTGCTTTGACTGAAAAAGAGTTTAGTAAGCAGTGAAACCATCAACAATCTCAAAAATCATAAGAATCTACATAATCCATATTAATCTTCACAAATGGTAAAAATTGTAGTTGTCAACAGAAATCAATTGATTATTACAATTAAAATGAGTTTAAAAAAAGTTTAAGGAAAATAAAAAGTTCGGTTCAAGTGAACTTATACACAACTGTGAATCAATATATGTTTATTAATTCTGAAATGACATAATTAACCAAGAAGTAAAAAACATAATCTAAATCAGCTTATGATTAAATTTACTTTTAGAAATTTCAAACACTCACCTGTGAGTTTAAATTGAAAGGGTCAACATAAATTATTATTCTGTTTTAACAAAAATTTTTTTTCAAAGAAATTAAATCTTGAAATTATTTACAATAGAATGTAAAAGCATATAACTAATGTTTTAATGTTTAAAAAAATCATTAAGTACTTACCATATTGTCCATTTTTTTGACAAATTAAGTGTGTATTGTTTTGTCTAAAAAAAATAATTTATTTTTTTTTCATTTTGTGGAAATATTTTAATAGAAATATTTTGAAATAAATACAATAGATGTTGATTTGATCAATAAGAATATTTCACATAATTTGAGATTGTAAATCGGCTAATACCCACTAACAAAAAAGATTTTTATCTGAAATCTCAGAAAAAAAAAAGTTAAAATACAAAACTTTGAAGCAAATACCCTAACTGTCTTTAGTCAAAGTATTCCAAACTTTTTTTCCAAATATCAATTATAATTTAGAATTAATCTTGAAAAAGCCAATAAGAAACAAATAGAAGAATAAATACAAAATTTCCTGTTGACATTCTATCAAAAATAGAAAGAATAAATTAAGAGATTTTCTTAAAAATTGAAAAATTTAAATTCTTAGGTGACTTAACAAGAAAAACCACAATGTTCATTTTGCTTTTTAATTGAAGATCAAAATTAAATTCCAATCGAAATAAATATAATTTCTCAACAATTTTTTTCTTACTGTTTAAATAAACCTTAGAATAACAAGTTTTTACCAAACGACTCTCGATCTTGAAATATCTCAAAAAAATTTTTCAAATGAATTATGTTTTCAAAAAAAATATCAAAAAAAAAGTTAAAAAATGTGAAAAAATGCTTTTCTTTTTTGAAATTTCCAAATTAAAAATATTTTCTTCTAAATATTTATTCAAATCCTTTAAACACAAGGAATTTACTCATTATAATTTTACCCCTGAGACTATAAAATGGCTTATTGAATATATACAAATGAAAAATTATCAAAAGAATTCAAAATTCAACTTTTAAAAGTATTCATTCTTGACTCATTGCTAGAATAGATTTGGCATTTTTAATCTAACCAAACAGATACCAACAATACAGATACTTGGAATTAACAAAAAAAAACTGAAAAACATAATCAAAGTACAAAAAAATACAACCATATAAATCCTCAAAAAGAGAAAATAATTCAGAACTCATTCAATATATGATCACAAAGAGAAACGCTAATTTCATTATCAATTAAGACAGTTAAAACTGGATCACCTTACAGGGGAATAGAAAATGAACATATATATTAAAAATTCATTTGGGAAAATGGATAAAGAAGAAATTTAAAAAAACGAAAAGCTGGAAACATATATTATGTTAATTAAGAACAAAGCTAAAACATCCAATTAAGATGAAAACTGGAGATTGAAACAATTACCAATATCATCCAATTTACAGATAACTTTAAACGAAAAAAAATCTATCCCTTACTTCAAGTTCCACTTTTTCAGTAACAAACTAACAAAGGAAATTTAAAAACAAACAAAAAAATAAAAATAAAAATACAAAATTCTCATCAAGTAAAATCATTTCTGAAAAAAAAATTTAGAAAAATATGCATTAATTTGAGAGTTTTTTGTACCTTAAATTTTGTTGAAATTTTGTACCTTAAAAGTCAAACTAAGTAAAAGTTAAAATTATCATATTTATTATTTCACAGTCGAGTCGTCAAGTACCGCCAAGTATATATGTTTTCCAGAATTTAACAGAATAGAGAAAGATCATTGATTATATACAATTTTCATGTCAAAGATTCAGTGCGAATTGAATAAATAGAACATATTCTATGAGTTTAAAGCAGTATTTTTCTCAAAATGAAATTTTCAAGTTATAGATTTGAATTATTTTTTCGAATTCAGTCAAATATTTTTTTTTGTAGTTTTTTTCTTTTTGCTTTTTCTTTTTGTTTTTTTTGTGTTATTTTTTTTATTTAAAGTTAATTTGAAAAAAAATAAAATATTTAAAAATTCTATAGGTTAAATTTATATACAGAAAAATGAGACTTTTTATTTTCTTTTAAAATGATACATTTACTAAAAAAAATCCTTATCGCCAAAAATTTTAAAATTCCAAATAAATCGAGAAATTTTGCTTAAATATTTAAATATAAGTGGAACAATCATTTGTATAACATTTTATTTCTTTCAGTTATTGTTGGGTTTGTTCAGATATTTTTTTTATGAATCTCAACTTTAATCTGAAGTTTATTATTTCGAGGATTTCACCGATTGTAAATTGGTTGATTCTTTAAAAAAGGTGAATTTTTCATAATTTTAAGGTAACTTTGAGTTAAATTGAAGACATATTTCAAAAACTGTGACTCAATTGAAATAAAAAAAATAATAAATAAATAAAAATTTCTTATGATTAAATTGTTTTAAATATTCAATTTTTGTTGATTAGATATGGAAAAACATTTCAAAAAAACTTTTAAACAGTTAAATGACAACTTTAAAAAAAAAAAAAATGATTTTTAATCCAAATAAAACTAATTAATGTAGTAAAAGTACAAATATTCACACCAATATACATGGACCAATGTTATTAGGGATTAGTTATTTGTAATTTGACTCAAAAATATTTTAGATCAAATCATGTTTGTATAAATAAAAAAATAACAAATTTTCCATAAATCATATCATATCATCCAAGAATAATTTATAAAACTCAAGCTAACTTGACCATGTCAGAATTTCCATCTACAAAAGAAGATATAAACTCAAAAAAAAATAGAAAATCTTGGATTTGGAAATATTTCGAAAAAATTCTTAATTCTTTTTAAAAAAAAGATGAAAATATTTAGTGGGAAATAGAAAATTTTTAAATCTAAAAACAAATAATCTAAGAAAAAATTAATATTAAATAAACACAATTATAAAAATTGTGACTAACCTGAAAAAAAAAAAAATAATAAAAAAAAAAATAAATTAATGAAAAAAGAAAAACAAACATTTGAATAATTTTCAAAATTAGAAAAAATAATTATGATTTCAATATATGAAAATATTTTTTTGATCAAAATACTGAATCAAACCTCAAAACAACTTCCATTAACTTTATTAACTTTATCAAAAATTTTCAAATTATAAATAGTTATGAATCGAAGTGTCAAGAATAAAACAAATTATTAGATATAATAATATTATCAATACACATTCATATCTAGGTTTTTTTGAATTTCAGAAATCACAAGAAAATTTTTAAATTTTCTTTTTTTCTATTAAATGAAAAAAAAAAACAAAGATAAAAATTTTAATATTGATAGGTTAAACTTCAATTTTAAATAAAGGAATTTCCCATATTACCTAAACACATTAATTTTTTGTGATAAAAAGAAAAGAAAATCAAATACTTATTATTTATTTAAAAAATATTTAAAGTTAGAATTCATTCAAGATATGTATGGTTTTTTAGGAATTGGACATACTATGGAAAAAAATTAGTAGATTGGGATCCAAGAATTAATCCAAATATATAAAAATAAACATTCAAAGAATAATATCTTTGATATTATAAAAAAATACAAAATTAATATTTATTTGATCATTGGTTTATGGTAAAAACAATTATGGCTCTTTATTGAAATTTCTAAACAAAAATTTAGAAATTAGGGCTGAAAAAGGAAATTAATATCCCCACTTCAAAATAAAAAAAAAAAGAAATTAATTTTTTAATTATTTTTCAATAAATAAAATCCTTATAATTTGAAAAATTTATAAAAAACGAAATCAAAAACTTAAAAAAAAAATTAAATTACAATTACCGAAAAGAGCATTACATATTTTATTATATTGTATCTGAATTGAAAATATTTTAAAAAGAAATTTTTTGATTTTTTTCTATTTTTTACCTCATTGCATTTGCTTTTTATTGTAGTGATATCTAAAAGAAAATTTTTTTCTGAAAAGTAATTAGTAAATAATTTTTGATAAGTATTCTGATTAAAAATTTTTTTTGTTTTCTAACTTGCTTTTTTCTTTTCTTTTTAATTTTTCTTTTTGTTTTTTCAACCAATAAAGTCTTGGAACCTGATCTATTCCAAAATATTTTTTTTTCTTTATCATCGAAATTACTAATTTACCATTAGTAATCAGAGCTGTAAGAGGATCTTTGATTACTCCCTTCAACCAATAAAAAAAAAAAAAATAAAAAGAAATTTTTTAACATATAAATATATGGGTGTTCAAATTTTTATTTAGTTAATAAGAAAATATGCAATTTAAATGATTTTCATTTACAAGATTTAATAATCAAGAAATAATAAAATTATATAAAAAAATAAAAAATAAATTTTTGAAAATATTGAAAAACCAAATGGTCACCTTTTTTAAAAAGGAGATAGAATTATTTAATAAAGATATTAAAAATCTTTAAATAATTTAAATAAACTAAATTTCTAATATTATTTTTTTCTTTAACAAAGGATAATTTTATTTTTTAAGAAAAACTATTTCTGAGGAAAATTTATGTATATTCTTTTCAGAGAAAACTGTATTTTATAATTGTTGATTGAATTTTGTTAAAATAAGCTATTTAAATTATTCCTTTTTTTGTATGCCCATGTTATCATAACATATTTCTCAAATTTTCTTGAATTCTATATTATATAATTAACAATATGATAACAATAGAAATATTGGTTATAATAGAAATTACAATAAATTAGATAAATAAAAAGATAAAAAATTTATGTATAATAGTAAAAAATAATATATATATATATATATATATATATAAGGTATTTCACAAAAATTGGGGCATTTTTTTATACATATTTCATATAATATCATCTTTGTTTGTGGAATTATTCACAAATAGACAATAAAAAATAAAGTTAAATATTAATACCAATTGAATAAATGGCTAAGGTATTTATTTTATTATAAGTTGGATGAAATATTCCAAAAAAATAAAAATAAAAAAAGAAAAAATTTATTTGGGAGAAAACAATTTTAATGAAAGACCAATTTCAATAAAAAAATGGATATATAATGTTGTTGCAAATGATTTTTTAAGCAATAAACTACATTTACATGTTTGAGATTAAAGAAGTTATGAAAACAATTTTTTTGATCAAAAAGAAAAAAATACAAAGAAATTTTTTGCAGATGATTTAATCCTAATTAGAAAAGGAAATAAAATTCAAATAAATCAAAAATTAAATTCAATATATGAAATTATTATTAAATTTGGATTGAAACCAAATAAAGATAAAACAGTTATATCAAAAGATTTATAAAAAATTAAATATTTGGGTATTTATTTAGATAAAATTACACATATAGTTTATAATTTAAAAAAATCTAAAGAAACATTTAATAACTGCAAACAATTATTCAATAACAATTCTCTGAATAATAGTTTAAAAATTAGATTATTTAAATCTTTTATATTAAGGGACTAGTCTATATTAAATTTTTTTAGGTAAATTTAATAGAGATTTAGAATTTTTTTTGTCAATTACTTAGATTTGAAATCAAAGTGAAAAACTTCTTAGTATATTAATGAAATCTTGCTAAATGACATTCATTAAATTTAGTTATTGTTTTTATAGAAATAAAAAATTTTTGCATTTTTTCACTTTTTTGAAAGTTGCTTTTTTTCAACTTTTCGCAAAAATACAAAAAATAACAAAAAATATGAGCAAGAAAGCAAAACCTTGTTATGTTTGTGGTAGACCTACAAAAAATAGTTTGAAAAATAAACCTGAAAGGGTTTTTTTGAATTTGCATGAAAACATAGTTTGATTCGAAAAAAATATACAATATATGCTTTACTCTTAATAAAAGATTTTCTTTCTTTTCCTTGTACCATTCTTTTTTTTCATGAATCTACTTTTTCAGTTTACACTCTTTTTTTTTTGTTGAATTTGAAGTTTTTTTAAGTGTTCCCAAATTACTATTCCAAAAGTTTTTGTCAGAGTCAAAAAAAATCAAAGAAAAGAATAAGAACTATTTTTTTAAAAAGTAATTATTGATAAAACAAATTGAGTTCTTTATAGATTCAAGTTGGATGAATAGAAGTGAAGGAGAAAATATTAACCAGTTTTAAATTATTTTTTCGTTTTTAAAAATAAGAATAAATATTATTTTTGAGAAAATAATTAAATCCAAAATTAATCAAAAAATTCTCATCCGTTTAAGATCTTTTTTCAAAAAAAAATTTTTAAAAGTCACTTTTTTTGACTAGAATTGTAAAATTTTAAAAAAACAAGAACTAAAAGTTCTAACATTGAAAAAACCTGTCTATTTTCAATTTTAAACATATTTCAAGATAAGGATTCCTTATTTAGTGATTGGACAAAAAAAATATTAATATAGACTAGTCCCTTAAGTCAACTAACAAATGGATTAGAAATTTTTAATTATCCAATAAAAACTTTAAATTATTTAAATTCTTGGATTAATTCATGTATTACTGAAATATGCAAAATAAACAGAAATACACCAATTCTCATTTACAAAACAGAATTTAAAATTGAAAATATGACAATTTCAGTAAATAAAAAGAAATTTAAATTAAAAAATAAATTAGGAAATTTATCTCTTCCTTATTTAGAAAAATTAATCAAATTTAATCAAAGAATAAATAATAAAATCAACTGGAATTCAAAAGATTTATAAGAATTAAAAAATGAAATATATAAGTACACATTCAATGAGTTGCTGGATTCCAAAAGTTGTAAGTGTCGTTAGTTTTTTTTTAATTTGAGAAATAAAAAGAAAATTTGTGAAATTTTAAGGTTTATTTCTTAAATTAAAAAAAACCTAGGCATGCTACGACACTCCACAAAATTATTTTACAATAATAAAAAAACAAAATTATTTAAAACTCAAAAATATTTGAGTTCCGTCAAGTTCAACAATTCTAAAATTCAGATCGTTTACTAACTGCTTAAATAGATATTATTATGTAATCAATAAAAATTCAAATAAATTTTGTCCTTTATGTTCAAAATATGAACAAAAGGAAATTATAGAAAATATTGATCATTTTTTATGGGTCGGTCCTTCCTATGAAAAAGATAGATTAAGATTTTATAACAAATTAAAAAAAATTAATCTTAAGGGTTGAGTCATTACGGTGAAAATTTTTTTTCTGAAATGGAAAAAAACTTTTTAGTTATTTTTATGAAGACCTAACACCAATCAAAAACCAACCAACCTATGATGTATGATCGATCTCCAAAAATCAACAACTAAAGATGAGGACATTTTTAGAAAAAAGCGCCAAAGAGTGACACTTAATTTCCAATTAGAATGGTTATGAATTACAATTTTGAAAACAACTTTGTCAGTTTTGAAGTGTCGCTCTTTTACGCTTTTTGAGATCTCGAAGATTTTTTTTTTTTCAATTTTCAAATGAGTTATTTTGATCGTTAGAATATTACATAATCCATACTGGGTCAAATTTAGAAGTTTTTAAAATAACCAAAAATCAGATTAAAACGAACTAAATTGATTGGGAAATTCAAGAAAGCAATTTGTTTTAAATTATAGAAATTTAACCATTTGGAAAAAGAAAATATAGAAAAGATGAATTTGTTTTTTAAATTTTGATTTTTTGAAATTGAGCACTCTTTTAAACTTATTTTTCTTTCTTGAATTTTTTGTCAAAGAGATCCAACGAAAATTTTTTTTTGTTGTCTGAATTTTGTCAACAAAAAGAAGGGCTATTTCACAATACCCTTTTTGGTCTCAGATCACTCCTTGAGTGTGGTGAATATTCACGGTAAATGACTAGACCCTTAATGAACTAAATTCAAAACGAGACAGTTTGAAACTATTTTCATTCATTAATAATCATGAAATCTATGATTTTAGGCTTAAATTCCTGAAAGGGAATTTAAGTCTAAGGGCAACTAGAGTGTAATCTACACTTCTTCAATAATAAAAAAAAAAAAAAAATACAACAATTTTTTGAAACCAAATAAGAAGGTATTTTTTTTTGGTATATTTTTTTTTTAAAACCACTATTTCAAATTCTAAAGAATATAAACTTTATTTAAATTTAGGGTACCAAGACTGGAAAACAGTATTTAATTTACTTTTTTTCAATGAAAATTTATTTAAGAAAATCAAATCTTTAATAGACATCGGTATTTGGTACTCACTTTCATTAATGAGGTTTACTTTTTGAGATAATTTATTACCAAATTCGTTTTAAAAAATTACAAATATAGTCTTAATAAGAAAACCATTAATAATTTTAAAATTTGATAGTAATGATATTTTAATCTTTTTTTGTTTGATTATAATAAAAAAAAGAGAAATCAATTTTATCAACTAATAGAAAGAATATTTTAATTTCAATTTTTTTTGGTAATTGTTTTATTTTGGTGGTGTGTATTCCACTCTGTACAGAAAAAAAGTAGTTATATTTTTTCAGAAAAGAAGTTCAAATTAAATTTCTTTTTTCCAAAAAAAAAAAAGGGTTTTCTTTCTTTGTTCAACTTCTCGAATTGTGAGAATTAAATTCACCCTCCTTTGGCTAATCTTTAAATTCTTTTAATTTTAATAACTAATAAATAAAAAAAACCTTGAAAATATTTTTATTTTTATTTAATTTTTAGCAAAAGAGTATGGGGATTTATTGAATCAAAATAGTGAATCAAGAGTTAGGCTCAACACTATTCGAATCACATTGGGATTTGTTTTTATTCATTCAAACAAATTCTTTAAAAAAAAACAATATTCCCCTTTATTAAGAAATATATTGATAAAATTTGAAATATAAAAATTCTAGATACCATTTAAAGTATTTAAATTATTTTTGCTTTGTAACCAAAACCAAAAAAATAATTGAAAAATTAAAAATATTAAAATGAAAGAATCCTGAAAAATTTTTGATTTTTCTTGATAATAAATTTTGAATTTTATTTGAAAAATGATAATTAAGCCAAATAAAAATTATATATCCTTTTTTTCAAATCAAAACGATTCGGGTTGAATAAAAAAGTTGTTATTATAAATAAAGTAAAAACCGAGAATTTAATTGGTAATACCAGGAGATTTTAAGTCTCTAAAATAGAATTCTATTATAAAAGATAAAATTTCTTCTTTAGAAAATTCATAATTTTGAAAAATAAATTGTTTGTAAAAAAAAATAAGTGATGTTTATAAGTACCCATACTAATAACAAACAAATAAACATGCGAATATAACAGATATCAAAAAATTAAAAAGGAAAATATTCGAAAAAAAAAATAAACACAGAATTTCCAAGTTAAATCGGTTAAAATTATTATTTGGTATACAGTTGTCGTAATTTTTAATAATTAATCTTTCGATCTTTTTTGTCTTTTTGGTTTTTTTTTTCAATTATTTCACATTTTTTTTAATAAAAAATTTTAACAAGAAATCTCAATTTCAAAAAAACAAATTTTAAAATAAAAAATTACTCGTTTTTGATATTGTCTTCCCAAATGTTAAAATAAATTAATTTACAATAAAATGTTTTATTTGTTTACCCAATCAATTTGTTGGAATTAAAATTATTTTGTGGTTGTTTTATAATATTTTAAATTTGATAAAGTAAGGATGATGTAATATTCGATTCTGTTAAACTTTTTTTATAATCTGAATTATTTGTAATTATGCTTATTTGTTTTTTCTTATTTTTATTTGTATTTTTTAACCATAATGAGTTAAATTACTCAGACTATTTTTAGAAGGAAACAACTCATTGAATATATATTACATTAATGATAAGCATCTAGAGTATAAAGGGAAATTAAAGAATATATTAGATATTACTGATATTATCTTTATATTACAATCTTACATACTTTTTTAAATAAAAGAAAAAAAAGGGAATAAATAAAATTATACAAACCTTAATAACATTAAAAGCATCATGTTCGTACCAAAAAGATAAAAAACCAATTGTTCTGTTTTGAGATATTCGAAATTCAATCTTTTTTATTAGTCCAAATTTTGAAAAAGTAGAATAAACCCACTATTTAACCAAAAAATAGATTTAATTATAATAATAATAAGAAGAAGAAGAAGAAGAAGAAATGTTAGATAATGATATAGTGTAATAATAATAATAATAATAATAATAAGATTTATATTATTAATAATTATAATAATTCACGGATGATTATAATATAGTTTAATCTATAAATAAAAAACAAAAAAATTATCAAAAATAAATGATTTATACCTCCATTTTTGAGTTTTCAATATAAAAATTTGATAGAAATATTTTTCTTTTCTTATATAATTTCTCAAAAATGAATTTTCCTTGACCAGTTTCCTTTATACGTAGACTTCTTTCTGCCTTTTCAGCATCTTCTTTTTTCTAAGATAAAATTAAATAGATCAAAAAATAATAAAAAAATACATTCACAAAATTTTTTTCCAAGAAAGATATAAATTTAGATTTTTCACAAATAGACATTTTAAATATCGACATAAAAATGTATTAAATAGAAAAGAGTAAAAAAAAAAAAAAAAAGTATAAATTTACATAGTATCTAATATAATATTTGGATTTTTTTTGATCATATCTGAAAGCTTGTAAGTCTCCATATTTTTCTAGTTCTTTCTTAATGGCATCTTTTTCCAAATTTCCTGTATAAATAATAAACCTCGCTGCTTTATGAGTTCCATACTTTTTGAGAATTGATTAAAAGAATTTTAAATTATAAAAAATTAAGTTAATTCAAAATACCAATATTAATACATTCAGAATCAGTAAATATCAATTGTTTATATTTAAGAAATATAAATAAAAAAAATTTTTATCAAAGAAATTATCAGATGATTAACTCATCAATATGTTATTAAAAAGAATTTACCTGTTTACAGAAATTATTTAATATATATGGAATACTTGATTTTTTATTCATTTGAAAATATTCTATTGCATCTCTTAATTGTTCGTTTGCATTATAATGTTTATCTATATCCATTGGGTCAATGACTCCTAGATAAAAATATTTGATCAATATTTCCAATGTTTCATCATCAAATCTTTGATCTATTTCTAAAGTTTTTGTATTTTCTTCCATGATATTAAAGAGTTCTCTAAATAACTCTGAACGAACAAGAAGTATAAATTTATGAACAGGTATTTGAACTTTATTATGTGAAATCAATACAAAATCATTTGTTTCATTCCTTGTGAGATATAGTTTATTCAAATCCAAAGCTAATGTTTTTTTCTGATAATCATCAATATCAAGTAAAAAACAAGATTTCTTTTGTTTTACTATTATCGTCTTTGATTTTATCAGAATAAATCCAGTTAAAAAAATCTTCAATTTCTGTTTTTTGAATAATTCTCTAAAACCTTTTGAATTTCTTCAACTGATTTTCCAATACGCAACTCAAGAATAAATTTATGAACATGTAGATCTTTGATTGTAACATCTGTGTGCTTGCCACTTTTGTAAATGCTTTCAAAATCATTTGAATAAGTATTAGAATAAGAATACATAAATCTTTCAATTTGAAATTGCTTAAAATCATATCTTTTAAAACTGTTGATAGACTTTCGATACTTTCCCCGAGAAGATCTTTCTTGTGTAACACCACAATTATCCTATATATATATATATATAAATATTAGTTATCAATCAAATAAATATTAAAATGTGCTTCTTTCACAAATGAACTAATTTTTCCTTATTTTTCTTTTACTTCCACTGAATTCCAAAACCTTGAAATTATGAATGAGAAATGAAAAAGTAACAATAATTCAATTAAAAACATTGAGAAACATGGAATATGCTTTTTCTTTTTTAATTTGAGATTTTCTGAAAACTTACAATGGAAATATTTATTTTGTTATATTCCAAATATCTAAAAACTTATTCTTTAACAACATCCCGTTATTAGACAACATAAGGAGTTTATTTATATATATTTTTTTTTTAATAATCTTCAAGAAAAACAAAACAAGATACCTTTGGCCGTATTTAGACAGTTTATTGTTATTATTCAAATTACAAAAAAAAAAAAAAAATCATAAAAGTATTGCAAGAAAATATAAAAAAAAATCAAAAAGTTTTGGAGATAAAAGGGAAATGAGAAAAAAATTGTTCAACATAATTGCTAATTAGGAACCTTACTGAAAACAAAAAGTAAGATCTATTAATAAAAGAAAAAAATAAATGATCAACAAAATGGAGGATTAACACAAAATTTGTGAGAGTTTTTATTATGATGATCAATTAATGATTAAAAATTTGTTGAAAAAAATTGACTATTTTTTTTTTTATATTGTAATTTAAGGGAGGAGTTTAGAACTCCTCTTGTTTGCCCGGATTCCTAAACTTGAATTTAAAAATTTTATAAAAGATTCAAACATAGTTTTATTATCTACTAGAGCTAATAAAGATATTGAATCTTGTTTATAAATAATATTAAAAATATTATTATTATTTAAAATAAGAGGGAAAAATTAATTTTTTCTAATTCAGAAATCCAGATTTTGCGATTATTTTCATAGGCTGGGCAGTTCCAGAGAAAAAAAAAATTGACTATTTTTGTTATCTCTAAAAAAACTTATTGGATTTCAATAAAAAATAAGAAAACCAAAATTTTTTTTGTTGATTTGATTGAAAAATAATCTAATGAATTATTCTTTAAAGTTAATTTATTTTTTCTCTATAAGGGTCTAGTCATTACACTTAAAAATAAATTTTCTTAAATGGAGTTAAAAAATTTTTTATAATTTTTATGAGTGTCTAATAACAATCAAAAATCAACCAATGTGTTAAGTGTGAATGATCAACAAAAATCAACTATCAAAAAAGAGGACATTTTGAGAAAAAAGCGCCAAAGAACAATAACTTACTTCAAATTATAATGTTTGTGAATATAATTTTGAAAACAACTATGTTGGTTTCAAATGGTGATCTTTGGCGCTTTTCAAGAACTCCAAGTTTTTTTTTCATATTCTCATATGAATTATTGTTTTCTCAAAAATGTTACAATATCCTTAATCTTGTCAAATTTAGAGGCTTACATTCATTACACAAATTAAATTCAATTGAATTAAATTGATTAATTACTTTTAGAAAACAATTTGTTTCAAATTGATATAATTAATTCTTTGGAAATTTACAAAAAGAAACAATTTGTATTTTTTTTTGTAAATTTTATTACCGAAATTGCTAAATCTTTTTCAACTTTTTTTTGTTTAATTGAATTTGAAGTCAATTAATCCCTCTTTAATTTTTTTTTGTTATTTGAATTTTGTCAATCAAAAGAAGGGCAATTTCACAATAACCTATTTGGTTTCAAGTCACTCCTTGAGTATTGAAAAATCGAAGATTAATGACTAGACCCTTAAATTCAAAAAAAACACCATTAACTTTTTTTTAATTAAAGTTAAAAAATTTCTGAAAATTTGGTTTTTTGTTGACAAAAGTGGCACGTAAGGTTTTCTTTTTCCAGAATATGAAAGTTTTTAGAAAATTCAGAAAATTTTCATTTAATTTCTGTATATAAAAAAAACCTGAGACAGTCTGAGGCAATGTTTTACCTTACTAATTTGAAGGGGGAGGGGGTTAGTTAATTGGTGATTTCTCTTAAAAAGATAATCCAAATTCATACATTGAGTGGGATAATATTCCAGTTATCATACAGTTTGTATTTTTTGTATAGTAAAAAATATTAAAAACCAACCAAACAATTTCTCAGATGAATTGTTGATTGTATCAATGTTTAACCAAATTTAATAATTAAAAAAAATCTGAGAAACTTTTTGGGAAAATGAAAAATATTACAAAATAATATCCTTAAAGAGATTTGAAAATAACCTTCGGATTGTAAAGTTTGATACTTTACTACTGTTCTATTATCAATTCTTGAAAAGAAAAAAAAAATTCATTTTGTATTTACTTTGATTCTAATAGCACATTTAAACAATATTTGAAAAAAAGAAAAAAAGAAAAAAAATACCAACTTTTTGTATGATATAAATAATATAATATTTCAAAGAAATTTAATTTGATAAATATTAAAAATAAAAAATGAAAAAATAAATTTAGCATAGAGATTTAGTTCAGTTAAGATAATAAGCTTTTCTTATAGAAATAATATAAAAGAGAAATTTAATATAAAAATGCAGACTTACTTTAGTAATGGGAGATTCAGCACCATAATTCATTAACATTTGAATTATTAATATTTTGGTTTGTGTCGAGTAATCATTAGATTTCTGAACTATATAAACTGGATCCTATTTTTTTTCAAAAAAATTTGTAAATAATAAAAATAATAAACATAGCAAACTAAAGTAAAGATTAGTATTTTAAAAAAACAAATTAAAAAAGATTACTGTTTTCAAAATACTAGTTTTGACATATGCACCAGAAACCAATATTTTTTGAATCCAATTAAATCCAAGACCTTTTACTAACAAAATTAATATTGGATAATATTCTTGATAAGTCTTACGAAAAGTTTCAATCTTATATGGTACTAGGATTTTTGTATTGACATCTGCACCATTATCAAGTAAAGTTTTGAATAAATTGAAATCTGAAAAAGAATAGCGAAATAAATACCCAAGTGCTGATTTTTTGCTTGTAGATTTTAGGTTTAGTGAACATTTTAGTATTAATAGTCTTTGAAATATTTCAAAACCAAAATGATGATATGCCTTGGAAAAATAATAAAGAGGATTTCTTCCCTTTTTGTCAGGTAAATTAAAATCAATTTTTAAAGATAAAATATAATTTAAAAATTCTGAATCTTTTAAGGTACCAACAAATAAATGATACCAAAGGTTTTTTTTTTTAATAATAATATCATTTGGGTGGACTCCAAGCTTTAAAAAATATTTAATATAAGATAAATCATTCCAATGATTGTTCTGAAAAAAATTTTCAATTGGAGTTTTCTGATCTTTATCTTTCAACATTATATCAGCACCATTTTCAATGAATAGTGTTAATAATGGAATTGGTTTGTTAAGGTTTTGTTGACAGATTCTATGAAGTGGGGTTTCTGATTGAATATTAATTAAATTGATATGTAAATTACTGAGATGATTATGGTCTAATTTATAATTTTCTGTATCCAAAGTTGATTTTTCAACTTTTTTATCCAACTTTTCTTTTTTTTTTTCATTATTTATTTCTTTTTCATTATTTGTTGAATTATTTTCTTCTTTTTGAATTTCGATTACATTGGTTTTTTGAATAGTTATTTCCTGATCATGTGTAGAAAATTCTTTTTCAAATTGAATATTATCCTTTTTTTGATTCTTATCACTTTTAGTTTCTATTTCTTTTTTGGTTTCAATTTCATTTTTATTTTGATTTTGTATTTTACTAGAATTTAGTTTGAGAATTAGAAATTTTATAAGATCAAAGTTATCTTCTGGGTTATTACAGAGTAAGTGTATTATGGAATTTCCTTTATTGTCCATTTCATATAATTTTCCTCCTTTATCAATCCATATTTTGATTATTTCAATTGGTATATTTCTCATTTTACAAATCAAATGTAAGGCATTTTGATTTTTTTGAATTTTTAACTGAAAATGAATTATAATTATTTTTCAAAATAGTAATAATTTGAATTAATTTTGGTTTAAAAGATACAAACAAGTGAAATAAAGTTCCATAATTGTTAATTTTGAGATTTGAATTCGTCCCATTTTGAAAAAACTTGTAAACTATTGATCCTGAGTGTCCATTTGTATTCTTGAGATAGTATAAAATAGGTTGTTGCTTCTTCATATCCTCTTGATTAAAATCTGAAATGAATTCAAAAAGATATTCAATGAGTGTATTATCAGCCTTTAAACAGAGTATGTGGAATGGTGATACCCCTTCATTATTTTGTTCATGGTAAAGTGTTCTATCAATTTTGTTGATCCAATCAAGAAACATTTTAAAATTGTAAATCTTTGCACAATTTTTAGAGAGATTATGTAAAATAGTGTTACCTTTTGGGTCTTTAAAAGTGAGTTTGTTGTCTAACTTTGATGACAATTCTCGAATTAAACTGATGTCAATACACTGATCGGAACATTTTGAAATTGACAAAAATAATTTTTTATAAACATTTAAATTCTCTTCAGAAAAAAGTTGAGCCTTGAGAATACAAATACACTCTTCTTTTGAAATTTTTTTTTTATGATCCAAATAAATTTCAATTCCCTCTTTGTTTGAGTTATCTTTTAAATAACATTTCTTTTTATGTTGTAAAAATGGTTTATTAATCATGTCAGTAAATGGCCCTTCCAGGTTGGAACACAAAATATGAAATGCAGTTTGTTGTGATGTATTGTAAGTTCCTAAATCTATACCAGAATCTAATAACAATTTAATTTCTGAGATATATTTTTCTGGATTTTTACACAAATAATGTAAACAAGTTGAATTTGTTTTTGAAGTAACAACATTTAAATCTATATCACGTTTTAAAAAAGCCTTTATAATTGTGGTCAATGAACTATTTCTGTTGTAACAACAGAGTAAAAGATAATTTCCCATTGTTCTTGAGTCCAATCCCAATTTCTTTTTTGAGTTTAACATTAAAAGTGTTGATTTGATTGTATAATTTTTTTCTGTTGAATTTTCATTGTATTTTCCAGATTCAATCATCTTTTGAAATGGTAATTTTCTATTTTTAAATTTTTGATCTAAATTAATATCATGTTGAATAAATAATTTCAAATACTTATATCCCACACGATTTATTGTGGAAGAGCAAAGCATTTCAATCACATAACCATTTTGCTTTGAGATGGCATTTAGATCGATTCCTTTAGTAATCAAATACTTTAAAAATTTAATATTAGATTGAAAAGAATTGCTAGAAGGGCTATAAGAAGAAGAATAAGAATAAAATGATGAGACTCTCATAGTTGACAGAGAAGTGTCTTTACCATAATTATATTTGAAAAAATAATGCAAAGAATTGTTATCATATTTATCTTTCCAATTAATGTCCAACCCATTTTTTAAAAATAATGATAAAAGAGAACACATGTCACTATCAATTTTTGAAATATACTTTTTTAAGAAAATTTCAAAAGGTGTTTTGTGTTTGTCATTTGAAATATTGGGATCAGCACCATTTTTAAAAAGAGTTATTAAGAACATCTTCAGAGTTGAATTTGAAGCACATTTGTAATTTTGAAGAAAAGTCATAAATGAATTATTCCCCTGTTTATCTTGTAGATTGACATTGGCACCCATAAGAAAAAATTGTTGGAGACACTCAATCAATTTAACATAATCGTTAATTTCAGAACTTTTTTGAATTGTTTGGAAATAATTTAAAAATGGTGTTTCACCTTTGTTATTTATTTCATTTGGATTCAAACCTCGTTTGAGTAAAAAGTGTTATACATTGTGATTGTGTTGATTTCGATTGACAATATAAATGTAAGCAAGTGTCATTATGAGAATTAGTAATCTTGTGATCTGCTCCATAATCTAGAAACAATTCAATGATCGAATCAAATCCTTCAATTGCCTGATCACACTGGTTTTTCCTCCAGCAAAATAATTCTTGAAATGTTGTTTGGTTTGATTTATTTCTAATTTTGATGTCGCTCCCCCTAAAATCAAAATTTTGATGCCTTGTACCAGATCTGTTGGCTGACCATTACGAATAAATAGATGCAGTGGTGTATCTCCATTTTCGTCCTGTGTGTTAATAGCACCTCGGTTCTTTAAGCATTTGTCAATTAGGTTTTTTATTCTTCCTTTTGAACAGTATTTATTCAAAGTTAGGTCAATTTTTACTTTGGTGGTATTCATTATGTTATCTTTTGATAAAATAAAATTATAAATATTTTAGAAACAATAAAAATTAGAGATAATTAAAAAAAAATAAATTTTTATCATTTGTGTATTTATTAATTTGATAGATTCGTTTTGGTTTTGATATTTTAGAATACTAAGTTCGTTTTTTATGAACAGTTTTATTTGGTCTACAGAATTCATTTGATACTTTTTAATATTAAAAATTATATTCAATCAAATTTTTAATATACAAAAATTTTGAACTTTGCCAACAAATTTCTGTTTTACTTTTTCCTTTAATGTTGGAGTTCCAAAATTTCGTTTTACAAATGTTTTAGAATTGATAATAAAGTAATCTTGATCAAATACAATTTTAAATTAAATTTTATCTTGTTTACCAATAAAGAAAAATAGACATTTATTTTTCATCAGGAGTTGATTTATAAACGATTTTTTCTTTTAAAATTTTAAAAAATTTGATTGAAAGTAGAAAAAAAAAATCTCCATTTTTCTTCTTTTTATAAAAAGCCTGAAAAATAAAGAAAACAAACAAAGTCTATCAAAAAAAAAACATTGAAATATTCAACCATTTTTAGGAATTAATTTTTTTGGTTAAATTTTTGATAACATGAAACAAACAAAATCAATTCATTTGAATTCTACAGCCGTTTCAACTCAGGTGTGAATCACAGTCATTGGTTTTTTGATTGGGAAATATTCCCAGTCGATTTAAAATTATTTGAAGTAATTTTAAAAATATTTTAGTTTTTACTTTTCAAATTTGAAGATCAATCAAAACTCTCTTCTATTATTTAAGAAACTAAACCTACAAAAAGAAATCAATTTTTCAAAAATTTATGAAAAGAAAAGTAATTTGTAATGTGATTCAAGAGTTGTCAATTCTGTGTATCCACAAAAGAAGTAAGTTTTGATTGATCTTCAAATTTGAAAAGTAAAAACTAAAATATTTTTAAAATTACTTCAAATAATTTTAAATCGACTGGGAATATTTCCCAATCAAAAAACCAATGAGTGTGATTCACACCTGAGTTGAAAGGGTTGACTAGATCAAATGAAATATGCTTCTTTATTAAGTTTTAATTTCAAATTTTATAGATGATTTGAATCATAAAAGTTCTGAGTTGTTATTTTTTCTATTTTTTCCCTTGTTGAATTTCCTTTTTATTGGGAAGAAGAGTTACTAAGGAGAAAAATGAAGTGGTTACCTACTAATACTGGAAGGACAGAAACTAGTTAGTATGGGTAACTTGAAAATAAAAAGAAAAGACAAAAACTGGAACGATCAAAAAAACTTTGATCAAAAAGAAAAAAAATTCCAGCTTCTTAACAATTACCTCTCAACGAAGCATTCACGATTTCTTAGAAACAATTAAATGACAAAATTTTTAAAGAAAAGGATCGTTACTGTTTTTTGAGTGTTCTTGATAAAAATAGGCTGTTGATTTTTTTTTTTGATTTTTTTTATTTATTTTGAAAGTTTATTAATTTTTGTGTTCTAACTTGTTTTTTTTTTTTTTTTTTTCATAAGCAAGTTTATAAAATCTTGTTTTTGAAAAACCCAGTACAAGATACCGACTCGACAGCAAAAACCCAGTCCAAGTAACGAATTGACAGATTGTATGGATAATCCAATTCGGTTCACTTTGGTTGGTTTCAGATCGCATTTGTTTGATTTAGTTCTCTACCGTTGCATAAGTCCAGCTCAATTCGTTTAAGATCTGATCACGAACAAGTTTGGTTAGGTTAGTCATGACCAAGTCACCCAATTCTTAGAATAATTTTTTATTCCTTTTACCTTCTCCAAACAATTAAAAAAACAAAAAGAGGAGGAACTCCAAAAAATTAAAAAGGTAAATTTGGAGTTTTAACAATTTTTATTTTTTTTAAAAATAAACTAATTAAAAAAAAATAAAAAGAAAAAAAAAGAAAAAATGAAAACACTAACAGTTCTACAAATTGAAACATAATTTTGACAAGAATATTTGATTAAACTTTCAGAATAAGTTCTCTTTATTTCAAAAAACTATCACCTGCTTTGACTGAAAAAGAATTTAGTAATCAGTGAAACCATTAAAAATCTCAAAAATCTCAAAAATCATAAGAATCTACATAATCCATATCAATCTTCACAAATGGTAAAAATTGTAGTTTTCAACAGAAATCAATTGATTATTACAATTAAAATGAGTTTAAAAAAAGTTTTATGAAAATAAAAATTTCAGTTCAAGTGAACTTATACACAACTCTGATCAAGATACATATATTAATTCTGAAATGACATAATTAACCAAGAAGTCGAAATTATAATCTTAATAAACTTATGATTAAAGTGACTTTTAGAAATTTCAAACACTCACCTGTGAGTTTAAATTGAAAGGGTCAACATAAATTATTATTCTGTTTTAACAAAAATTTTTTTTCAAAGAAATTAAATCTTGAAATTATTTACAATAGAATGTAAAAGCATATAACTAATGTTTTAATGTTTAAAAAAATCATTAAGTACTTACCATATTGTCCATTTTTTTGACAAATTAAGTGTGTATTGTTTTGTCTAAAAAAAAATAATTTATTTTTTTTTCATTTTGTGGAAATATTTTAATAGAAATATTTTGAAATAAATACAATAGATGTTGATTTGATCAATAAGAATATTTCACATAATTTGAGATTGTAAATCGGCTAATACCCACTAACAAAAAAGATTTTTATCTGAAATCTCAGAAAAAAAAAGTTAAAATACAAAACTTTGAAGCAAATACCCTAACTGTCTTTAGTCAAAGTATTCCAAACTTTTTTTTCCAAATATCAATTATAATTTAGAATTAATCTTGAAAAAGCCAATAAGAAACAAATAGAAGAATAAATACAAAATTTCCTGTTGACATTCTATCAAAAATAGAAAGAATAAATTAAGAGATTTTCTTAAAAATTGAAAAATTTAAATTCTTAGGTGACTTAACAAGAAAAACCACAATGTTCATTTTGCTTTTTAATTGAAGATCAAAATTAAATTCCAATCAAAAATAAATGTGATTCTCAACAATTTTTTTCTTACTGTTTAAATAAACCTTAGAATAACAAGCTTTTACCAAACGACTCTCGATCTTGAAATATCTCAAAAAAATTTTTCAAATGAATTATGTTTTCAAAAAAAATATCAAAAAAAAGTTAAAAAATGTGAAAAAATGCTTTTCTTTTTTGAAATTTCCAAATTAAAAATATTTTCTTCTAAATATTTATTCAAATCCTTTAAACACAAGGAATTTACTCATTATAATTTTACCCCTGAGACTATAAAATGGCTTATTGAATATATACAAATGAAAAATTATCAAAAGAATTCAAAATTCAACTTTTAAAAGTATTCATTCTTGACTCATTGCTAGAATAGATTTGGCATTTTTAATCTAACCAAACAGATACCAACAATACAGATACTTGGAATTAACAAAAAAAAAACTGAAAAACATAATCAAAGTACAAAAAAATACAACCATATAAATCCTCAAAAAGAGAAAATAATTCAGAACTCATTCAATATATGATCACAAAGAGAAACGCTAATTTCATTATCAATTAAGACAGTTAAAACTGGATCACCTTACAGGGGAATAGAAAATGAACATATATATTAAAAATTCATTTGGGAAAATGGATAAAGAAGAAATTTAAAAAAACGAAAAGCTGGAAACATATATTATGTTAATTAAGAACAAAGCTAAAACATCCAATTAAGATGAAAACTGGAGATTGAAACAATTACCAATATCATCCAATTTACAGATAACTTTAAACGAAAAAAAATCTATCCCTTACTTCAAGTTCCACTTTTTCAGTAACAAACTAACAAAGGAAATTTAAAAACAAACAAAAAAATAAAAATAAAAATACAAAATTCTCATCAAGTAAAATGAATTCCGAAAAAAAATTCCGAAGAATGTTCTTTAATATGTGAGTTTTTTGTTCTTTATTTTTTTTTGAAACTTTGTACCTTAAAAGTCAAACTAAGTATTAGTTAAAATCATCAAAATTATTATTGCACAGTCGAATCGTCAAGTACTGCCAAGTATATATGTTTTCCAGAATTTAACAGAATAGAGAAAGATCTTTGATTATATACATAATTTTTTGGTCAAAGACTCAGTGTGAATTGAATAAATAGAACATATTCTATGAGTTTAAAGCAGTATTTTTCTCAAAATAATATTTTCAAGTTTTAGATTTGAATTATTTTTTCAAATTCAGTCAAATATTTTTTTTTTCTTTTTGTTTTTTTCTTTTTACTTTTTCTTTCTTTCTTTTTTTTTTTTTACTATGTTTTTTAAGAAAGTTAATTTGAAAAAAAATAAAATGCTTAATAATTGTATAGGTTAAATTTATATACAGAAAAATGAAACTTTTTATTTTCTTTTAAAATGATACATTTACTAAAAAAAATCCTATCGCCAAAAAATTTAAAATTCAAAAGAAATGGAGAAATTTGCTTCAATATTTCACATTTAAGTTGAACAAAATTGTTTATAACATTTTATTTTTCTTGAAATGTTTGTTGGGTTTGTTCAGGTATTTTTTTTATGAATCTCAACTTTAATCTGAAGTTTATTATTTCGAGGATTTCACCGATTGTAAATTGGTTGATTCTTTAAAAAAGGTGAATTTTTCATAATTTTAAGGTAACTTTGAGTTAAATTGAAGACATATTTCAAAAACTGTGACTCAATTGAAATAAAAAAAATAATAAATAAATAAAAATTTCTTATGATTAAATTGTTTTAAATATTCAATTTTTATTTGTTAGATAAAGATAAATATTTTCAAAAAAACTTTTAAAAAGTTAAATGACAACTTTAAAAAAAATAAAAATGATTTTTAATCCAAATAAAACTAATCAATGCAGTAAAATTACCAATCTTAAAATCAATATACATGGACCAATTCATCTATTGACTAGTTATTTTTAATTAGACTCAAAAATATTTTGACTCAATTAATGTTTGGATAATAAAGAAAATTATTAAACTGTAAAAAAAAATATAAACAAATTATTAAGAAATTAAATATGTAAAAAGGAAATTAAATACCCTCCCTTCAAAATAAAACTGTTTAAGAATTCAATTTTTAATTATTTTTAATCAATAAATTTTTTTTTATTTTATAAATTTATAGAAAATGAAATCAAATACTTAAAAAAATATAAATCACAATTATTGAAAAGAGCATTACATATTTTATCCTACTGAAACTAAACTGAAAATATTTTAACTTGAAATTTTTTGCAAATAAAAATATGAACTTACGAATTTTTATTTAGTTAATAAGAAAATATAACATTTAAATAATTTTCGTAGAAAAAAAATAATGATCAAGAATAAAAAACCTCTATAAAAAAATAAAAAATTAATTTTTGAAAATAGTGAAAAAACTAAAGGTCACTTTTTTCATATTGAGATAGAATTATTTGATAAAAATATAAAAAATCTCTAAACAAAGGAAATTAACTAAATTTCTAATAGTATTTTTTTCTTTAACTAACAAAAATATTATTGTTTAAGAAAAACTATTATGAGGAAAATTTCTTTTATATTCTTCTGAGAGAAAACTGTATATTATAATTGTTTTTGAATTTGGTTAAAATATGCTATTTCTATTATTCCTTTTCCTGAATGCCCATCTTATCATAATATCTTTGCCAAATTTTCTTGAATTCTTTATCAAATAATCAACAATATAATAATAATAGAAATATTGGTTATAATATTAATTAAAATAATTTAGAGAAATAAATAAAAAAATAATACATTGACAATAATTTAAAATATAATAATTATGTATCATCTTATATATATATATATATATATATATCTAAATACAATTTTAAATAAAAAAAAAATTCTAAATCAATTATTTTAATTATTTTTAATTTTTTAAACTCAGTAACAAAACCATAAAATAATAACAAAATCCAAATAAATATTTGAAAAATTAAAAATATTAAAATGAAAGAATCAGGAAAAATTTTTGATTTTTCTTGATAATAAATTTTGAATTTTATTTGAAAAATAATAATAAATCCAAATAAAAATTATATATTCTTTTTTTCAACTCAAAAAAGTTAGGGTAGAATAAAAAAGTTGTTATTATAAATAAAGTAAAAAACGAGAATATAATTGGCTTTACCAGGAGATTTAGCATCTCTAAAATATATTTCGAATACAAAAAAGAAGTTTTTTTTATTCAAAATAGTCATAATTTTGAACAATAAATTGTTTGTAAAAAAAAAAAAAAAACAATATAAATGTTTATAAGAACCTATACTAATAGAAAACAAACAACATTTGAATATGACAGATATCAAAAAATTAAAAAGGAATAATTTGAAAAAAAATATAAATACCTAATTTCCAAGTTAAATAGATCAAAATTATAATTTGGTATACGTTTGCCGGAGTTTTGAAGTTTTAATCTTTCACTTTATTTGTGATTTTTTTGGTTTTTTGTACAATCTTTTTTTTCTATTCTCAAAAGTATTATTTGAACTGAATATAATATTACATCATCCTTACTTTCTTAAATATATATTATTATAAAACAACGACAAATTAATTTTAATCCCAACAAATTGAATGGGTAAATAAATAACACATTTTATTTTTAATTCATTTATTTAACATTTGGGAAGATAATATAAAAATAGAGTAATTTTTTATTTTAAAATTTACTTTTGAACTTGAGAATTCTTTGATACTTTTTTTAAAATATTTTTTGCCAAATAGATTTTATAATAACTTTAAAAACATTTTTAATTATCTGAATTATTTGTAATTATGCTTATTTGTTTTTTCTTCTTTTTATGTGTATTTTTTAACCATAATGTGTTCAATTACTCAGACTATTTTTAGAAGGAAACAACTCATTGAAAATATATTACATTAATGATAAGCGAATAGAGCATTAATGGAAATTAAAGAATATATTAGATATTACTGATATTATCTTTATATTACAATCTTCAAATATCTTTTTAAATAAAAGAAAAAAAAAGGAATGAATTAAATTATTTCAAACCTGAATAAGATTAAAAGCATGTTGTTCATACCAAAAAGATAAAAAACCAATTGTTTTGTTTTGAGCTATTCGAAATTTGATATTTTTTATTGGTCCAAATTTTGAAAAATTTGAATAAACCCACTATTTAACCAATAAAAAGATTTAATATTTAATATTATTAATAATAATAATAATAATAATAATAATAATAATAATAATAATAATAATAATAATAATAATAAAGGTTAGATTAGAATATAGTTTAATACATTAACAAAAACATTGAATTTATCAAAAATAAATGAGAATTTATACCTCCATTTTTGATTTTTCAATCTTAAAATTTGATAGAAATATTTTTCTTTTCTTATATAACTTCTCAAAAATGAATTTTCCTTGACCAGTCACCTTTTTACGTAGACTTCTTTCTGCCTTTTCAGCATCTTCTTTTTTCTAAGATAATATTAAATAGTTAAAAAATAATAAAAAAATTCGTTTACAAAATTTTTTCCAAGAAAGATATAAATTTAGATTTTTCACAAATAGACATTTTAAATATCGACATAAAAATGTATTGAAAAGAGTAAAAAAAAAAAAAAAAACGTATGATTTTACATAGTATTTAATATAATATTTGGATATTTTTGGATCATATCTGAAAGCTTGTAAGTCTCCATATTTTTCTAGTTCTTTCTTAATGGCATCTTTTTCCAAATTTCCTGTATAAATAATAAACCTCGCTGCTTTATGAGTTCCATACTTTTTGAGAATTGATTAAAAGAATTTTAAATTATAAAAAATTAAGTTAATTTAAAATACCAATATTAATAAATTTCAGAATCAGTAAATATCAATTGTTTATATTTAAGAAATATAAATAAAAAAAATTTTCATCAAATAAATTATCAGATGATTAACTTATCAATATGTTATTAAAAAGAATTTACCTGTTTACAGAAATTTTTTAATATATATGGAATACTTGATTTTTTATTCATTTGAAAATATTCTATTGCATCTCTTAATTGTTCGTTTGCATTATAATGTTTATCTATATCCATTGGGTCAATGACTCCTAGATAAAAATATTTGATCAATATTTCCAATGTTTCATCATCAAATCTTTGATCTATTTCTAAAGTTTTTGTATTTTCTTCCATGATATTAAAGAGTTCTCTAAATAACTCTGAACGAACAAGAAGTATAAATTTATGAACAGGTATTTGAACTTTATTATGTGAAATCAATACAAAATCATTTGTTTCATTCCTTGTGAGATATAGTTTATTCAAATCCAAAGCTAATGTTTTTTTCTGATAATCATCAATATCAAGTAAAAACAAGATTTCTTTTGTTTTACTATTATCGTCTTTGATTTTATCAGAATAAATCCAGTTAAAAAAATCTTCAATTTCTGTTTTTGAATAATTCTCTAAAACCTTTTGAATTTCTTCAACTGATTTTCCAATACGCAACTCAAGAATAAATTTATGAACATGTAGATCTTTGATTGTAACATCTGTGTGCTTGCCACTTTTGTAAATGCTTTCAAAATCATTTGAATAAGTATTAGAATAAGAATACATAAATCTTTCAATTTGAAATTGCTTAAAATCATATCTTTTAAAACTGTTGATAGACTTTCGATACATTTCCCGAGAAAATCTTTCTTTTGTAACACCACAACTATCCTATATATAGATATATAGATATATAAATATTAGTTATCAATCAAATAAATATTAAAATGTGCTTCTTTCACAAATGAACTAATTTTTCCTTATTTTTTCTTTTACTTCCACTGAATTCCAAAACCTTGAAATTATGAATGAGAAATGAAAAAAGTAACAATAATTCAATTAAAAACATTGAGAAACATGGGATATGCTTTTTCTTTTTTAATTTGAGATTTTCTAAAAACTTACAATGAAAATATATATTTTGTTACTTTCCAAATATCTAAATAGTTATTCATACACAACATCCCATTATTAAATGACTTAAAGGAGTTTATTTCTCTTTTTATTGTACTTACCTTTTAATAATCTTCAGAAAAAAACAAAACAAGATACCTTTGGAAATATTTAGACAGATGATTGTTATTATTCAAATTACAAAAAAATAAAAAAATCATAAAATTATTGCAAGAAAATAAAAAAAAAAATCAAAAGGATTTGGAGATAAAAGGGAAATGAGAAAAAAAGATCTACATAAATATTAATTAGGAACCTTACTGAAGACAAAAAGTAAGATCTATTAAGGGGGTAAGTACATTTTTCATTTTTTGAGTGCCACCATTTATGTGAAACTGAATTTTTCAAATCATTTCTTTAGCCAAATACATTGATATTTCCATAAATACTAGAGTGGGATATATCCTAGTAGAAGATATTTTTATAACAACAAAAAAACGCAAATCAAAAAAATAAAAAAATTGATCAAAAAAAAAATAAATAAAAATCATTTATTTTTTGATCTTATCTATAACCTTTGATACAATTACTTATTCTTTATTTGGTTTTATTTTTAATTCTGGACGGGAAAATAGTTTTATTTGGAAAATTTTTGAAAAACAAATTACTGTTAATTTCTAAAGAATTTCCAAAATGAATTTAAAAATCCCTATTTTCATATAGGTCCTCTAATTCTAGTTTTAGTTCAGAAAATCAGAGATTTTTTTAATTCTTCTTGAGAATGAGAGTTTATTGGACAAATTTATTTAATTTTATAATCTTTTCTTTCCTTTAAAATGAGTACTCAAATAAATTCTGAAACTGATAAAAAATTATTATTGAATTTTTCAATTATTTTGATTTGAATCTTTTGTAACTATAAATTTGATTCCAAGAATTCAACCCCTTTATTTTAATTTTTGAAATAGTATTCTTTGTTTTGGATTTGTTTGATAAAAATATTTTATAAAAGAATTTTGAAATCAAATTCGTAACAAAAGGTTTTTTAAAATAATAATAAATAGTAATGGGGCTAGAAATTCAAGGAAAAAAATAATTTGCATTCATACAAATTAAGAAGATAAAGAAAACCAATCTTCGAAAATAGGTTTTTATCGGTTTTTTTTTTTTCATTCTTTGGATTTCAACAAATTTATTTGGAATGGTGATCTTTCGTGTTTGGTCTTCTAAAAGAAAATATTTGTTTCAAATGCACACCCTTCCAGGTATATTGTTTTGGTTTACTGTTTGATTAATTTCAATCGTTCGTATAAACACATTTCTAGATCCAAAACTAAATTTAATAAAACTAAAAAATTTCATCAAAAAAAATGTTCAAAAAATTTAAGATTCAACTCTGAATTACTTTGATTCTTTTCACGAATAGACTAGTGGATGGTTTTTTGGTTCAAAGGTTTCAATATCTGGTGGCACCAGATATTCTTTTTTTCAGTAGTGTTCACACAATTAAAATTTTTCAAAATGGGAAAATGTACTTACATCCTAAATAAAAGAAAAAAATAAATTAACACAAAATTTGTCTTTTTAATACTATAGCTGTTTTAAAAAAGTGTGATCCAAAATTTGCTAAAAAAAATTGACTATTTCTTGATGGAAGAAGTGTAAATTTTACTCTAAATATCCTTTTACAAAATTTCCTTATTGGTAATTTAAGCTTAAAAATCCTAGATTTCACGATTTTTCAAGGAAAAGACATACCTAAATTTTTTTATGTTTAAAAAGCAAAAGCATAAAATTGAAAAGGAAAAAGGAAAAAAAAAAAAGAAAAACGGGTTTATAAAGAGTAATTGGTAAAAAGTCATCAAAAAAAAAACCAATACTATCTGTAATTAAGGACTCCCAAAATCACAGCCACGATACTTTTGGTTAACTTAATAATTTCATAATTGATCATGAATGTTCACTTGTGGATCATTGTTGTTTTAGTGTTTTTATTTCATTTTTTTTTTTGATCTGATTTGCTTTTAACCTTTGGTCATTTTTAGCCTTTTGCTTTTTTGTTTTCAAGTTAATCACACTTTCGTATTTCATAGTCACAGTATTAGCAAGTAACAAATTGATCTTTTTCCTTTTAAATTCTTCTTCCCAATATAAAAAAGTTTTAACCAGTGGAAAAATGGGCAAAAATAAAAAATTGACTATTTTTGTTATCACTAAAAGAACTCATTGGATTTCAATAAAAAAGAAGATCCAAATTGTTTTTGTTGATTTGATTGAAAAATCATCTAATGAATTATTCTTTAATGTTAATTTATTTTTTCTCTATAAGGGTCTAGCCATTACACTTAAAAATAAATTTTCTCAAATGGATAAAAAAAAATTTGTAATTTTTATGTCTAATGACAATTCAAACCAAAAACCAATATATGAGGTGTGAGTGATCGACAAAAATCAACAATCAAAAAAGAGGACATTTTGAGAAAAAAGCGCTAAAAACCAACACTCAATTTCAAATTATAATGTTTTAAAATAAATCAGTTTGAATACAATTGTGTCAATTTAGAGATGTCGATCTTTATCCCTTTTTGAGATCTCAAAGATTTGTTTTTTTCATTTTTTTCTATTTCTCAAATGAGTTATCTTATTTCACAGGAATCTTAAAATAACCTAATTTGTCAAATATAGAGGGTTACAAAATCACCAAAAATTGGATTAAATTAAATCAAATTGATTAATTACTTTTAGAAAACAATTTATGTTAAATTGAAGAAATTTAACTCTTTGGAAATATACAAAAAGAAACAATTGTATTTTTTAAAAATTTGATTTTTTTGAAATTGAGATTGCTTTTTCAACTTTTTTTTTTTGTTGGTTTTTTTGTTAAAGAGATCCTCTTTAAATTTTTTTTTTGTTATTTGAATTGGATCCAACAAAAATAGTGCAATTTGCTAATACACTTTTTGGTTTTAAGTCACTTCTTGAGTATTGAAAAAATACATGATTAATGAGTAGACCTTTAAATTCAAAGATAAACAACATTACCGTTGTGGAAAAAAAGTGAAACACTGCTTTTAATTGGGAACTTTAAGAGAACCTGAAAATGAAAAGTAAAGATCAATTAAAAAAAAGAATAAATAAAAAAATACAAAATGAAGGATTTAACACCTTAACAGTTTTTTTAATACTATCTTTTGGGAGGTGCTTTACTTTGATTGATCAATTATTAAAAATTTGTTCAAAAAATTGACTATTTTTACGATCTCCAAAGCAACAAGAACAATTTCGATATATCAATGTAGATTTAAATTGGATTTGTTGGTTTAATTGAAAATAATATAATGGGTTATTATTTGAAGTTCATTGGTTTTTTCTTTTTATTGATTTTAATTTTCATTTTCAGTAATGTTCCCAATGAAGAACCGTGTTTAACTTTTATTCCAAAACCGTTAACTTTTTTTTAATTTAGAAAATTTCTGTAAATTTGGTTTTTTGTTGATAAAAGTGGCACGTAAGGTTTTCTTTTTCCAGAATATGAAATTAAAAAAAAAAATTCAGGAAATTTTCATTTAATTTCTTTATTTAAAAAAAAAACTAGGCTCTCTTGATACAATGTTTTACTTTACTAATTTGAATTGGGAGGGGGTTAGTTAATCATTTCTCTTAAAAATATAATCCAATTCATACATTGGGTGGGGGAATATTCCAGTTATCATCCAGTTTGGATTTTGTTGAATAGTAAAAAAGATTACAGACCAACCAAACAATTTCTCAAACGAATTGTTGATTTTATAATGTTTGACCGAAGTACAATTTTAAAATAAATCTGAGAAACTTTTTGTGAAAATTAAAAATATTACAAAAGAATATACTTAAAGAGATTTGAAAATAAAATTCAGATTGTAAAGTTTGATATTTTACTACTGTTCTATTATTAGTTCTTGAAAAAAAAATAATATATTCATCTTGTAATTACTTTGATTCTTATAGCACATTTAAACAATATTTGAAAAACAGAAAAATTGAAAAAAAGAAAAAATAAAAAAATGAAAAAATACCAACTTTTTGTATGATATAAATAATATAATATTTCAAAAAGAAGTTTAATTTGATAAATATTAAAATTATAAATAAAAAAATAAATTTAACATACAGATTTAGTTTAAATTAGATAAAAAGCTTTTCTTATAGAAATAATATAAAAAAGAAATTTAATATAAAAATGTAGACTTACTTTAGTAATGGGAGATTCAGCACCATAATTCAGTAACATTTGAATTATTAATATTTTGTTTTTTTTTGAGTATTTATTAGATTTCTGAACTATATCAACTAGATACTATTTTTTTAAAAAATTTGTAAAAAATAAAAATAAACAAATCAAACTAAAGTAACTATAAATATTTTAAAAAAACAAATTAAAAATGAATACTCTTTGCAAAAAACTAGTTTTGACATATGCACCAGAAACCAATATTTTTTGAATCCAATTAAATCCAAGACCTTTTACTAACAAAATTAATATTGGATAACATTCTTGATAAGTCTTACGAAAAGTTTCAATCTTATATGGTACTAGGATTTTTGTATTGACATCTGCACCATTATCAAGTAAAGTTTTGAATAAATTGAAATCTGAAAAAGAATAGCGAAATAAATGCTCAAGTGCTGATTTTTTTGCTTGTAGATTTTAGGTTTAGTGAACATTTTAGTATTAATAGTCTTTGAAATATTTCAAAACCAAAATGATGATATACCTTGGAAAAATAATAAAGAGGATTCCTTCCCTTTTTGTCAGGTAAATTAAAATCAATTTTTAAAGATAAAACATAATTTAAAAATTCTGAATCTTTGAAAGAACCAACAAATAAATGATACCAAAGGTTTTTTTTTTTAATAATAATATCATTTGGGTGGACTCCAAGCTTCAAAAAGTGTTTAATATAAGATAAATCATTCCAATGATTGTTCTGAAAAAAAATTTTCAATTGGAGTTTTCTGATCTTTATCTTTCAACATTATATCAGCACCATTTTCAATGAATAGTGTTAATAATGGAATTGGATTGTTAAGGTTTTGTTGACAGATTCTATGAAGTGGGGTTTCTGATTGAATATTAATTAAATTGATATTTAAATTACTGAGATTATTATGGTCTAATTTATAATTTTCTGTATCCAAACTTGATTTTTCAACTTTTTTATCCAACTTTTCTTTCTTTTTTTCATTATTTATTTCTTTTTCATTATTTTTTGAATTATTTTCTTCTTTTTGAATTTCGATTACATTAGTTTTTCGAATAGTTATTTCCTGATCATGTGTAGAAAATTCTTTTTCAAATTGAATATTATCCTTTTTTTGATTCTTATCACTTTTAGTTTCTATTTCTTTTTTGATTTCAATTTCATTTTTATTTTGATTTTGTATTTTACTAGAATTTAGTATGAGAATTAGAAATTTTATAAGATCAAAGTTATCTTCTGGGTTATTACAGAGTAAGTGTATTATGGAATTTCCTTTATTGTCCATTTCATATAATTTTCCTCCTTTATCAATCCATATTTTGATTATTTCAATTGGTATATTTCTCATTTTACAAATCAAATGTAAGGCATTTTGATTTTTTGAATTTTTAACTGAAAATGAATTATAATTATTTTTCAAAATAGTAATAATTTGAATTAATTTTGGTTTAAAAGATACAAACAAGTGAAATAAAGTTCCATAATTGTTAATTTTGAGATTTGAATTCGTCCCATTTTGAAAAAACTTGTAAACTATTGATCCTGAGTGTCCATTTGTATTCTTGAGATAGTATAAAATAGGTTGTTGCTTCTTCATATCCTCTTGATTAAAATCTGAAATGAATTCAAAAAGATATTCAATGAGTGTATTATCAGCCTTTAAACAGAGTATGTGGAATGGTGATACCCCTTCATTATTTTGTTCATGGTAAAGTGTTCTATCAATTTTGTTGATCCAATCAAGAAACATTTTAAAATTGTAAATCTTTGCACAATTTTTAGAGAGAATATGTAAAATAGTGTTACCTTTTGGGTCTTTAAAAGTGAGTTTGTTGTCTAACTTTGATGACAATTCTCGAATGAAATTGATCACAATACTGGAATCGATACATTTTGAAATTAACAAAAATAATTTTTTATAAACATTTAAATTCTCTTCAGAAAAAAGTTGAGCCTTGAGGATACAAATACACTCTTCTTTTGAAATTTTTTTTTTATGATCCAAATAAATTTCAATTCCCTCTTTGTTTGAGTTATCTTTTAAATAACATTTCTTTTTATGTTGTAAAAATGGTTTATTAATCATGTCAGTAAATGGCCCTTCCAGGTTGGAACACAAAATATGAAATGCAGTTTGTTGTAATGTATTGTAAGTTCCTAAATCTATACCAGAATCTAATAACAATTTAATTTCTGAGATATATTTTTCTGGATTTTTACACAAATAATGTAAACAAGTTGAATTTGTTTTTGAAGTAACAACATTTAAATCTATATCACGTTTTAAAAAAGCCTTTATAATTGTGGTCAATGAACTATTTCTGTAGTAAAAACAGAGTAAAAGATAATTTCCCATTGTTCTTGAGTCCAATCCCAATTTCTTTTTTGAGTTTAACATTAAAAGTATTGATTTGATTGTATAATTTTTTTCTGTTGAATTTTCATTGTATTTTCCAGATTCAATCATCTTTTGAAATGGTAATTTTCTATTTTTAAATTTTTGATCTAAATTAATATCATGTTGAATAAATAATTTCAAATACTTATATCCCACACGATTTATTGTGGAAGAGCAAAGCATTTCAATCACATAACCATTTTGCTTTGAGATGGCATTTAGATCGATTCCTTTAGTAATCAAATACTTTAAAAATTTAATATTAGATTGAAAAGAATTGCTAGAAGGGCTATAAGAAGAAGAATAAGAATAAAATGATGAGACTCTCATAGTTGACAGAGAAGTGTCTTTACCATAATTATATTTGAAAAAATAATGCAAAGAATTGTTATCATATTTATCTTTCCAATTAATGTCCAACCCATTTTCTAAAAATAATGATAAAAGAGAACACATGTCACTATCAATTTCAGAAATATACTTTTTTAAGAAAATTTCAAAAGGTGTTTTGTGTTTGTCATTTGAAATATTGGGATCAGCACCATTTTTAAAAAGAGTTATTAAGAACATCTTCAGAGTTGAATTTGAAGCACATTTGTAATTTTGAAGAAAAGTCATAAATGAATTATTCCCCTGTTTATCTTGTAGATTGACATTGGCACCCATAAGAAAAAATTGTTGGAGACACTCAATCAATTTAACATAATCGTTAATTTCAGAACTTTTTTGAATTGTTTGGAAATAATTTAAAAATGGTGTTTCACCTTTGTTATTTATTTCATTTGGATTCAAACCTCGTTTGAGTAAAAGTGTTATACATTGTGATTGTGTTGATTTCGATTGACAATATAAATGTAAGCAAGTGTCATTATGAGAATTAGTAATCTTGTGATCTGCTCCATAATCTAGAAACAATTCAATGATCGAATCAAATCCTTCAATTGCCTGATCACATTTGTTTTTCCTCCAGCAAAATAATTCTTGAAATGTTGTTTGGTTTGATTTATTTCTAATTTTGATATCACTCCCCCCTAAAATCAAAATTTTGATGCCTTGTACCAGATCTGTTGGCTGACCATTACGAATAAATAGATGCAGTGGTGTATCTCCATTTTCGTCCTGTGTGTTAATAGCACCTCGGTTCTTTAAGCATTTGTCAATTAGGTTTTTTATTCTTCCTTTTGAACAGTATTTATTCAAAGTTAGGTCAATTTTTACTTTGGTGGTATTCATTATGTTATCTTTTAATAAAATAAAATTATAAATATTTTAGAAACAATAAAAATTAGAGATAATTAAAAAAAAATAAATTTTTATCATTTGTGTATTTATTAATTTGATAGATAAGTTTTGGAGTTGATATTTTAGAATACTAAGTTCGTATTTATGAACAGTTTTATTTGGCAAAAATGTTTCTTTTTGATCCTTTTTAATATTAAAATATATATTCAATCAAATTTTTGTATTCAAAAATTTTGAACTTTGCCAACAAATTTCTGTTTTACTTTTTCCTTTATTGTTGGAGTTCCAAAATTTCTGTTTTAAAATTATGTTTTAGAATTGAAAATAAAGTAATCTTGATCAAATACAATTTTAAACTAAATTTTATCTTGTTTACCAATAATCAAAAATAGACATTTATTTTTCATCAGGAGTTGATTTATAAACTATTTTTTCTTTTAAAATTTTAAAAAATTTGATTGTAAGTAGAAAAAAAAATCCTTTTCCTTCTTTTACAAAAAACGCTCTCAAATAAAGAAAACAATCAATTCTAAAAAAAAAACAACATTGAATTATTCAACGGTTTTTAATAATTAATTTTTTTTCTTAAATTTTTGATCGCATGATCCAAACAAAATCAATTCATTTGAATTATTGGTTGTTTATTTTTTAAAAATTCTTTTTTTTGTTTCGAAAAAGCCAATAAATTTCATGAGAAAAGTTATTAATGGAATTTGAATAAAAAAGCAAAACGTTTGGTGAATTTTACTTTTTTTTTTTACAAATTAATAGATATTTCAATGAAAGAAACTGTAGTTTGTGACCGACATTTGGAAAAAGTAAAATAAAAAAGTATTCAAAATTAATCCTCATTTTTTGAGCAAATACAAGTATTTAAACATAAAGTCATAAAATATGATCCAGGGTTTTGAAAAAATAATGTAGATTTTCCATACTTATATTTGTCTCACCTTTGTGATTTCTAATAGTTCAAATTTACAATTTTTTCGGATTTTTAACTCTTTTTGACTATTGGTATGAAATCCTAAAATTTCCTAAAATGTATGGAAATATTCCATTAAGTATGTAAAATAAATTTCAATTGAACTTTGATTGATTTATAATGCTTTCAATTGAAAATTTACTTGAATATTGAATTCCACTTATAACACCAAAACACCAGGTTTTAAGATGACATCCGTCTGAGTCATCTTTTTCAGTTTTTGTTCAAAATTTTTGAAATAATTTAAAAATAATTAACATTTTTTGAACGAGGTCTTCAGCCTTATGGGAGTATTTTGAATATAAAATGAAAAATCCTGATTTTGTAAATTCATTTATTTATAAGTCTTTTTTCAAGTATAAAAAAAATGCAATCTATATTACGAAGAAAAGAGTTCAAAATTTCAGAGAATTAAAAAAGGGGTATTAAAAATGGATAAAATTTATCATTGCAAGTTTTATTAATAGTATTAATTTTCAAACACAATAAAACGCAAGTTGAAAATTTTTCCAAAATAAAAGAAAATAAATTTTAATTTGTTTATTCATGGAAGAAGTGTAAATTACACTCTAGAGTACTTTTACAAAATTTCATCAAAGGTAATTTAAGTGTAAAATCATAGAGATTTCATGATTGTTCAAGGGAAAGGTATACCCAATTTTTTTTATGTTTTAAAAAGCAAAAGGAAAAAAGAAAAAGAACAAAAAAGAAAAAGAAATTTTAAAAGGGTTTTTAAGAAGTAATTGCTATAAAGACATCAAAAAAAAAAAAAAAAAACAATGATATTTTTAAATTAAGGACTCCCAAAATCACATCCACGATACTTTTGGTTGACTTTTTAATTTCATAATTGATCATGAATGTTTAATTGGGGAGTGTTGTTATTTCTTTTTCTTTTTGATCTGATTTGCTTTTAAGAGTTGGGCTATTTTTACCCTTTGGCTTTTATGTTTTTATTTTCAAGTTACTTATACTTTTGTGTTTAGTTTTTCCTTATTAGCAAGTAACCACTTGAACTTTTTCATTTGTAACTTTTCTTTCCAATATAAAGAAGATTCAGCGAGGGGAAAAATGGAAAAAAATAAAAAAAATTCTCTTTATATTAATATTTATTATAATAAATACCATTTATTATGTATTAGTGGTAAAAATAGTATTAAACAGAGCAAAAATACTTTATAATGTAAGAAATAAAACCAATTTAAATATTAAGTTTATAAGAGTCATATAATCTCTTAATGAGAGAATTTTGAATTGACTAAATTTGATACTTCTAATTCAAAGAGCATCTGAAAAAGGCATAGTTATTATAAAATTTTTGGAATAAAGTGTACAAAAAATATACTATAAGTGTTAATAGTATATTCATTAACATTAAATTTTATCAAAAATTGTCTCTCTCTTAAAATATTTTATAAATCAAGATGATGAACCAGAATAATAATATCAAAAAAATATAAATTTTAAATTTTTGTAAATTCAGAAAAGGATTCTTAATCCTTTTAGAATCTGGTTTCAAACCATTTTTCATTTTTCTTTTCTTTAATTCTCGGGTTAATTGATATTTAAAATTTGAATATTTATTCAATTTATAATATTCCATTGAGTCATGTAATTCCTGATAAATAATTTGTGGTTCACAATACCGAGGCAAATAAATTTGGTCTGTATAAAGATATTTCAGAAAAATGTTCAGACTTTCTTTTGATTTGTTTGTGTAATCTCTAATTTGGTTGATATTTTTCTTATTTTCATTAAAATTGTCAAAAGTATATCTAAATAATGCTGATCGGGTTAATAATAGTAATTTGTGAACAGGAATTTTTTCATATTTTGCAATTTCATTTGTACTTCTTATTTATTTTATTTTTTTGTTTTTTTTTTTTCTTACGATATAAAAATCTTTTGATTTCTCATCATTATATAGTTTTAATAAATCTTTTTTAAGTGAATATTTTGGTGGTGGGAATGATAAATCCAGGCTTTTAAAAAGATTTTGCATTTTCCGCTTTTTATTTAGAAATATATCATCAGCATTATTCCCTAAATAAATCCATTTTAACAGATATAACATATCTTTATGATCGAAAATTTTTTTATCAAACTTTTTTTGAATTTGTTCAATTGTTAATCCTGTTCTCAATTCTACAATTAATTTGTGTACGGGGTATGAAATGATCTTTGGTTTTTGATTTGTAGATGAACAAAAATTATGGGCTCTCAATTCTGAATCACAATATTTTTTTGATTTAAATAACATTTCAAAATCTTTTATCAATGAATTTGTTTGATATTTATGATAGAATACAAATGACTCATTTCCACAAGTTATTGTATAATTCTTTAAATTAAATTCCAAACCTTGGAAATAATCTGGTAAATTAATCTTTCGGGGTAAAATCCATTTCCCCTTTCCAGTTTCTACCCCTTCCCCTTCCCCTTCCCCTTCCCCTTCACCAAAGGAAAATGCGTTACTGTCTGTATATTTATATCGATTTTTATTGAGTTGATGATTATAATTATCAAACCCCCAACCATACATTTCGTTTCGAGAAGTTATCACGAAGGTGATAGAATATGATCCTTTAATTTTTTTTATTTTCATATTTTTAAAGAATGGGATCGAAGTGAAAATTGATTTTGATTTGCCAATTCCATTATATTCCCCAGAACCACAACTGAAAATTTTTCCTTTGTTCTTAGTAATCAGTATTGAGTGTCTGTACAATGCAAGTATATCTACAATTTGACGCGCATCTTCAATATTAAGATATTTTTTAATGTTTATTTCAACTGGTTTCCTAAATGTTTTGTTGGTATATTCTTTCCCTATCCCAAATTTCCCAGCACAATTCTGTCCAAGCGCATATAATTTGTTGTCACTTGTAATAATAAAAACATTACCTCCGCCAAGATTACTAAATACTCTTGCCACATTTTCATAAATTAATACTGGTAGAATATTTTCCCCTTGTTTTGCTCGATGGCCCAGTTCACCTTTTAGATAAATAAGTTCATTTGATTACAAAATTAATAAAAAAAAAAAAAAAATATTAATTTGAAAAAAAGTTTTGGTTATATTATTAAATTTTCAAACTTGATCAAACTTGAAAAGTTTAATAAAATTGAAATTTTTTGGTATTTTTCAAGAGTTTTCTTGATTATTTGAATTGGTATAAAAGTTTTTAAGGGGGTAGTTACTGTAACAGAAAATTTTTCACTTTTTTGCAATTTTGAAGAGGATCAGAAAATAACAATTTTTACTTTGGTTGTTAACTTTCATTGATTTTTATTATTTAAAGAGCTTCATTCATTAGATTTTTTAAATTGTTTTTTCAAAAAGTTCTCAAAGAAATTGTCACAATAGAATGATGAGTTGAATTACTTAAAATAGTGTTACGAATGTTGAATGACTTATCTTTTATCCTTATCTAAACATTCTATTGTGGTATTTAATTATTTCATTTTTGAATTTTTTCATCATTTTTAAATTTTTTTTAATTCATGACAACAAAAAGCAATAAGAAAGATTATTTTATCAGTGACATTTCGAATAAATGTATTTTGTTTAAAAGGAATAAAAAAAACATTAAAATTGGGAGAATCACAAAAGAAAATACAAATGGGGCTTTAATAGCTAAAAGGATTCCTAAAAATAATAATTATCCCAAAACATTACTGATTAGGGAATTTAAATACTTGGATTTGGTGGAATTGGAGAAGTGTCTAAGATTATTTTATCAATTTTTAAACCAAGGAATAGCTATAAATTTTATTCTAAGAATCTAAAATTATCTTCTCCCAAAAAAAAAACTATTTAAATAATAAAAAAAAAATTGAACCCATTTTATCATTATATTTCACTTTTTTTTGTTATTAAACATTAAAAAAACAAAAATATCAAATAATTTTTTAAAAAAATTTTTTTAGAGAATCTACGATCACATTCACAGTAAATTATAATACTCTTTTCTTATCCCTCTCAAATTTTTATCATGTCTTAGGGTGTAACTACCCCCTTAAGAGTTTTTCATGATTGTGAGTTGAAAAATAAAAAAGGTTATTTTGTGAAAAGTTGTATTTTATAACAAAAATTTTTACAAAATTTCAAAATTGTTGAAATCATCAATACTAAATATTTTTAAATATTTTTTCAAAACGCAATTTTAAAACCAATTTTTAATTGGAAATTTTTTAAGGTTTAAAACAAGTGACACAGTTCTGATTCCTATTTTGTTTAATTATTTTTTTTTTTAAAATAATATCCAAAATTCTCTAACATACCATTGAAACCACCAAAACCTACTATAAAATATTCTAACCTACCTCTTAAAATTCCAAAACCTACGCAGAAAGGTGGGTCTTAAATACCTACAGCCAAGATATTTCAATGGAATTGATTATTTTGAAAAAATTGAGAATTTGACCAAATTTGAAAAAAAATAATTTTTGTTTTGGAAATAAATTTTTTTCATTTGCTTTTTTTTTGAAAAGGTATCCTCTGAGTTATAATCTTGACTTCATTATAGCTAAGTGTAAAAAAAACAAAATAAATTTAGGTATTTTGGAAGTGCCGTAGAGTGCTGTTGAGTGCCTATGTTTTTTTGAATTTTTGAAATAAATTGAAAATTTCATTCAATTTTCTGTTAATTTCAAAAATTAAAAAAAAACCTAACGTCGATTTTCTCAAGGTTTTCTGTTTTATTGATAAAGTGTTCTAGGTTTTTTTTACTTTTTGAAATAACAAGAAAATTGAAGAAATTTTCAATTAATTTCTCCAATTACAAAAAAGGGAATGGTAGTTTTCGAGAATTCAAAATAATTGAGTAAAATCTTTAATTGTTTATCTAATAATTTGAAATTTTGGAAAATCTAAGGGCACACATGAGAAAAATAATTTTATCTCTTCAAATATTTCAAATAAATAAATAATAAAACTGAAATTTTTAAAAATTTTGGTCAGAGTTATTATTTAATGAAATCTGACCAAGGTCTCCTCAAAATATCTGTTCTTAATTATAGTTTTCTATTGCACCTTTCACCAGAGATTACATGAATATTTTTTTATAAAAATTGATTTTTATTAAAAAAAAAAACTCTTAAAAATCGAGACATCATGTTTCCACTTGTGTATGATCACAATCAGAATTAGTATGGTAAATATTAGGTAATATTTGTAATTAATGCATAAATGGGTAATTATTAATTTCACTTTAGCTTCTGGTTTATTATAAAATATTATCTTTTGGATGGTTTCGGTTGATGGTATGAATTTTATGGTGATTACTATTGTACCAAGGTCTATATTCAAATTATTTTCTTATAAATTGGTACATTTGAAGTTAACTATATTGTGATTAAAAACTAATTTGGATAGACCTAGGAATAATGAAATTTTGGTTTTCAAACCTTTTCAAGGTAAATTTCGAGTTTGGGTTACAGTTATAGGATTTTTTAACTTTCACCCAAAACAATCAAATAAGGCACAAAAAAAATTAAGTAAGAAACAAAATTAAAATCAATAAGACAAAAAAAGATTGTTCATAATAACGTACAATCTCGTCTTTTCAACTCAAACACTATTCTAAAAAAAAAACCACCTTTTGGGCATTTTATAAAGAATTGTACCGGAAAATTAAGTTTTTTTCGGTAACTTATTTGTAAAATTTCAGTATGTATTAAAAAGTACCCAATCTGTATAAAAATATTACAGTTTGTTCAATAACCCGTATTGACTTCAATAAATATTTTTTTTTAAACTTTTACTGTGGTTTTTTCAAAAAATATGTTTCTAAGTGTTGTTTTCCAACTTTTTTGATATTATTTTCAATTTTTATCTATTGTTGAAATGAAAATTTTTCAAGAGTGTGTTTATTTTTACCAGGAAATTCTATCTTGTCAATAATATTGTCCTTCTCAAATTCATAAAAGAAATTGTTTTTCAAAGTGTTTTAGAGAAATATTTTTTCTTCTAATTGAATGAAAAATTAAAAGATCTTGATATAGTCAATGAAAATTGATCTTTTAGTGGAGATTTAATTTGCTCTCTTTAAGAAAATTGTTGAATAAGAATTTATTTTTGAATAATTTGGTCATTGAGCATGTTGTTGTTGAATTTTAATTAAATAAAATACCGGCTAATTAACTTTCGATTTAATATGAAATATTGCTTCACTGGGGATTCTTATCTCATCTAATATAGGTAAAAAAACGAATGAAATAAATAAATATAGCTAGTTCAATTATAAGATATTATTGGAGGAAGATATTTGACAATAAAAAGGATAAAAATTGTATATGTAAGGAATTTTTTTTCATTTCAATTTCAAAAAACTTGGAAAAATTACTATCTCATTTTTGCGCATGTCGATATACCAGTAAAAAAGTTTTTAAGGGACTAGTATTCTACGACAACAAGGCAAAATTTTAAAATATGTTATTGGTGGTATTCTCTACTTACAAATTTTGTAGATCCCAAGTGTCAAAAAATTCTGATCGACTAAGAAAGCCATAAAAGAAAATTAGTTTAGTGAGATCAATTTTTTTTTTCCATTTTTTCTGAAAAAGCAAAAGATTAAATTCTTTTTTTTTCTCACAATTTATCAATTTTTTACCCCGTTTATTGCAATTTTGATCATTATTATACTATAACATTTCTTTGTTACCAGTAATACTAATATAAAGATTTTTTTTCTTTTTTGAGATAAAACTTTAGGTTAACCAAAAAAAAATGATATATTCAACGGATTAAAAAATAATTGTATTTTTTTAAGAATAGTAGTTATAATAATGAAAGTTTTAAAACCATGTAAAAATTTTACTCTGAAATTTTGTTTTTGTATTAAGACAAAATTCGATTTTTCAAAATAAAATTTTCTTGAAGATATTTGGGAATTAGTTAATTTTATTCTCAAAAATCAAAATCTATTTTTTCTACCAAAAATGAATTGAATTGCTATACGGATTCTTGTGAATAAGACCAAACAATTTGTTAAAAAAATTTTTCAATATTGAAAATTTTTTTGCAATTTTTTTTCATTTTTGAAAATCAGAAAACAACTAATTCAAAACCTTTAAGAATAAAATTTTTTTGCTTAATAGATCTCAATTTAATTGATAAACTGTAGTTAAGGTTCTACCGAATATTCATTTATTGAATCACCTATACCACAATTAGTTTTATTGGCTAAGATTTGAATTGGAATATTAATCAAAGAAAAAGAAACCAAATAAAAAATTTGCTTTCGAAATCAATACTTTCCAACATAAAACGAAAAATATGTTTTCCCATTTTCAAGAATTAACTTAATTCTTACAAAATAATAGGTTACTTTTTTATCGTTTTATATTGGAAACATATAAATTTTGAATTTCAAAAAAGAGACTCAAATCAACAAATTGTTTAAATGAGGCTAACTCATCCATTTCAGAAGTTGAAACACAAATTACAAAAAAAAAAATTTTCAAAATCTTGACAAGATTTCATTTTATTTTCAAAAATGACTATTACCTTAAGAAATTCTTTTTATCCTTTTTTTTGTTTTTTTGTATTTATTCAAATTGAAATATATAGTTGTGGTGGATTTTGGTGTTGGTTTGTAAAAATTTTGTTTAATTAGATCTCTTCTATGAGGAGATTAGTCTTGAAGGTTGTAGAAAAACACTTCGGTAATATGATCTATTGTAAATATCTTGTTTGACTTGAAAGTCTAGTTATACCGAACTGTATTTTTTTATTAAACACAAAATAAAAACCATAACCAAAGCTGAAGAAAAATTGAAAACATTTAAAAAAAAAAAAAACAACAGTTATTTCAAAAAACAACACAGAATAATTTTTTAAAATACAAAAAAGGATGACGACACGGGTTATTGGGCAAACTGTAATCACCCTACTCTAAAAAATTTAGGAAAAAAAACCCTCAATTTTTATTTTTATCAAGATCTCTTTACTCATTATATTCTGTTAAGGTTTCAATCTCTATTAAATTTTTTTACCTAAATTTAATTGAGATTGAGAAAATATTTTGCCAATTACTTAGATTTGAAAACCCCTGTTTATTTTCATATTAAACTTATTTCTAGATAAGGAATCCTTATTTAGAAGTTGGTCAAAAAAAAATCTAATAGAGACTTGTCCCTTATACTAATAAATATGTTATTTACACATAAGAAGAGTATCTAGAGAACATGAAAAATGGACAATCCTAAAGGATTTGGAGCAAAATGAGTAGATCAAAATCTTTTTTCGCCTTTTGAGATTCAAAAAATTGTTTGTGAGAAAGAGATTTCATAGAAAAAGAAAATTCTTTACCAGAATAATTAATCCCATTTCCAAACAGCTCACCATTATGACACAAAAAATAATTGCTTCTACTTGTACATGCAATTTTTTTCACTTGAGGTAAATTGTAGGATTTATTGGAAACATGACGCGAAAATTTTTTGGATTGTTTTAAATTAAAAGTTTTTGAAGATCCGCTTTCAGTATTTGGCTTTTTGTACCTCAATCGAGAAAGTTTCAAGTGACTGGCCAAAACATAAACTTTTCCCTTTTTTGTTAAAACCAAAAACTGGTTTTCATCACACTTGATATCTTTAACTTGAAACACAAATGATATTCTTCTCATTTTTTTGTTTCTTTGCTTGTAATCACCGGTATGGGTTGGTACAGTAAAATATAACTCTAGTTGATCCTTGTATTCCTCGTCTTTTTTCCAGACTAAACACATAAAATTATACTCACTGTGATAATTAATCCTTTGGATTGAATCGCCAGTAATTAGGATTTTTTTTGTTTCTGATTGGCAACGAATTATTGATCCATAATTCCAATTTGCAGATTCCCAATCACAATTGTTTTCGAAGAGGTAATTTAATTCTTTGGTATTACAAGAACTAATAAAGATCCTCTGTTCTTCTTCTTGTTCTGTTTCATTTTCAATTTCTTTTTCTTTTTCTTTTTCTTTTCCTTTTTCTTTTCCTTTTTTGTTTTCAATTCCTCCTTCTGTTTCTTGGGTTTCATGTTCAATTTCTATTTCAACCTCAAGTTGGTTTTCTTTTATTTGATTTTTTTTTTCCATTTTCGTTTTCTTTTTTGTTTTCCTTTGAGATTTCATGTATCAATTGAAAAAAATGAAAAATATATCGATAAACACATTGAAAAATATACTTTTATTTCTTATCTGTAAACTGCTGTTAAAAACATGTGATCAGGTTCTTAGTTTCTCTGAAATACAATCCTAGTTTTTGAACAATAAAGTGGAAATAATTTTTTCGTCCTTTTTTTTTTTTTTTTTTTTTTTGGAAGAGTATTAAAAAATTCAATGAAGGCGATTGTATTTTGTGATCTCGATTTGAATTTACTTGTAGTATTTTTTATTCTATTAAAATTAAGTTGTATTTTCGGTACCCTAATATTCTTAAATTAAACTCTGATTTCAGTCGAAAAAAATTGTAAAATCAAGAAATTTTTATTAACATTTGTTGTACAAATACCAGTAAATATGATTAAATTAATCTCTCAATAGATTACTTCAAATTGAATTGATGAAGATCTCAAGGTTTTTTCACTGGAATGTGTATAGTGTGATTCAACTCCGAAAAACAAAAATATTGGATAAATATGGGAGTAATTCATAATAAATTCATCTCCTTAATTAAGTTACCATTTGTTACAAAATAAATAGAACAAAATTTTCATTCAGCTTTCCTAAAAAAGGTCTTATAAATCATATTATATTTTTAAGTTCCGTGAATCGGTATAATTATTAATTTCCCCATTTTTGAATTGAAACTTTTGATTATTTATTTTTAATCTTTGAATTTTACTTTTTTAGGTAAAGCTGACTGAAAATTTTGATCTTTTGATTCTGCAATTCACAGTATGTTGCAATTGGGTATAATTGGTATTTGTACCCTAGATTCAGGGATTTTTGTAAATCTATTATAAATATAACCCAAAAAAAAACAATTTTTTATTACATGTTATAAATGTGTTGTAAAGGTGTTAGAAAGGTTTAAAATGTTATTATAGTTAAAACATTGACTTTTATAAAATAAATTTGTGTTATAAATATAATAACATGTTATAATATTTTTAACATGTTATAATCCTGTTATAAGAATATTATTTTTTCAAAAACTAATGTAAAAATCATTATTTAAAAGGAAATTTTGTTATAAAAAGGATATATAGATGTTATAAACAATTTTTTTTTATTAGGGTGATAAGCAAAATTTCAAAATTAGGGTCTAACTTTGTCATTATTATGAAAAAAATATTTTCAAATTTTTGGATCAGAATCTTATTTTTTTATTTTTTTTTTTTATTTTTTTTTATTATTATATTTTTTTTTTTTTTGCAAGTTTCTAAAATCTTGTTTTCGCAAAATCCCAGTACAAGATACCGAATCGACAGCAAAATACCAGTCCAAGTAACGAACTTGACAGATAGTATGGAAAGTTCAATTCGGTCCATTTTGGTTGGTTTCAGATCACATTTGTTGGATTCAGTTCATTTGCATAAGTCCTCATCGAAGATCTGATCATGAACAAGTTTGGTTGGGTTAATCCTGAACAGGTCAACCAATTCTTTTAATGATTTTTTATACTATTTACCCCATCCAAACACCTAAAAAAACAAAAAGAGAAGGAACCTAAGGAAACTAAGGAACCCAAGCAACTTAAGAATGGAAATTTGGAAAAGGTAAAGCGTATAAAAAATAAAAATAACAAGTCTTTCGAATTAAAGCAAGATCACTTTATGAATTAAATAAGGGAAATAATACTTATGGATCTTTGATACTTTAAAGACTTTCTATTCAATTTTTAAACCTTTCCCGAAGGTTGCGAAAGTTAAATAGAAGTTTTAGGGATTAACCCTGACATCGGAGAAATCTAGGATCAAAGAATGTTGTTATTGAGTGTTCTAATCACATTAGTGATTTATTGGTTTCAGTGTCTCTAAAAAAGCGATTAGTCAAGTTGTATTAAAAGTTGATACCATCAATTATAAATGAATCTATGTTTTGGTAAAAAAACCAACAATTTCAGGAAAAAAATAAGTATTTCGCGACAAATTTAACAGTTGAACAATCAATTTTCATAATTTCAAAGTTGTTAAATATATTTCAAAAATTTTTTACGAAATGTTGATTAATTGATTAAAAAATTCAATTTTTGAAAAAAATTATAGAACTAACCAAGAGATTACTTTTTACAAATTATCTTCTGAAATATTGGAAATATATCGATGTTATAATTAGATTTAAAAAAGGAAATAAAAATAATCTGTTCTGTTCTTTTATGTTGATGATTATTTAGTTAATCTTTAAAATTAAAAAATTAAAAAATAGTAACTTTTGGGGGTTTCTAAAGATGAATTATGAAATAGTGTAAATACACTTATTTTTAGGTTTCTATTAGTTTTAGATTTGGAAAAGAAAAAAATTTTTTTAAAATGAAACTTTTTAATAGTGATCCTTAGTAAAAAATGTAATACTTTATTGTGTAATAAGATTTATCATAGATTTTTTAGAATCACAGAAACCTTTTGAACCACACAGGTCATTAATACCACATAACACCCAATTACACATATTTTGATTATATCTGAATCTATGATGAGTTTAATTGTTTTAAGGAAGCTTTTAAGTTTACTGAAAGATTGGGTTTGTTCAAAGGAAAGAATAAATCTTCACAAGTGGAACTGAAAGGCTATATGATTTTTGATGCAAAGAACAACTTACAGAAGTTTCAAAGGTTATTATGTTTTTCATAGTTTTTTTTTCATTACTGGTATTTGAATTATAAATTGGAAATTTTTTCACTTAGTTTTACCATTTTCTTTTTGTAAAAAAAAACCAATTTACAAACCCCAAATTACTTCTTATTTTGAGAACTCTGTTTGTAAAGAAAAATATGGGAAAAGGATGTGAAAAATATTGTCCCATTTCAAATTCAAATACCAGTAAAGGAAAGATAATGTTTCAAAAGTTGAATGAATATGGATGTAAGTTTAATCAAAAAGGTATATAGCACCATACAAATCTTTTTTTTCAGAGAGTATTCCTAAAATAGTGATTAATTCTTTAATTTTGGATTACAAGTATTATAATAATTATTTTTCAATTTAAAGTTTGAGCTTTGAAAGAGAAATCATTTTTTTTCTGTTTTTTGTCAATTCAAAAATTGAGACAATTTTAAATTTGGTATTATTAACCACCTTTAATCCAAATTCAAAAAACTATTAATCGTAAAAATGACTATTAATGTTCCAATAGAATCAAAAAAAGAAAGTTTGGAAGAAGACGAAACAATTTGGTGTGATGGTTGTCTTGCTGATAATCAAAAGGTTGCAGCCATAATTTATTGTCAAGATTGTGGAGAAAACCAATGTGAGGAATGCGATTCGGTACACAAAATTAGAAGATATAAAAACCATGTGAGAACAGATCCTAAACCAAGTTCGTGCTTTTTTCTTTTTTTTGTTTTTTTTTGATTCTTTTTGAATTTTTTTCCTGATTCTTTTCTGATTTGGTCTGATTCTTTTCTGTTTTGGTTTGATTCTTAATTTTGTCTTGATTCTTTCCTCATCAAAAAAAACATGATCTTCAATAAATCATGCTGTGGGTTTTGTTTGTCTTTTTACAAGTTGTTATTTGGAGCCAAAAAACAAAATTAACTTTGTTGAAATATTTTTTTTTTTGAATCCTTTCATTTTTTATTTCAACAAAAACAAAAATAGCTCCCGAAAAGATTAATTTTGCTATTTTGGAAAGAAAACGACAAACCTTTGTTTAGTTGACCCACCTATTCAAAACATAATTTTTTTATTTCTTTCAAGATCCCCAAAAACTTCAACTCTTTTTTTTTCAGTTGACTGACATTCGATCTGATTTTCCAATAATTAAAAAGTCAAAAAACAAAAACCAAAACAAAGAATATATTTATTTTACCGATTTACTTTTGGTCACTGAATTGTCTTTCACTCTGATTTGATAACTTACGATAATAAATATTCCTTTCCATTGATCTTTAACTAATCTCATTTTTCAAACTGTTTATAAGTATAGTTTTTTAAATATAAACAAAAACCTCTCATTTGTGATTTGATCTTATGAGGAATAAGATTAAGCATATGTTTAATCTTCCTTTTCAGTCTTATTGAATTTAATTTGCTTTGATTGTTGAGAAAACACAAACAAAAATGCCAAGAAAAAAATAAGAAATAAAGAAAGATCAATACTTTCAAATCTTTTTCTAAATACAAATAAATAAAACACTTATTCTTGTATTTTATATTACTAAACAGAATTCTAAATTTAATTGGTCTTAAATTGTATTATGAATTCAAAAAACAATAAAATTAATTTTTTAAATTTAAAATATATTATTGTTATATAAAATTATAATATAATTCATTCATTCTTTAAAATTTAATTTTTAATTAAATTCAAATGAAACTAACATGAAATAGTTTTTCAAGTATTTGAGATATTTATTTTATTTTACAATTTAAATCTTTTTTGTTTTTATATTTTGTAAAAAATTTCATTATATCCTCCTTTTCTTTTATTTTTATGTGAATATTTTTTTTTTGTACTTTTAATAAATTTGAAAGTTCTTTTTTTAATATAATCTGAACTTTTTTTTTAATAAATTCTTCATTATCTGTTATATTTCTTCGTCATCTGTTTAATTCTCAAAAGAATAAATCTTTTTTTTTTACTCTTTTTTTCTTTTGCTATAAATTAAAAAAAAAACATTTAAAAAAAAATAAAGAAACCAAAGATATTTTTGGAACTGAAAAATGTCCAATTCATCAAAATTGTAAACTTAACAGATATTGTAAAAATTGTCAAAAATTAATTTGTGAAAAATGTAGCTCTGAACATTCAAATCATGAAACCATTTCATTTGATCAACCAATGGATTTTTATAAAGAATTAATCAATGAACAAAAAAAATTCACTCAAAATCAATATCAAAGAATTAATGAGAACTTTGAACAATTAAATTATTCAGAAAAGAAGATAAAAGCACAAAAAGAAAAAATATTAAAAGAAATATCAAAATTTTATTCTGATCAAAAAAAATTATTTGATTTACTTGAACAAAATGAAAAAAAATTAACCAATGATTTTTTTGAACAAATTTGCAATGTTATTAAAAATGAAAAACAATCAATCAACAATTCAAAATCTTCAATACAAAAACTCTACGAATCAATCAATTTAAAGATTTAGAAATCAAAATTAATGAATCAAATACATTTCAATTTTTTAAATTATATTCTGAAATGGAATTAGCCAAAAGTTTGAATTTGATTTTTTATTTTTAATTATTTTTTAATAATGCATTTTATCGATTTAATTATTTTTTTTTTCAAAATTTCATTATTATTTATTATTTTAATTTTCCTGGCATTTAATCTTCAATTTGTTCTGTATTGTATTACATTTGATTATCTTTTAAGGTACAAACTTCCAACGAAATTTAAGGCACAAACAAAATCTCAAATTAAGGCACAAAATTTGGAATTGTTTTTTTTACAAATTATTTTACTAGAATCCAAAGAATTGTGCCTTCATTTGAGATTTTTATTGTGCTTTAATTTTCGTTGAAGTTTGTACGTTAAAAGTGGAACTGAATGTAAATTTGGTTCTCCTATTTTTACTTTTTAAACAAAATATTTTAAATAAATATCTCAAGAAAAACTGAATTCACAATTCCCAAGATTATGTAAAGAACACAAAAACCAACCATATAAATATTTTTGCATTGATCATCAAAAATTATTATGTATTGATTGCGCAATTTTTGATCATAAAAATTGTCAAAAATTCTAGTAGTAAATCTTAAAGAAGGATATAAACAAATACAAAATGAATTAGAAAATTTCATAAATATACTAAAATTAACAAATAATCCTGAAAAACAATTCCTTGAAAAAATTCAAAATGAAAAATTCAATTGCTTCAAAGAAAAACAATTAAATCTTGATTTGATCAAAAACAATTATCAAAAATTAAATAGATTAACCCAACAACAATTCAAAAAAATGAATGAAGAAATATCAATCCAACAAAATGAAAAATATTTTCAGTTAAACGATCAATTCAATAAAATTAAAAATGAAATTGATAATTTTGATAAATCTGAAATGATAATAAATGAAATTGAAATTTGCAAAAAAATATAAAGATTATCAACAAATATTGAGAAATTATTTAAAATTAAAAAAAATAATTTCAATAAAAAAAGAAATTAAAGAAAATAATCAATTAATTTGTTCTTCAAAATTTAATAAAAAAAATATAATTTCAAATAATTTAAAAAATAATTTACAAAATTGGAAATTAAATTTACCATATGATCTGAATAAAACACAAATCAATATGCCATCTGAAATCTTATTAGCAGATAAATTACAAGTTTCAATTCTTCTTAAAAATCAATTTGATGAAATCTTGAATGCCAAAGAATTCAATATTAAAATTGAAATTATCAAAAAACGTTCCAATGAAATGATTACAAAAATAACTAATTTTAAAAAAGGAAACAATAAAAAATTAATTGGAGAATATTTATTCAAAAAAGAAGGAGAATATCAAATTCTTTTTTCAATAATGGATGAAAAAATTCCAAAATTTGCTTTTAATTTGACAGTAATTGAAAAAAAATTATTTTTAAAAGAATCAGAAATCCTTCAAAAAGAAAAAAATGCAAATTTCGATGAAATTATTGAAAAATGGACCAAAGAAGCTGGGTGAAATATAAATTTGCGAAGAAGATTCAATTCAAGAACAGATGGATGGAAATATCAAACATTTCATCAAAAATGTGATCAAAAAGGAAAATCAATTATTTTGGTCAAATTAAAAAATAAATCCTTATTTGGAGCATTTACAGCAGTAGATTGGGATTCACAAAGTAGAGAGAAACAATCAACTGGGAATAAATCTTTTCTTTTTTCCTTAATTAGTTTGGATCCAAATTTCAAAGAACCTCTAAAAATGCATATTTATCAGAATAAACATTATGAAATATATTGTAATTCAAATTATTGCCCCTGTTTTGGAAGTAGTGGTGATTTGGATTTAGGTTATAGCAATAATCTTATGAATAATAATTCAACTACCCGTTCCAATTTGGGTTCTGCATATAAACCCCCATTTGGCTATATTTATGGATCAAATCAATCCAAGAATTTTTTGGCAGGTTCATATAATAATTGGGATATTTCACAAATTGAAATTTTTTGTGAAAAATAACAACAAAATAATAAAGTTGATTTTCATTCTTTATTGATTTATTTGAAACGCTTTTTGGTTTATTATATTTTTTACTGTTTTAAAATTATTTTTTGAAAAAATATGTAATGAATTTTATTAAACATTATAATTTAGATAAGAAAAAAATAATTGATTATTAAATGAAAGAAATATTCTAAACAGTAAAAAATGAAGAAATAATGAAATATCAAAAAAAAATAGACTAGATTTCAAAAATTTAGACTCACTTTATAATGTTAATGGGAGTTGTTTTGAGGGTTTATATCAGTATTTTTATCAAAAAAATATTTTCAAAATTTTGGATCTGGATCATTTTTTCTAATTTTGAGAAATTTTTTTTTTTTTCAAATTTTGCCTTTTCTTTTCTTTTTCTTTTTTTTTTGTTTTTTTTTTTTTTTGATAAATTTTTCTTTTTCAAATGATGAAATATTAAATTTTTGTTTTGTTTTTTTTTGATTTCTATTTTTTTCTTTTTTTTTTTCTTTTTTTTTTCTTTTTTTTTTGATCTTTTTATTTTTACAAAAGATCAAGTTATAAAAAAAAAAAGATCTCATAAAAGATAAGTAATCCCTATAAAAATTGAGACTATGTGATGTCTTTGAAAATATATTTAATTATTAGTAAAAAATCTTGTTGTTTAACTTTTTTTCAGTGAAAGTTCAGGAATAAAAAACGGTCATGTTCATTTCAAAAATTGTGACTCACTTTTTTTTTAGTTTTTGGTTTTATTTTTTTTTAATTTCTACAATATCAGGTTTTTATATATTTAGAATGATTTAAAAGTGAATTAAAAATCATATTTAATTATTAATTGTTCTTAAATACTGAAGGATAATATTTTTTTTACAAATTGATTCTTTCTGGTGAGTCAAAATTTATGAAAAAGAGTTTATATATATATATATATATATATATATATATATATATATATATATATATATATATATATATGGAGATGAAAAGGTCTCACTTATTTAATCGACTTATATCAATAAATGAAACCCTTGCAAGAATTTTTGTGAGAGTATCTTATAACGAATCTAAGATACTTCAAATTCATTTTAAAAAAATAATTTGGATTTTACAAAAAATTAGTTTCAAGAATTACAGTTTTAAATTATTAAATAAAGTGATAAAAATAATATAGTCAGTTCCACTTTTAAGGCACAAACTTGAACGAAATTTAAGGCACAAAAAAAATCTCAAATTAAGGCACAAAATTCAGATTCTAGTAAAATAATTTGTAAAAAAAACAAATCCAAAAAATGTGCCTTAATTTGAGAATTTTTTTATACCTTAAATTTCGTTCAAAGTTTGTATCTTAAATTTGAGACTGACTGTAACAAAAAAAAAGTAAATATTTAAATAAACAATTTTCCAGTCAAAGGTGTCCAGTTGTAATAGGCGAATAAATGTGTTTAATGTTTAAATGGATATTAGAAGATAAAAACTATTTTAAAAATTTTCATAATTGAAATCATTTTTTCTCATTTGGTTTTTTTTGTTTTTTTTTAATTTTTAGTTGATTTTTTTTTTTAATTTAGAATACATTTGTTTTATTATTATTATTATTATTGCAAGATCTATATCCGCTTATGAAAACATAAAATTCTAATATTATTGAAACTGTGAAAATAAATATTAGAAACATGATATTGATTTCTATTGGGATTTTATTCAAAATTCTATTACAGCTTAAAATCAACCTTGTTGTTTTTCTCAATAGGTATTTCCGAAGAATTTGGATTTTTTCAATCTTTAAGAAAATCTATTGATTTTATAGTTTTATTTCGGTTGGGTACCCACTATTCTTTGATGTTTATTATTCTATTTATATTTTATTTGTTTTTCAAAAATTAACTAAGAAATAAATGATATTTGAAAAAAATGTTTGGAAATCTTTTACTGAAATAACTTTTATACACAATTAATCTCAAAAAAGTATGGCTCTATTCATCATTCTTTGATTTATCATTCAGTTAAAAAAATTCTCCAGAATGAAATATCAAAAAAATTTGTAATAAGGATTATTCAAAGTAAGGAATAAGTGTTTTAAAAGGAAATTTATTACCTCATGGTTGTTGGATTTTATTTCTCATTTTCTCATATAAAAATCAAATATTAGTACTATATGTACAAATTTGTGTTGATAATTTTATATTTAGAATTAAAAGATCTATGATTGAAATAAATTATCAATATGTATATATAAATATATATAATAAAAGACCTATGCATTAAAGGATCAAATAATTTGAGAATAAACCAGAAATAAATATGGTATTGGTTTCTTAAAGTTTTACTATCTAAAAAAGCAATATAAAAAATAATGGTCAAATTATAAAATTTATCTCAAAAAACAGTAAAAATTGTTTTTATTGTTGAGCAGTGGTGATTCAACAAAATTACATCATGTTTGCCTTTAGGTTTTTTTTAATTTGAGATATAAAACGAAAATTTATTTTATTTTCGGTTGTTTTTCTCAAATTTAAAAAAAAATGCCGTTATGGTTTTCAGAATTTCAAAGAATTGGGTAAAATCTTTGATTTTTCTCTATTCTTTTGAATTTCGGAAAAGTTCCGTTAGGTTTTCTATTTTATTTGTGAAGTTTTCTAGGTTTTTTAGAGTTTTTTGTTTATTTGTGAAGTATTCTAGGTTTTTTTGTGGTTTTCTATTTTATTTCTGAAGTTTTGTAGGTTTTTTTACTTTTTGAAATAAACCCAAAATTTATTAAAATTTTATGTTTATTTCAAAAATTAAAAAAAATCTAATGAAAATCTATCGATTTTCCTACGAAATGGAAAACTTAAAAAAAAACTTATGAAAATCGATAGATTTAACAAATAAAACAGAAAACCCCAAGAAAACCTAGGTACTCTACGGCACTCTGTGGCACTCCATGAAACTCTAAAATATATTTAGGGTTTTTTATCCTAACTATAATGTATGTAATGTTACATTTCATAGGTAATCTTTTCTTTAAAAAATGATAAGAATAAATTATTTCTAATCAAAGACCTGAAAAAGATAAAGAAAAGCAAGAAATGGAATAAAGTCAAAAAATAATAGAAACAATTACAACTTCCCTGAAAAGTTTTTTTTTACGCCCCAAGTGTTGAATGGGTTGGTGCTTTTTTCCTTTTATGTCGGTTTTTTTGGATCATCACCATCAAAAATAGTTTCAATTTTTGTAAAGAAAATTTATTCAAAGAAACAATCATAATTTAAAAAATGATGAGAAAATTATGAAAAATTTTCAACAAATTAAACACCATTTCAGTCAAAGGGGCTCAGTTTTATTGGATAAATAGAATATATTCTATGAGTTTATTTCATTATTCTTCTCAAACTAGAATTTTTAATTTTTATATCAAAATCATTTTTTCTCATTTTGTAAAATTTTCATTTTCTTTTTTTTTTTTTTTTTTCAATTTTAAAAATTCACATTTGAAAAAAAAATGTTTGAAACTCCAAATTAACACTAAGAAAAGCTAGGTTTTGTTATTTCTCAATAAAATTAATTTATTTACTATTAAAAATTTCTATTTTCAATAATTTTAATTTCCTAAAGAAATTGAAATTTTTGTACACAAAATTCCAATGAAAGTGGACCAAAAATTTTTTTAACATTGTTTTTTTTTTTTTGAAATTTAAGATTTGTTCAGAATTTTCTATTATAAATATCAATTCTAATCTAAATTTTATTATTTCTCCTATTTCTAAACAATTTTCGTTTGGTTGATTCTTAAATATAAAGTGAATTTTTCATTTTTGGGTGGGCGCTTTGAGTGAAATGGAGTTTAAATTCCTTATTTAAAATTTATTAAAAATATCAGTGGGTTTATTATCAAAATCAATTTAAACTTAGGTATATTATTGGTTGTAAATTGGATTTTACATTGGAATCATAAGAAAAAAAAGCACCGGTTATATTTTGAAACAACGATTATAGTCGCTGTGCAAGTATTATTTTGATCATTGTAAATTTTTCATACCAAAGGGTACATCTCTAAAATCATCAATACTATTTTATTTGATTTTTAATAAGATAATTACTTATTGGTGATTTTCATAATAATTGTTCATTTTTTCATTTTTTGTTTTTTTATCCATTGATATTTAAAAGTTGGAAAATAAAAAAAACAAGATCAAGATAAGAATAACCAATTTGGAAATACTCTACCATTATAAAAATGGAAACAGTTTAAGGTTGGTTTCAAAAGAGCTAGATATACGAATTAAGAAAGAGTATTATTGGATTGATTTATGGAAAAAAGAAAAGAGAAATATAAAGAAAAAAATAACATTAACAAAATACCCAAATATATTGTGGTTTTATATTGAAAATAAGACTTTAAAGAACAAAAATTTGAAGTGTAAAGTGGTTTCAATAAAATGTAAAGAATTTTTCCCCAATTCACCTCGTTCAACGGTTTTATTGATTTTATAATTTTTTTCATTGCAATTTACAAAACAAGATTTCTCATTTCAAATAAAAGGACATCACAATTTTTAAATAATTTAATTGTAATTTTTATTTTTTTATTTTAATGAGTTTTAAATATCCAGTTGGGTTTTTTTTTTGTGTGTTTCAAGAGTTTCTTATATTTTAGAATGATACTACAAGTAATTTGATTCAATTAAGAATAATTCCTAAAAATTTTATGTTCTCTTTTATTTGAAAAAGAGTTTAGATCCAAATTTCCTTGATAAACTTTTGTTGATCTTTGATCAAATTTTCATTTATTTTATCGCCTATACCTCAATTTATTTTATTGACTGTTTTTTCTTTTGAAATATTAATCATTCAAAATTATAACAAAATAAAAAATTGTTCTTTCAAAATCAAGAGTTTCCAAGAGAAAACAAAAAATAGTGTTTATCATTTTCAAGAATGAACTTAATTGTTAATTAAAATACTAATAAACTGAATTTCATAATAAGTATTCCATGTTAAAGTTGAATTTTGAATTGCTTTTGTATCGTTTTGAAGTTTTTCCTCTCACAATGAAAAGTTTGCAAATAAATTATTTTTTCTCTTTTTTATTTTTTCTACAGTGTTTTGTTAAAAGGGAAAATGAAAATGAAAAATTGGAAAGAAGTAACAGATGAATTTTTGAAAAAATTGATTTCAAATATGAAAAAGAGATTAGATTTAGTTATTCAAAGGGAAGGAGAATCGATAAATGGGTTTTACTAATTTTTTAAATTTTCTATTTTTTATGTAATGCTTCTTTCAAAATAAATTTCCCAATTTTTTTTAATTGTTTTTTTTTTTACTTTTTTTTATTTTATTTTTAGACAAAAAATAAATATCTCTTGAGTATAGAACTGAATATTAAAATCTAAATTGAATATTAAAATAGAAATTTTTATACAGCCAGTTCCACTTTTAAGGAACAAACTTTCAACGAAATTTAAGGCACAATAAAAATCTCAAACTAAGGCACAAAATTCAGATTCTAGTAAAATTAATTGTGAAAAAAAAATTACAAATTTTGTCCCGAATTTGAGATTTTTTTGTCCCTTAAATTTTGTTGAAATTTTGTACCTTAAAAGTGGAACTGATTGTATTATAATAGATAACTTTAATTATTAAAAATATTTTTCGTTAAAATTTGATTTTTAATGGGCAAATGATTTTGAAATTGAGTTTATGTTACTTTTTTTCTTTTTATTGTGGAAAAATCTGTATTTTGAATTTCAAAAAATAAACTCTTATTAATAAATTGTTTAGATGAAGTTAACTCATCCATTTCAAAATCAAAAGCTCAAATGACAAAAAAAAATTATTTTCAAGGATCTTGACAAGATTTCATTTTTATTGTTAAAAATTACTACTCCCTTAAAGAACGATCTGCTAAGAAACAAAAGAGTGTACCCTCACACTCAATACAAGATAATCTTTTTTCCAATTTTAAAGTTTGTAAATCAAAAGAGATATTTAAGATACCGTTCAAGGTAGTGCAAAGAATTAGGTGATTTCTCCAAGATCTATAAGTAAGGACCACATTTTCAAGTGAAAATAGTTAAATAATGTATTAAAACAACCCTGAAAGAGTTTGGTAATCCAAGTAATATTTACACACTGAGAAATTCTTTTCGAAAAAATGAGAAATTTTCTCAATTTTCACAATTTTTACCATTTTTAGATCAAGTCAAATTTTGATTTTAATATTTTCGAATTTCCATTTGAACTTTCTGAACTCACAGTAATTCCTCAGAATGTTTTACATATTTTTTACATTTTCTTTTACAAGTTGGAAAGGTTCTCAAATTTGAACTTGTAATTGAAAATCCCCAAAAGCCATTTTTTGCAATTATTTTTTTTGGTGTTTTCGGTTTTCCTTTTTATTGAAAAAGATAGACAAATAGTGTGCATGAAAGGGTAAAGATGACAAAAAATGTTTTTTTTTTAAAGTCCAATTTCTTCCGTGTGAAAATTCTTATTGAGAAGTGAAAGTGAAATAGTACAATAACTCAACATTCTCAAGGGTATGAACTTAGTTCTTGAATAAAGTTAAAAAGACTAGAATATTTCCAACACTGAATAGTTAAGATAGAACTTTTCTCGAGAGTAAACAAATACAAGTACTGCTGTTAAAGTTTGAGAAACAGTTTTTAGATCTACAACCTTAAACAGAGCATTTTTGATTTGGATCAATTTTATGAATTATTTTGGTCAGGAAAGAGAATTCAAAAAGAATTTTTGAAGAGAAACATCGAATATTGATGATATATCGAGGAAACAATTTCTAGTTTTAACTCAATGATCTGAATATTTTCATCACATTATTAATGACCAAAATATTCAAAAGTGGAACTTTCTTTGAAAAGTAATTTTGAGGTCAAATACGGTCATAGATTTTTTCGAGACAAGCAAAAGAAAGGTATTTACCTTCAATTACATACACACTTGAATTTTTGATCATACTTTGGAAGTAATTTGTCACAATGCCAATATAAATTCAATTTTTAATGTGTCCTATTACTGATATTTGAAAAATATATGAGAAAAAAATTTTATTTCATTTTCACTTTTTTTTTAGAAAAGGATTTTGTCAAGAAAAGATTTGGGTTTTTGGAAACTTTTTCTGAGTTTGTTCCTTTTTATGGTATATATCTTGGGTATATTTTTGGTAAATTAAAAATACTAAAATGAGAAGAATATTTTTTAGAATTAAAAAAAATAGAAATCAAGTTGGAAATTTTTTCCCATTAAAATTTCAAAAACCTGTAGGGTTTTGAATATGAAAACTATACAAATTGAAAATATAAAATAATTTTTAGTTTGAAAGTTTAACCAAAAATTAGAAAATATTTAGACCATTTTACAAAAATAAATTATTTGAAGTAATCTGACTCAGAAATTCAGAGAATTGCAAAAAACAGGAAAGGAGTCAACCAAATATCAATTTTTTCAATTGTGAAAATTACATTCTTGGAATCTAAAGTTCGAAAAACAATTTTCATATTTTTTCTTTTATTTTCTCTTTCTCGATATGAAATACCTTTTGATTCTCTTTTCAATAACAATTTTGTTTTCGCTTGTGTCTTCTCAAAAATGTGAGTGTCCTGGTAACGAATGTGACAATTATGGTGGAACCTACCCACAATGCTTATGCTATTGTAACGAACACGTCAAAGATTACAAGGCAGGAGATTATGTTACCTGTGCATATACGCCCAATGAAATGGATAGCTATTGTGGCATTTGTGGGCCAGACACCACTCCCGAAGAACCCTTTGTTGGCCACCTTGAAAAGCCAAGTCCTAATGATGATTCTGATGTGAGGTTTAAATATTATGTAAGCCTTTTTCTTTTCTTTTCTTTTCTTTTCTTTTCTGTTCATTTCTTTTCTTTTTTGATTTATATATTTTTTCTTTTAATTCTTGAATCCAATTTCTTCTCTCCTTCTTCTTTGTGTTAATTGTAATATTCAAATCAAAAAAAAATTGATCGTAATAGATGTGTATTTGCCCAAATGGATGGTAAGTTTTTCTTTCTTTCAAATTTTGTTTGCACTTCAAATTTTGACAAATTCAGAAAAATAATTCTCTTTTGTTCTATTTCTCAACTGTTCTTTATTTTATAGTGACGTTAACTATCTTGGAACCCTTGACGAGTGTAAAAGCTTCCGTGACTCACGAACTGATTTCTTTTTGAATGGTATTGAAAATTTTGTAAGTGAAAAGCTTTTTTTTTGGATTTTTTTTTTTTTTTTTTTTTGTTAATTTTCTTTGTCTAATTATTCTTTTTTCTCTTGTCTGATTTTTACCTTACTTATAGGTTTATAACCCAAGTGGACCATTTATGAATGGAGAGTGTAAGTGCTGTGGTCATGTAAGTTCAACCCTCCTTCGAATTATTCTCTTGTTTTTCACTTCAACATCCCATTAACCTAACTATGAATAACAAAACATCCCTTATTTTTATTATTATTATTTTTATTATTATTATTTTTATTTTTATTTTTTTTTTACAAATTAGGTTGATCCATGTGTTCACCAATAAATCGAACAGAATTGTTCAGAAACAAAAAGTAACCAAAGAATCGTTTGCATTTGTGTAATCTTTTGTTATTTTCAAAAAAAAGAAAAGAAATACAAAAAGTAACAGAGAGAAACTTCAAAACTTGGAAAAAATGTTTCTCTTGAGAAGTGCACTGTTCAGAAGTTTTTGGTTTTAAGAGTGATCTAGTTGTTTTGAAAAACTGCTCAAAAACGTTTTTAAAAGCTTTCATTAAATCGTTCTCATTCTTGTATTTGACATATCACTTTGAAAAACTTTTTTTCACACTTTTTGATAACCCACACTCTCTGTTATTTTTTTTCTTTTCTTTTCTTTTCTTTTCTTTTCTTTTCTTTTCTTTTCTTTATGATATTTAAAAGATCAAAGAAATAAAATTTGAATTTCATGATAAATTTAACAAAATGGAAAAAATTTTTTGGTTCATTTTTCATTTTGTTAAATTTTTTAACTGACTGTTTTGAAAACACATTTTTATTGAAATTTATTTGTTTAAACGCAAAGAAGAATTGTCAGATAGGTTGATTTTTGTTATTCCCTTTGAAATGAAATGTTTTAGAAATAGAGGTAACCAATCTAACTACAAACCTTTGCAAATATGCAAATTGTCTTAAGGGACTAGTCGCTATTATATTTTTTTTGACCAATTTCTAAATAAGGAATCGGTACCTACCAATATGTTTAATATTGAAAATAAACAGGGACTTTCAAATCTTAGTAATTTGTAAAAAATGTTCTCAATCTCATTTAAGGATAAGTCGAATTTTATGGTTAGTGAATACTATTTTTCCTCCTAGTAACATATTTATAGACTCAAAAGAAACTTGATCTAAGGGATCATGTTAACTTGAAAAATTTAGGTTTTTTTTTGGAAAATTTTGAGTTGGGCAAAAAACAATTTTCCTTCATCAAATCCAAATTATTCTCAACAAATTTTGAAGAAAAAAATTTCATTAGGAAAATGCCACTCCACTTTCCTTTCAAGTATGTTAGAGTGTAGCGAGAGAGTATAAATATACTTGAAAAGAAAGTGGAGTGGAATTTTCTAAATATCAAAAAAAATAGCTTTTTAGTTTTACCTTCTTTTGTTTAGTAAATTCAAAAAGTTTTTGGATCAATAAATGATTTTCCAGCAAAATCTAAAAAATCCCAAAAATTGCAATATTTGGACTTTTCCTCAATTCATTGTCTTTTAAAGCTTTTTTTCTGTTTATAGTATTTTATTTCAACCCTCACAGAGTATATAATTCGAATAGTCCATAAATTTAGGTAAAAAAATTTAATATAGATTAGTTCCATAAGGGATTAGCGTCTACCAAGGAGAAGCCCACGATCAAAGTATGTTGTTATTGTGTTCTAACCACATTAGTGCTACTTGGTTCAAATGTCTCTAAAAAATGCATTAGTCAAGTAGTAATATTTATTGATCTCAACAATTAAAAATGATCTATTTATTAGGAAAAAACCCAACAATTTCAGAATAAAATCTGCATTTCGCCATAAATTTAAATGTTGAATTATCAATATTAAGAACTCCAAAGTTACAAAATATCTTTCTTAAATTTCTCTCGAAATGTAGATTAGTTGCGAAAAAATTCTATTTTTTAAAAAAATTATAATTAACCAATATATTTTTTTGACCTATAATTTCGTATATTGGAAATTGATTGATACCACAATTAGCTTTATCAAAAGCAAACAAAACATATCAGTCTTAGTTCTTTTTATGTTGATGAATATTGAGTTAATCTTTGAAATTCAAAAAATATATAATAGTTACTTTTGGAAGTTCTAAATCTGAACTATTAACTACCAGAATAACTCTATTTTGGGATTTTATTAGTTTTAGATTTGGAAAAGAAAAAAATTCTTTTAAAATGAAACTTTTTAATAGTGATCCTTAGTAAAAAATATAAAAATTTATTGTGCAATAAGATTTAGAAAACATTTTTTTCTAGTCACAGAAACTAGTTGAGCAAAGGTGCACTAATATCATTTACACCCAATTGCAACATACTTTGATTATAGATATTCTATGGTGACGCTAATACCTTAACACCTTTTTGTTCCAATCTGATTTAAATTGTAAAAGAAAGGTTGGTCAAAATATTCTACAATTTGGATCAAAAAATCATTTTAAGTCATAGATTCTGATGAAAAATTCCCAAAGAAAATTTTTAGATATATAAACTCGAACACCCTTAACTAAGAAACATGAGAATGAAAAAGAAAAAAAAACGCAATTTTTCTTACCTAAAAAAAGATAACTATCGTTTCAAACATTCTCAACAAACACTCTAAATTTAAATAATTACATTGCCTATGGGTTTTGGCTATTATGTTGCCAGAGTTGTTCCATGATCTTCAAAGAAACCAGAACAATTCCTACAAAGGGGTTGTGGTATTTTTTGGTTTTGGTTTTGGTTCTGATTCTCATGGTTTTTTCTATTTTGACAAGAATTCAAGTCACCAATACTACTTTTCAGGATATAATTAACTATGTTTGATTTTTAAATAGAAATCTTCATTAGCAAATATCACAAACATATAGTTGACTTTTCGTTTTACAATTTTTTTTTAGATTAAAATCTTTTCTCTCTAAGGTAATTGTTGCATTCATGATAAATTGGGTTGATTTTGTGTGAGATTGTGAATTAAACTATCTAATCTGAATTAAATTTGGGGAAATTAATCAATTTTTTGTTAATTTTTAAAGTTCATATATATATAATAATAAAGTAAATGTCATAATAAATGGCCAAATTTTGTTTTATTTTATTTTATTTTTACTTTTTTTTATTTTATTTTTAGAAGAAAAAAAAATATCCCTAATGTATAGAACTGAATATTACAATAATCTTTTTTTTATTATAATAGATAATTCAATTTATAAAAATATTTATTTTGAAAATTTGATTTTTAATGGGATAATGATTATGAAATGAAGTTTATATGTCAGGACAAAAAGAAAAATGATCTTTCTTTTTACTAAATACAGATTTAAGATGAATCCTATTGAATAAAAAATAGTTTGTAAGGCTTTCATCAAAATTTTTGACGAACAAGAAAATAACAAAGAATAATCCAAATTTTTTTCTATATTTTTCAATTTTGAAATCTTTTGTTTTTTTTATTTTTGAAAAATTTTATGAAAAATGTACTCTATTTTTTAAAGATTGTTTTTGCAATTTGATCTTTTATTTTTTGGTATTTCTTTTTAAATAATCGAACTTTAAGAAACTAATACTATATTTATTTAGGGTTTATTACCAGTTTCTTTGATCGGTTGATCTGTAGGTCTTCTATAACAAAAAAAGATGCTTTTTATTTTAAAACTAAAATTAGATTTTTTTGTACCCTATATTTTGACTACAGTATTTTTTTCATTTTGTTAATTGCCAAAACAGTAAATCATTATTTTTTTCTACAACCCACAAATCTAAAATTATTATTAAACACCTAACAGTCTATTAACCTTAAATTCTTCAATTCAGATTTCTGAAAAAAAAAAAACTAAATTGTCAAAAATTGTCATTTCTACAACTCTTAAAACCCAAACTAAATACAAGATCGTTCAGATAAGAACCAAATTAACAAGTAACTATCTCTGACTCAAGGTAATCTGTTTTCAAATTTCAGGCATTGTAAACCTTAAAGTGCTTTGATCAATGAAGAAAAGTTTAATTATTTAAACCCTAACATACAATCGTGACATATGTACTAATTGTTGGTTCAATTTGTTTTTATTGATATTTGAATTCTCAATTGAACAAATTTTGTCGTTATTTTGGGGATTGATCTTTTTCGAAAAGAGTTTTATCAGAATTCGATTGAAATGAGTTAGTCTCTATTTTAAAAAGGAAATATGAAATTAGAAATGAAAAAAATTTTTACCATTTATAATTACCATACCAGTATCGTGGTTTTTTTAAAAAGTCTTACAAAAAATAACTTTGATTTTACTTTTCCCTAACCATTGTGAAAAAAATTTGGGTCATTAAAAAAAATTGGGTCACTCAAAAATTTATTTTCTTTTTTTAAATAATAAATATTAGCAAAATGATTTTTGATCAAAGTAAAATTTTATGAACAAATCTTACATTTAATAAAAACCAAAGTCACTATCAATAATAATTTTCAAATGCAATATTAAATTGTTGCATTTTAACCTTTTAGAATTACTGTGGAACTCCAAAAATACAAAAATTGAATTTTAATTGTAAACTTTACTAAAAATGTTGATTTTTTTTTATTAGATTACATTCCAAGATCAAGTTAATCATTGTTTAGGAAAACGAAAAATTAATAACCATTTTAAATTAAGGTTTGTCGTTGGGGATTTTAAGAATTTAAATGGTTTCTGAAATCATGATATTTCGGTATTTTGAAGTTTTGATTGTAAACATTAGTGAAAATCAACCTCTTTCGAAAAAACAGCTTTTTTGGAAGATTTTATTATTCAATTTGATTTAAAAGGATATTCAAGATTAACCGTGATAGATTTGCGTTTATTAACAATGATAAATATCTTATTGAATTAATAGATTTTAATATTTCCTATTAAATAGTTCTCTTATTTTTAGTAAAGTTGACAATTAAAAATAAATTTTTGTTTTTTAGAGTTCCATAGTAATTCTAAAAGCTCAAAATGCAACAATTTAATTTTACCTTTGAAAATTATTCTTGATAGTGATTTGGTTTTTATTAAATGTAAGATTTGTTCATAAAATTTTACTTTGATCAAAAATCATTTTGCTAATATTTATTATTTAAAAAACGAAAATAAATTTTTGACTGACCAAATTTTTTTTAATGACCCAAATTATTTTCACAATGATAATGATAGTTTTGAGAAAAGTTGAGAAAATAGTGTAAATAAAATTCTTCAAACGGTAAAAAAGTTGGCAAAATAAGATGATTTTTCGTTTTTTTTTTTTTCATTTATAGTAACAATATTGGGACTGAAAAAACAAAAATAACCCCTATTGTTTTGTTTATTTTGCAAACTGACTCAATAAAAGAAAAATTTTGAGTAAAGAAATGGGAAATTATCAAAAAGTAAAACGGAATGCAAAATCTTAAAATAATTTTGGGTTTCTATAAGATGGATGATCAAAGGCACATAGAATTTGAGTTGGAGGTTGGGTTCGTTAAGGTTCAGATTCGAGATCCGTTGAGACAAATTAGAAAAAAAGAAAAATCAAATAAAAAAAAAAGTTAGTCTGTGTTTTTATCATTTTTCTATCTTTTTTCTTGTTTTTGAATGATGAAAATCTTATTTTTAGCTCTAATTTTTGTATCTTTTACGTATGGAGAGGTTCTTTGGCATTACCACATCGATGATTCGGTCTATCACCATGTGAAGTTAATGAATTATGATCATACAGTTGTAAGTACAGAGTTCAACCCACCACCATCAGCACAATACTTTAACGACAGATCTGGTACACCACTCTGGTTTATTAGCGCAAAAGACCACGGAGATTTTTCACATGATGTAGGTTTTAATCTACTTTTCTTTTCTTTTCTTGTATTTTCTAGGTATTTTTTAATAGAAAATTGTTTCAGTTCCTATTCATTAACTTGAATTTTCTTCAAACCTGAGGTGTGGCTTACTCACTAAAAACTACATCCCGAAAGTACTCTTCTTTTCGGTGAACTAAGAACCCTTAATAAAAGTAAAATTTCAGTAGGAAAATTAAAATGAAATTAATTTCAAGATCGAAAAAATCTCCATCTCTTCGAATTCAAAAGTTTGTAAAAAACAAAAAATCAGGTCTTTTCCTCGTTTTATATTCTCGGTTGACTAAACTGCTTCGATTTGAAAGAAATATTTTTTTTTCCAGACAAAATCGGTTTAATTAGATTTATTTCATTTTGTTGCTGTTCTTTAACACTCTTTACTTTTGAAAAAGCAAGGATTTTGTACCATTCGTGAGAAAAATAATGACACATTTGAGAAATTAAAGAAAAAGAAAAACTATATTTAGATCTCAAAAAAGTATTGGTTGAATATCCACACTTCGAAACTAGCACAATTAAATTCACAATTAGAATTGGTAACGATTAAAATTGAAAATTGAGTGTTTCTAATACTGGTATTTGACTAATAAATGGGATCAAACTTGAGCTGGTTTTCTTTTTTCTTTATTTCTTTCTTTTCCATCATATTTGAGAAACCCATTAGATTCCATTTCAAAATAAAAAGCATTCAGATCCAAATAGCTTTTGGAAATAAGTATTTGTCTAACTAAAATAAATAGGGTATTAGTTTAAATTGTGTGAATGTAAATTGGAATCAAATTTCAGTTGTTTATCGTTTTTTTAATGTTGTAGTGTTACTTTTATTTCCTGTTGAGAGAAAAATGTTTGACACAGAAAAATAGTTGGACACAATTTTTAATTGGGAACATTAGTAAAATCGAAAATCAAATCCTATTGATAACTAGGTGAATTTTATATAAATCCAGGTTTAAAGGTGTTACAAGTTCATTAATCTGTGGTTTGTGAAGAATACTCATTTGAATGGTTGATAACTAAAGTAGATCATGTTTTTTTTAACAAAAATCCAAGTTGTTGTAAAGTTTACTATTAATTCTGAAAATTGTAATTTTTAAACTTGATTTAGATTATAAGAGATAAGGTTTTTAAAAAAGTAGAATTACATTAATCGTTATTCTAATAAGTAGATTATTGTTATTTTCATTAGTTATTTCACAAACAATTGAAATTAAAAATCATTTTCAGTAATGTTCCCAATTAAAATTGCTGTCCAACTATTTTTCTCTGTACTACATTTTTCTCTCAACAGTTAGATTATAAGAGATAAGGTTTTGAAAAGGTAGAGTTACATTAATCCTTATTCTAATAAGTAGATTATTGTTATTTTCTTTAGTTATTTCAAAACACTATCCAACCAATCAAAAAACAAGAATATAAAATATTCATTGTCCGAATTCATAGCAAACCTCCTTAAAACTCTAATTTTTTTTTTTCAAATAAGTAGCTCTAAGCTAAAGTTCAAAAATAGGGGCAGATTTTTCATCCTAAAAAAATTTGTTTAATTGTTTTTTAATTTAATTAATAATGTATTTTGCTAAAGTGTTTCGAGATAATAACCAAAAAAGATTAATAAATAAAAATATAGTTTAATCACTTTATTTTTTTGAAAGGCAAATTAAAAAAGAAAAAAATATTAAAAAAAAAAGTTTGCCCCTAATTTTGAAATTTGGTTTACTTTAGGTTTTCAAACAATTAGACTGGTATTTTATCAATACTCCCACTTTAATGAACTTTATGGCAGGTTTATTACTTAGTTCATAAATAATTTTATAAAGTTCGAAAACGGATTTGATTTAAAAATAAAAAAAGAAATTTCATAACAATTTACCTAATAATAACAATTAATAATGATGTCTAGACTTATTTTCAAATTCAGGGATTTTTTTCAATACTGTTCATTGTAAAATAAAAAGATCAAAATTTTTCATTCAGCTTTTCAAAAAAAACATATTCCTCAAGGATTCAAACAAATTATCAAAGTCCCCACTTCTCAAGAGTAAGTTAATAATTTAAACATGTTTGCAAAATTAAAAATTTGAAATGTTACACGATCAAAAAACAGTTTTTTGGAAAGCTAAATTAAAATTTTGTTCAATTTATTTTGCAACAAATAGTACTATACATAAACTCCAATTCAAAATTTGAATTATTGAAAAAATTGAACCTGAAAGAAATTTATAATGTTACCATAGAATACTTTTTGACCAATATTTGACAAGATGTCATTAGCAATAAAGGAGATCAAAAATAAACAACCTCAAATCACACACACGCTAAAATTCATTTGGATCAAAAGACCTTAAGAAGTTTCTCATATCAATTATTTTTAACTTGTTTATTATTTCCTCTTCTTTTTTGCATTTCTTTATTTTTTTATATACTCCCTTATTGATCTTTCTTTCATTCTTTAGAAAACAGAAATCAAGTTTTAAATACTTCTAATGACTGTGTATATTTCATACGGTCGTTTTATTCGATTTTACAAATTTATTCACTTCAAAATTCGATCATTAATCCATTAAATTATTCTTTCATTTAACCCTTAACAATAAAATCCAATTCAAAATTTTTAATACATTAAAAGTTAATTTTTGAAAAAAAAAAAAAAAATCTTATTTAATTAATTCTAGAAAAAATACCAAATTAGAACCCATTCACCAATTGAAATGTTAAGCAATTACTTATAAATTACAATAATCTTGAAATAAAAAAAATAAAAAATTATCAATACTAATAAATTATCGATGTGTTAAAAATTTTGGAGAGACCAAAACAAAAAAACGTATTGATAAATTTTTTGAAATTTCACCAACAGTTATTGATCGAATAAAAGGTTAGTGACCATCAACTAATTTTATTTGAGTTTATCTTTTGAAGAATTCAACTTTCACCTATATTCAATCTGTTTGAAAAAAATTATTGATCTTATAAACAAATTAGATAATTCAAAAAATGAAATCAAAATAAAAAACTAAAAGAAGAAAAAATGATTTTAATATTTTACAAAAAAACAAAATTTATTTCCAATTAGAATGAAATTGTATGATTATTTTGATTCTATTAAACTGTTTTGACTGTGTGTAAAAATTGTGGTATTTTCATTTCTAAAAAAAAAAATATATTGGAAAAAAAAAAAAAAAGCAAAATTTGCAAAAATGTGAAAAAAATAATTTCAATTTTGGAAAATTTTCAAAATTATAATTTTATTTTTTAATATCAATTCAAACCCTTTAAATAAGTGTAATTCACCCATTCCAACTGGGCCCCTTTGATTGGATCATAGTTTTCTCTGAATTTTATTTTATTTTTTAATCTTGATTAAATAAATCCGTTATTTCCCCCCTTTAAAGGCGACAGGATCATTGTTTGGAAATAAATTAGCGCTCGCTGGATTTTATAAAGATATTTCCAATTCAACGCATGTATATGCAAACCTCGAGGTGTACACCATTCAAGGTGACAGCACAACTGCGCCAACACCAGATTGGACTTGGAAGCTAGAAGGTGCAACAACGTTTCTCGGTTACCATTCTGTCAAGATGACCATGAACGACGAAGAAGTCTTTCTGTTTGTCACCAAGATGGACAGCTTCTCCCCTCAGATGGTCTATCACGCGCAGATCTATATTTTCGATGCTGCAACTGGCGAGATTAAATTCCAGTATGACGCGCCATCTGGGACCGCTACAAATGATATCGAAATCTCGCTTGGCGGAGAAATTGCAATGTTCAATGACGAGGAGCAGTTTATTGTAGTTGATGTCAGGCAAAACAAGATCATGTGGCAAGAGGATTTTGAAGAAGGTGATATAAACCCATTTAGTGTCTCCAAGGACGGAAGAGTCATTGCTCATGGTACAAGCCAATTAAATGTTCTGACTCGAGTTGGCAATAACTACAAGCTTGCATACACTGTCCGCAACGAAAGTGAATTGCTATGCGCCACAGCCGTTTCGGCAGACTCGGAAGTCGTAGTGGCAGTTTGGTTAAATAAGGCATATAACCAAAAACGGATCGAAGTCTATACCTCATGGAGCCCAATACCAATCCATACGCATACACTCCCAGTGCACAAAGGAAAATTCGAAGACTGGGTTGTAGATGTCAAGTTAACCGATGACGGGCAATATGCACTGATCGGTTCATGGGGACAATCAAATAGCACAGCACCAACAGTCATTTTAATTGAAAGAGGCGCAGGCATTGTTTATACCTATACAACACCAGGCTCTGTTTTTGATATTGATATCATAGACGACCCAGAAAACGGTACCGTATACTTTTGCAGTGCAGGTAAAGAAGTCCATGCTAATGAATGGGGCATGGGTGGAGATGTTTATTGCTTCTTGCACCAGAAAAAGTAATTCGAACCAATCCTTCTTATACATCAACCAAAACTATTTTTCTAAAAATGTTGACTCACTTTAGAATTTTATTAGAAATGGTTTTGGAGTGGTTTTTATTCTATATTCTCTTATCAATGAAGAATGTTTTTAAATTTTAAAGATCAAGAATCTTTTTTACTTATTTTAGTCAAAATTTTATTTTATTGGATTTTCAATTTTTTTTAATTTTTCGTTTTCATTTCTTCTTGTTTTTTTTTTTTTTTTTTTTTTTTTTTCTTGATTGATCACTTTTTTTTTGTTTTTTTTTCTTTTCGTTTTTTTTTTTTGGAAAAGATCAAAGTTGAAAAAGAAAATTAGATCTTTAAAAAGACCAATTTACAATTATTAAAATTGATACTATGGTAATTTCTTTTCAAATGAATTTAATAATTAGCAAAAAAATCTATTTGAAAAACTTTTTTCATAAAAGATCAGTAATAAAAAATACATAATTCCCATTTCTAAAAATAAACTCTTTTTCAAAAATTGTGACTCACCTGAAAAAATAAATTAAAAAAAAAATTATCCTTTAGTATTCAAGAACAATTAATAACTCAATATGATTTGTAATTCACTTTTAAGTCATTCTAAATCTATCAAAAGCCTGATATATTAAAAATTAAAAAAAATAAAACCAAAAACTAAAAAAAAGTGAGTCACAATTTTTGAAAAGAGCATTACCGATTTTTTATTACTGAACTTTCACTGAAAAAAAGTTGAACAACAATATTTTTTATGAATAATTAAATCCATTTTCAAAGACATTACAGAGTCGAAATTTTCTTAGTGATTATTTGTCTTTTCGAAGATCTCTTTTTTTTTTCCATATCATCTTTTTAAAAAAAAAAAAAAAAAAAAAATCAAAAAAAAAAAAGCAAAAAAAAAATTTTTCAAAAAAAAAGAAAAAGAAAAACAAAAGAAAAACAAAAATTTGATAAAGCAAAACTAAAATTTGAAAAATTAGAAAAAATGATTCTGATCCAAAAATTTGAAAATATTTTTTGTTAAGAATACTGGAATAAACCCTCAAAAAAACTCCCATTAACATCATAAAGTGAGTCAAAATTTATGAAAAATAGTTTAGTTGATTATTTTTATTTTTTTGGTTTTTAAAATATCAGGTTAATATAAGTTTTTATAATTTAAAAAAAGAATTGTGAATAAAATTTAATAAGTAATTGTTCGAGAATATCAACAGGTATATATATATATATATATATATATATATATTACAATTAATTATATAGGCTTCGTTAGGTTTTTTGAAATTAGGCTTACTTTTTTCACTTTTTAAGAATTATTTTTGATAAAATTCTTGTTTTTATTTCGACCTAATCTAAAAATAAACTTAATTCCAAAATTTTAGACACAGTTTAAACAGTGGAAAGAACATCATTACGACACTTTACCTTCGATTTGGGAATTATTTGATTTTACAAACTATTTCATTTTTTCATCTTTTTTATTTTAGTTTTCCTTTCCTTTTTTCCAGTTACATAATCTGTTTTCCTTTAATCTGGAATTTTTTTTTCAATGATTGATAGAAGGTTAGTGTTGAGTTTTTTAAATTTAGAAAAATCACATTCTTTGATTGAAGGTATCTTATCATTTGATCGATCAAAAATTCTTGGTGAAAGATCAACAAATGTACCATTACAATTTTTTATTCTGCTCATTTCATTATTTTGGACAGACCTGATTTTTTTTTTTTGGTTTATATTTTTTTTCTTTTATTGTTATGAAAATGATTACTTAGAAAAAAATTAATACCAGGTAACTTTGATGGGAATTTATATTTCGTTTCAAAAATATCATAAATTGGGTTTTTTTTGCCTATTTTTGATTTTTGGTCTGTCCAAATTTTCGGAATGGGGTTTATTTTCAATACAAGATTGTTTTTTTTTTTTTTGATGGTATATTTAACCACTTTGGAAATATTCACTTTTTTGACCTTCGTTATATCCCTTAGAACCCCAAGTCTACTAATTGCATTCGAAGCAAAATATTTAATTTGAATAGTTATCAAAGGAATTTAAGATAGAGAATTTATAAAAAATTATCTTTGAATCAAAAATTTATAATTAAAAATTGTGTAGTTACATATAAAAAAAAATAACTTGAAATTTTTTTATTTTGGGAAATTTTTCTTGGTTATTGTAATTTTATTCTTTTTCATTCAAAATTTTGTCTAAAAAAATTCGTTTTTGTTTTTTTTTTTTAAAAAGTTTGTCTAAAAATCAATAAATTCTTCCTTTTAATGATTGAAACCCATCAAACTGAACGGGAAATTATTTGGGTTCCTTTTAACCCCAAAATTTCCGAAAATACCTAATTAAATAATTTATTCAATATAAAAAATTTTTTGAAATCACATAGAAAAGTTGTTTCATCTTTTGATTAATATCCAATAGCAATATATATATATATATATATATATATATCACAGGTAATACAAATTTTCGTTTCAAAAAAGCGAAAGATCTAAAACAACATGTTTTTTCACTTTTTTTATATATATTTTTTGTTTCATTCGTTGTTTCGTTTTTTGTTTTTTGAAAAAGTCCTCGAATTCTTTTGAAATCACACTTTTCGTTTCTAGGATGTGAAAAAACGGAAACGAAAAAACTTAAAAACATGTAAGAAAAATATTTAAAACACATAAGAATGTAATTACTTTAAAATCGTTAGAAAAAAAGGTAAATATTGTCTTTCTCTCTCTTTTTTTTAAAGTATGTTACTATGTTATCCAATTCAATCTTCAAATAACTTCTTTGTGATTTTTCAACAATTACCCCCTCTCAATAATATTTTTTATTGATCACAAAAAAAATATTAAAAATTAAAAAATTATTAACTAAAAAATTTTTTTTTTCACTATTACTAATTCAGAAAAGATGATAAGTAATTTTTTTCCTGTTATGAATTCTAGTTCAATTTATGGACAAAGCAATTCGTAAAATTTTTTTTTTGATACTATAAAATCAATTTTACCCCTATTTTTAACATCATACATCATCACATTTATTATTTTTAACCGGTTATTTCACAAGGAATCCTTTCCTAGATTTTGTAAAAGAATGTTTTCATTTTTTATTATTTACTTTTTTACAAAATAACTTACAAACAATTCCTTTCGTTGGTTTATTGTCTAAAACCACTACTTTCTACCTTTTTTTTAAAAAAATATTTGTTGAAATGATGGAAATACGTTCACCGAATATGTTAAAAGAAGTATAAGTTCTATCACTATTAAATTACTTTTAATAATTATTATCTTGTTTCTTTCTAAATTTTACAAATTCTATTATAATCATAATTTACTTTAACATAAAAAATAGAAATTGATGAACCAACAAAGATTAAATTACAAAACCCAATTTGTGTGTGATAAATTTGAGAAAAAATCATTTATATTTAATTGATTTTTATTTTTGTACTTTTCTTTTTTATTTTTTTTGTGATCGATCATAAATTTTAGTTTTTAAAAAATATTGAATTTCATCAAAAAAATTTTAATTTGAAATTTTTTGTTAATTTCTTTTTGGTAACAATCCATAAAAAATATAAACAATTAAATATTCTTTCTATTATTTTAAACACTTTTATATTTTATTTATTGATTATTTTTTAGTTCAATTATGAAGAATTTTTGAGATGTATTAATAGAAAAAACTCTTTAGTCTATGTGGAAAAAACACATGGAATTAGCCCATTTTTATTTTTTATTTTTCCTTTTAACAAAAATTTACTAAATACATACATACATATATATATATATACCTGTGATATATATATATATATATATATATATATATATCACAGGTCATACGTGTTTTCGTTTATAAACAGCCAAAGATTTAAAAAATCGCGTTTTTTCGATTTTTTTGTAGGTTTTTTCGTTTCATATGCTGTTTTCGTTTTTTTTTTTTTGAAAAAGTCCTCGAATTCTTTTGAAATCATGTTTTTCGTTTCTGAGATATGAAAAAACGCAATTGAAAAAACTTAAAAACAACGAAAAAACAAATTCAACACAGGAAGTATGCAATAACTTTAAAAGAGTTTTTAAAAATGTGAATTCGTGATTTCCCATTTAAGTAGGAGTTTTTGGTTTTAAAACATAATGGAAATGGTTTTATTTTCTATTTTTAATATGCCAAAAACACACAAAGTAAATAATAGTATAAAAATCTTAAAAAGTGTAAACTTTTTAACAATCAGAAAAGAATTATTTTTTTTTAAATGACTATTTGAGTTGAAAAATAGTTCAAAATATAACTATCTTTCATCAATTAACATTCCTAATATTATTTTTTTTTATTGATCACAAAAAAAATATGAAAAATTATTTACTTAAAAAATTTTTTTCCTAATTTCAAATTTGGAAAATGTGATTACTAATTTTTTTCATCATATGACTTCCCCTTTAACTTATGAGCAATACAATTATATGAATTTTTTTTTTTTTTTTTTTGAGATTTTAACACCCGTTTTAACCTAATTTTTTTTAACATAACCCATACCCGTATTAATTGTTTCTAAAAAGTTATTTCCTTAGTATCCTTTATTAATTTTTATATTCACATTAATTTCATTTTTTATTATTTCTTTTTTTACAAAATTCTTTTCAAACATTTTCTTTTGTTGCTTTTTTATCTAAAATTACTAATTCACAATTTTAAAAAATATTTTTGAGTTAAATGATGGAAACAAATTCAAAGCGCGTGGTAACATACAGTCAGTTCCACTTTTAAGGTACAAACTTTCAACTAAATTTCAGGCACAAAAAAAATCTCAAATTAAGGAACAAAATTCAGATTCTAGTAAAATAAATTGTAAAAAAAAAAAATTACAAATTTTGTGCCTTAATTTGAGAATTTTTTGTGCCTTAAATTTAGTTGAAAGTTTGTGTCTTAAAAGTGGAACTGACTGTAAGTATTAACTCTTTTTCTTTATTAAATTACTTTTAGGAATAATAATATTATTTCTTTATTCAATTTGGATATTACATTCTAATATTTATTTAATTCAATATAACAAAGGGGAATTTATGAACCCAGAAAAATAAATTTAAAACACTCAATCCGTGTCAATAGAAGGCTTAAATTAATGTATCTGGTAAATTTGATTTACAATCATTAGAATTTAATTGATTTTTTTTTTTGTTTATATTTTTTTTTTGTGATCGATCATAAATTTTATATCTAAATAATATCTCATGACATCAAATTATATTAAATTTCATGATTGTTTTTTGGTAATTTCTTGTTTGATAACAAGTCAAAATAAATACATACAATAAATTATTCTTTCAATTATTTCAATTATTTTTATATTTAATTTATTGATTTTTTTGTTTCCAGTTATTGTGGTATTTTTTGAGATATACTAAAATAAATAAATCAATCAACAGTAAACATGAATTTTCGAAAAAAATCTTTAAACTAGGGTGTCGAAACGGAACAAATTTTACCTCTTTGGAATTTTTCCTTTTAACAAAATTTTCCTACATATACATACATACATACATATATACATATATATATATATATATATATATCAGAGAAACGAATTTTACGCTTCGCTCACGCGTGCGCAAACGCGTTTCATGAAATCAAAAAAATCGTCATACCTGTGATATATATATATATATATAGGTATATCATATCAGAGAAACGAATTTTACGCGTCGCTCACGCGTGCGCAAACGCGTTTCATGACATCAACAAAATCGTAATACCTGTGATATATATATATTTGATTCTAAATAATATAAAAATAAAAAAAAAATTAAAATTAAAATTTAAAAAAAAATAATATTTTTTTTCATTGTAAAATTTGGAAATTTTTTCAACAAGAATTTTTTTTATATTTAAATGATTTGGACAATAGTTTTATTCAGATTAATAATTGATTATTTTTTTAATTTTTACTATTTTATAATTTATACCTATTTAAAATCTAGAAATAAAATAAACAATATTATTGAATAAGAGACCACATATGTCAGAACTTATTTTCCAAGATCTGGATTAATAAAGATTGAAAAAATCAAATTTTCACAAATATTTTTTTCAAATTTTGACCAATAACAACATTCAATTTTTTTTTTGGTTTCGAAGATTATTTTATTATCTTTTCATAATATTTAAAAGTAATTTTCATTTTTGTTTTAAATTTGTGGATGATTACTTTATCTAATAAAAAAGTTTTTACCTGTATAAGTTTAATCTAATTAATGAAATTATTTTGTAATTTTTTTGTTTGTTTGTTCAAGTATTACATCTTGTTTAAATAAAAGTTTATGAAAATTATTCATATTAAACTTTTTATTTTAGCCCAAAGAAATTAATTTCATTTTTCTCTTGATTTAATATTTATTAATTTTTTTTCTAAAAACGAATTACAATTTCTCAGTTTTTATTAAATATTTTTTTTATTTATTTTTTTGATTATAAAAATAATAACATTACTTGATTGTAATTTTTAATAATATAAATTGTATTGAGTTTTTAAGTAATATTATTATCATAAAATTTTTCATTTAAAATATTAAAAACAAAATAAATCTTTAAAAGAAGGGTAAAAATGAATTATTATTATTTTTTTTTTTCCAAATACAAAAAAAAAAAACAATACAAAACATAACTACTATATCTTTGAACTGTTTTTTGTTTTTATTATAATTTAAATCTGGATTAAAGACGAATAAGATAATAAATATATTAGTACATCAATGTCATTTTAAATCTGTTATTATAAACTTGATGAAATTTAGGCAAAGTGAGGGTGCTAAGGGATATATATATATATATATATATATATATATCATTGTTCTACCTAATAGTTTTTTAAGTGTACTTGAACTATCCATTCAGTAAAATTTAAATTTTGTTTGAGCCAAAGTTGCCCAAACAATTTTTTTTTCTAATATCAATTATTATTTGTAATTTAATGTTTAATAATAAATAGGAAATAAATAGAATAATTAACATCAAAGGGTTTTTGTTATTATTTCTAAAGTAAAACTTATAAATCAATATATTTTCTTTAAAAATTTTAAAACTCAAATTCTTTGTCACCTATTGAGAAAAACAATAATGCAAATTTTGATATTCAATTGAAGATCTTCAAAAAATTCCAATAGAAATCAAAATTGTTTCTCTACAATTATTTTTACTGTAAAAATAGCTAAAAAATAATACATTTTTACCAAGTGACTATCGATCTTGCAATAAAAAAAAAAATATAATGAATTATTTTTTAAAAGAGAATTAAAAAAAAAGTAAAAAAATGATATCAAATTTGAAATTCTTAAAAATTAATTTTTTCTTCTAATCCACATAGACGATACATTGATTCAAATTCTCTATGCAAATTTAATTGGTACAGACTGGCCACCTTTAACTGTAAAATTTTTGACAGATAAATCTTTAATGAATTAAGTAAAATCTTTGATTTTTCAAAATTATTTTGAATTCTTGTAAAGTATGGTTAGCTTTTCTTGAGTTTTCTAGATATTTGGGAAATCAATATATTTGAAAGGTAAAACAGAAAAAAAATAAAACTACATTAGTTTTTTTCAGAATTTAAAAGAATTTAGTAAAATCTATGATTTTACTCTGGTTCTTTTGTACCCAGGAAAAGAGTTGTTAAGTTATTTTTTACTTTAAGGGACTAATCTCAATTAAATTTTTTTACCTAAATTTAAGAGAGATTGAGAAAATTTTTTATCAATTACTTAGATTTCAAAACCCTGTTTATTTTCAATATTAAACATATTTCTAGATAAGGAATCCTTATTTTGAAATTGGTCAAAAAAAAAAAAAAAAATAGAGACGTATACCTTAAGAAATTAAAATACAATTTATATAATTTTTGGATTATTTTTTAAAGTTAAAAAAATCAGCTGTTAGATTTTCCAGAATTTACAAGAATTAAGTACAATCTTCGATTTTTCTCAATTCTCTTGAATTTTGGAAAACCGCCTTTATTTTTACTTGAGTTTTCTTTTAAATTCTGGAAAATCTAGAAACTCTACCGAAATTGATGGCACTCTACATCACTTTAAGACACTTTAATAATTTCTATATTTTTGTTCAGATATTTTAATAAGGAATAATAATTTTCTTTAGCATTAACTAAGGATAAAAGAAATAATTATTCTTTATTTCGAATACTATCTAATCAAATATTTTACCCACAAAAGAATTATAAAGGGTAAATCATTTTCACTTCATTTTCAATCTTTTTCTCTCAAGAGATCGAAAAGAAGAAGTAAATTGCAATTTTTGTCTTGGATTGAAAAAGAAAAATCTGGAAAAGGGAAGTTATAATTCAGAGTAAATGAAAATCCAAAAAATTCAAGTGAATGATATATTTTTCTAATTTAAAATTCAAATGACAGTATCATTTTTTTTGAATAATAAGTATTTTTTTAATATAAATTATTTTATTTTATTTAGGGGATTGTATAAAAAATAAAAAAATATCTTTCATCTATTTCTCAGTTAAAAGCTTATTACCAAACAGTGATGAAAAAATGTTTGAAAAAAGCCTATAGTCAGCCTTTCAAAATATAATAATGTGCTTTTTTTCCTTCTTATTTCAATGAAACATCAAATTCATTGACCATTGTTATACCCAAGATCATAGCAATTTTGAATATAAACTCATTGATATTTTTAAAATAAAATTTAAAATTAGGAAATACAATTTGTTTTCTATTTCTTGTAATTTGATAATTTTTGAAAATTTATTGTTTTTTTGAAATTAAAATTTTCCAAAAATATATTCTTTTTTTTTGAGATCAATTTTCGAATTTGAACCTTTATTTTATGTTTTTCTTTTTAAATTAATAGAAATTTAAGAAACCAATATCATATTTATTTCAGGGTTATTGCCAGTTTCTATGAGTTGATCTATCTATAAGTCTTCTATAACAAAAAAAGCCACTTTATATTTGGGAACAATAGATTGAACTTTTGGGCATGTATTATTTTATAGCAGTAAACATAAAAATATCACTTTTGTTAATGTTTATAATTTCTACGTTTTAAATATGTGTTTACTGTAGTCAAAATAACCCGTGCAAAAAAATATAATGCGTGTTTCAAAATAAAAAGCGTGTTTTTTTTTGTTATAGAAGACCTATACATTAAACAATCAAAGAAACTGATAATAAAGCCTAAAAAAATATGGTATTGGTTTCTTAAAGTTCTATTATTTGGAAATAAATTCTAAAAATGAAGGATCAAATTGCAAAATTTATCTTAAAAAATAGAGTTAAATTTTTAAGAAAATTTTAATCATAAAAAAAACAAAAAATTTCAAAAAAATTGAGAATATTATTGAAAATTTTCAACTATTTGATTGAATAATTTAAATTTTACTCAAAATAACCAGACCTTTACTTTCAAAATTGATTTGAATTTAAGCATACTATTTGTTAGTAGATTGGATGTTGCCTTGGTACAAGAAGAAAAAAAAGCACGGATAATATTTTGAAACACGGATTTATAATTGTTGTGCACGATTTATTTTGATCACTGTAGAAATCTTCCATTTTATTAAATTTTCTAGTTATTCCATAAATCAATAGATTTTACAAATAACACAGAAAACATCAAGAGGCTCTACAGTTAGGTTTTTCAAGAATAAAAAGAATTAATCTTGAATTTCTCAATTTTTTTTTATATACTGGAAAAGCTAGGAAATCTACGGCACTTTTTGTTAGTAATTTTTTAATGTTTGAAATAAAAAGAAAATACAGTTTTTTTCTTCTTTGGAAATCTGGAAAAAAAAAGTTCGATTTGCTTGATTTTTAAGTTTATTCAGAGAATTGATTTTACGAATACAAACTCAATACTAAAAAACCTAGTTACTCAACGGTTCTCAAACATAATTATCAACACAATTTATTGATATTTAGATTTAACTTTATAATTTTTAAATATTCTTGAACTTTCCAAAGAGGAACTATTGGTTATTAACTTTACTCTGCATTTTTTTTAGATTTCCTTATCATTTTTAGGTGTCTATTTGCTAATTACTATTTCCATTATCTTTTTTTGAGAAATTTTAAATTTTTTGATCTGCTGTTATTTGGATTACAATGGGATTGCTTTTCAGTTCATTTTCAATTTCCTTTCTTTGAATATATAGTTTTCAAATTCCAATCTACTTCTTTGAATCTCTATTTGCACAAGAATAATATCAAAAAGGAAGAAAAAAATATTATCCCATTTCAAATTCGATTACCAGTATTTCCAAAACCCAGAATTTCTCATTTCTTATTTGGTTTCACATTCCTTTTTTGGATTGAAATTCTGGTTTGACTATATTATCATTTTATTATTGTAAATTCTTCTTGGAAAATGTTGATGATTAATTTGGAAAAATTTTGTTGTTTTTTAAAAATCCAAACATCAATGGAGCTGAAATCTTCTAGGTTAAAGGTTAAAGTTAAATAACTCATAAAATTATTGATTAATTCTAATTGATTTTAACGTTATTATTTTTACATATTTACTTGTTTTTTAGGGTTAAAAATAAGTTTTCTCTTTTTATAATTATCTTTTATTCTTTTTAGAATTTTTTTTTGATCATTTAACTTTTTTGAAACAAATTCCAAAATAATTCTTATTGAGTAACTGGTTTGATTTTTGAGTTTTCTCAATATTTGAATTCAAAAAAATGTTTTTTTTTGACTCTATACAACACTCGTTAATATATCAATCTATTAAAAAATTTATCAAAAATGAAACAATTAAAAATTGGCTCTTGAGATATTACAAAAAAGAAGGAATTGGAGTTTATCAAGGAGATCCCTTATCACCAATTCTCTTCGCATTTATATCTCATTTCCTACTAGAAAAGTTAAAAACTTTAGCTGTTCATGTTCAAATGTAGGCAGATGATCTTATTCTTATTATGAAAGGGCCATTAATCTCTCTAAAAATTAATTTAGAAAGGATTTTTGAAATAATAAAAAGATTCGGGATGAACCCACATAATAAAAAAAACCAAATATAAAAAAAGAATTAAAAGATATTTTTTTATCTTGGGATTTGGTTAGAAAAAAAACACACATCTTGAATATAATTTCAAAAAAAGTAGAAAAGTCCTTGGAAACACTTAATCGATTGTTTCAACAAAATAAACTCAACAATGGAGTCAAAATAACTTCTTTCAAAGCTCTCATTTTAAGTCAACTTTATTATGGTCTTGAAATATTTGACTTGAAACAAAATGATTTTGAAAGAATTGATAGATTTATCAATAAATCAGTCACAAATTTCTTACAAATTAATATCCATTCACCTCGATTAATTTATAAAACTGAAGCAAAAAATTGATCTCGCTAGATTAAAAGTATACCGAAGAAAATATAAATTGATAGAAAAATTAGATTTCTTAAATTTAAAAAAATTAAAAAACAATACTAAATTTTCGAAAATTGGAAAATGAAAATATTAATTGGCACACTAAGGGATTAAAATTATTAGATTTAGAATTAAAAGTTTTTCGATTAACCGAATTGGAAAATTCACCTAGTTGGAAAGTTCAACAATATCTAAAAATTATAAAACAACAAAATTGCAATTTCAAATAACAAAAATATTTAAACTGGAAAGCTTCAAAAACAATTCTAAAATTTCGAAATTTTACTAATTGTTTAAATAGGTACTCTTATGTAACAAGTAAAAATAAAAATAAAAATTGTGATTTATGTAAAGAAAAGTTAAATATTGATATCATTGAAGATTTCGATCATTTTTTATGGGACTGTCCGGCCTATAAAATAAATCGAAAAATCTGGATATATGAATTTTTGAAAAATAAAAAAATTAATAATATCAGAGATATTATTAATAAAAAAGAATTCATCATATATATTATCATTAGTAAGTGATAATAAAATTTGTGATTCTTTAACAAAATTTCTAATAAAAAATTTAGAAATTAGGGCACACAGGAGAAAAGCAATTTTCTCTCTTCAAAAAAAAAAAAAAAAAAAAAAATAACCAACAATTTTTACACCTAAAAAATATCAGATAAAATCAAGATCAAAAAATTTAATATATTTTATTTCTGTAATAACAATACTAAAAAGACAAAATGAATTATTATCAAGAACCAATAAATTGTTGTTAATGATTTTATAAATTTAAATAGTTTTATGAAGATTGGGTTTAATAAAGATATTTGAAAATAAATTTGGCCCCACTTTTTTGGAAATAGTTTCATAATATCAAAATTTGAAAAATAATTTTTAAATGAATTAATAAAAATAAAAGGGGAAAATAATCTTTTTTACAAAAAAATTTAATTTTTATTCATTAACTTTATCAATATAATATTTTAATGAAGAATTAATATTTAACTCATAACACTGAATAATATCTTTAAATTCCTTTTTAATTATTTTAATTTTAAAAGAATTCAATTTTATTTTACCAGTATATAAAAATTCAAATAAGATTTTGAGAGCATGTATTGATTTACCAGAATAATCCCTAATTGCTGTTAATTTATTATTATTATTATTATTATTATTATTATTATTATTATTATTATTATTATTATTATTATTATTTTCAAGGTTGAAAGATAAAAAGAAATTTTTATATAAATTACTTGAAGCTTGTAAAATAAATTTATGAATTTGAATCTTTTGATTATTTTGAAGAATAATTACCAAATCTTTGGAATGGTTTTGAGTATATAAAGAAGATAAAGAAGATCTTAAAGTTGGTAAGGGGTTTAAAAATATTGAATTTGGGAATTTTTTTTGTATTAATTGATAATTTGATAATTTTTTTTGATAATAAATTGATTTAAAAAATTGAAAAATTAATTTTTGAGGATATTTATTTAACTTTTCGGTAATTTGATTAATATTAATATTTAATCTATTTTCAAGGAATAATTTATTATTATTAATATTTTTTAAATCAATTTGATGATTTTGAGAAAATTGTTGATTTTTAAAATATGATTTAAAATCAGATAAATAATAATTAAAATTATATTTTTTTTAAAGCAAGGTTTTTTTTATAAAAGAATTGTATTGGTTGATATCTTTCATCAAGACATTTTATTGAATCAATGATATTTTTTGAATTGCTATCATTCAAATCAACATTATTGAAGATAAATAATTTTATTAATTTTCTTAAATAATTTCTCGAAGTGAAATTATCAAAAAACTCAGTTAAATGTTTAGAATATTCATCTAATAAGTAAGTACCCGAAGGTTTGATCATATTAAAATAATTGTTCAATGGTCTTTTTGGCTTGGCTAAATAATAGAAAGGGGAATAACCCTCGTTATTTAATATATTAAGATTTGCACCCTTGTTAATTAAATACTGGAATGTATTAAAATTTTGAAAGGAATGTTTACATAAGTAATGTATAATCGTATTACCATTTGAATCAATTGCATTAATATTTAAGCCCAATTGTAAAAGGAATTGAATATTTTGCAAAGAGGGCATTTGGGCGTTATTACATAAATAGTGCAATACATTTCTATTTTTGTTATCCAACAATTGATTTATTGGGACGTCAATATTTTGAATAAAAAAATCAATGCCCTGCATGGTTATTTTATTATTTAAACAATATAAATGGAATGGCGTCACAGCATTAATATCTTTTTTATTAAGATCAACATTATTGTACTTAAAGTATTCTAATATTCGGATATCAATTTCATTTGATTTAGTTAGACAATAATAGTGACAAATATTTTGCCTCTTTTTTTTATCTAAATGAGTAAGATTATAATTATAATTTTTGATTAAGAATTTTATCCCTTCCAATTGTGGATAATTTAAGCAATAATAATTTAAAAAATTTTCTTCTTCATTCTTAATTATTTTTGTCTTTTTGCTATTACGTTGTTTGAAATTCTTATTTTTATTTTTATAATCATTAATATTAAAATTAAAATTAATATTTTTAAAAATGCTTAAAAATATTTTTTGCAAGTAATTTAATAATTCATAATTTAAATTATCATTTTCAATCAAATATTGTATTGGATTTTTCTTTGATTTATCCTTTTTTTTGATATTTATTCCCCTTTTCAGAAATATTTCAAAAATTTCAAGACTGATCTTGAAAGACTTGTGCCTATTTTTACATAAATAAAAGAATGGTGTTCTCATTTTCTTATCTTTAATATGGATATCAACATTAGTATTGTTTAAAAACAATAAAATAGCAGATGCCGTTTTAAATTTGGATTTGCATAAATAATGGAAAGGAGTAAAGCATTTAGTACTTTCAACAAGATTGACCTTGAGATTTTTAAATTCTGTGAAAAAATATTTGATTATTTCAGTTTTCGGATGCCTAAAGCAAAGAAAATGAAAGGCTGAATAATTCTCTTCATCTACTGAATTAATGTCAATTTTGTTTTTTGTTTGTAAAAAGGTTTTGATAATTTTCAATGAGGGGAACTTTTGCCAGCATAATGATAAAAATGGTTGCACTTCAAAAGAGCTCTGGCTCAGAATTTGTTGTTCCATCATTGATTTCATTCGGACGTAATTTTGCATATCTGGGGATTTATATTTCTTAAAATCATCTTCATTATTGAATTCAATTATTTCATTTGTGCTCTTCATATATTTGAAAAATAATTTATAGATCTCAATCGAAATGTCCCCATTGCTTCCACGTATAACCTCCAATGGCGTCACCCCTTGCTTATCAGCCATTGACAGAATCTTTGGTCCCTGCTCGCAATGCTTAATAAACATTTTGATCACTTCCGCCGTCGGGTTGCCCTGGCATAGCATTAAAAATGCAGTTCTGCCTTTATAATCCTTTTTATTTATGTCCACACCTTCGTTGATAATAAATTGTAACAATTTAAAAGTGGGTCTTCCCTGTTCACATAAATGATGAAAGGGGGTCTTTGAAACACTATCATTTTGATCGAAATTGAACCCCATTTCTAAAAACGTTTTTATTTATTGAATCCTTGGCGCCCTCTCTTGAAGTAAAAAATGAAAGCCATTTCTTCCTCCAAGATCTTTACTATCAAAGTCGGTACCATAATGCATCAATTTATGAAGAAAATAAAATTTAGGTTTTAATTTGCAAATGGAATGGAAAAATGTTTTTTGATACCAATCCCTCTGATTAATATTCTGAATATGTTGTAAGCAATATTTGAACAGATTTTTGGAAGGGTTGCATAAGCATATTAATGAGATTCCCTTGTGACTGTTTTTATAAATTATATTTTTTGGATAATTACTTTTATAATTTTCGCTGCCAAAGCTCCGAGGTGAGATCAATTGATTTTTTTTATTATCAAAAAACCAAATAGGAAATATTTTTTTATGTGCTTTTTTCCAACAAGAAAAACAATAATATTGATCATCAGTGCTAGTTGAAGAAATACAAGAAATCTCAGCATCCTTATAATTACATGCCGTGCATTTTGGTAAAACTTTAATATTTTTCGTTAAAGTATATGGATAATTTTCAAATATTAATTTATAATTTTTTTTCTTTTCTAATTCCCTTTTTTTTTTCTTTTCCATTTTCTGTAATATCTTTTCTTCTTTTTGTTTCATTCTTATTAATTTTTCAGCTTCTTTTTGCTTTTGAATTCGCTCTTTTTTAATTCTGATACATAATTCTTTATGATATTTCCAATTTTCTTTTTGACATTCTCTTGAGCAATAAAAAACCATTTTACATCCTGTGCATCTTGATAAATTTGTTTTTTTAAAGCAATTATTACAATAGATTTTTTTTTTATTATTAAAATCAAATAATTTATCAATAATTTGATAAAATTTTGATTTTTTATTAAATTGATAATATTCTTGAATATTTTTTAATTCATAATAAAGATTTTTTAAATCTATTTTGTTGTTGGTGGTGGTGTTGTTGTTGTTGTTGTTGTTGTTGTTTCTCTTGTTGTTGTTTTTGTTGTTGTTTTTGTTGTTGTTGTTGTTGTCCTTGTCGTTATTTTCATTGTTTTTATTATTATTATTCTTGATTAATTTTTCAATAATTTGTTCAATATCAAATCCATACAAGTATTTAATAATAATTTGCATTGCTAATTTAGATTTATCATTAATATCAAGTTTGTTAAAATTATTAACAGTTAAAAACATTGATTTAAAGGTATTACTTCTTGTAAATAATATGAATTTATGTGATTTTATTGAATTATTATTATTTAATTTAATAGTAAAATTTTTCGTATTATCATATTTTGTAAAAGCATTTCTAATGTCATTTTTTAAATTCTTTTTTTCAAAATTTTTTATGTTTAATATTCTTGTAATTTTTTTAATAATAGCTAAATTGGCAAGAGTGCTGATTTGCCCAGTATATATCCATAATAAAAAATTATTAATATTTGAATTAGTAAATTTCGTATTTTTTAATCTGTTATTGATTGCTTTGATTGATAGCCCAGTTCTCCATAGTAAAATATCTTGATGACATTTAATATTATGAATTTTGCTATCAGTCAATTCTTTATTTTTCCATATATTATAGAAATCGTATTCCAAGGGATCAATGTGAAATATTATAAAATTTGAAAAGTGGTACCCACATTTAAAAAGTTTGCATTTTTTACCTTCTTCGATCATTGGCTTTTCCAATTGGTAAGGCGGTAAAGGCACAGTGCCATTCATATTCGGTGGTGTTGTTAAATACATATAGTTGCCAAACCCAATATATAGCCCGCCTTCTGTAACAGCCATCGAATATTGCGCACCAGAACTGATGGCAACAGCATTGTATTCTTGAATAAAATCACATACAGTCAGTTTCACTTTTAAGACACAAACTTTCTACGAAATTTAAGGCACAATAAAAATCTCAAATTAAGGTACCAAATTCAAATTCTAGTAAAAATAATTTGTGAAAATTAAAATTCCAAAAAATTGTGCTTTAATTTGAGATTTTTTTGTGCCTTAAATTTCGTTGAAAGTTTGTACCTTAAAAGTGAAACTGACTGTAATGCAAACTTTACTTTTTGAAAATCATGACCATTTTGATCTTTCATCCCACTATACCAGACGCTCCCATTCTCCAAGAGAATGAAACTGGCAAAATGTGAACTTGTAATGTCTTTGATCCCTTGTGCGCCCATGCTTGTGAGATGCGAAATTGGAATTTCTCTCAATGTCAAGCCCGCTTGTTGCAGAAAACGCACTGTAGCCTAAGCCCAATTGGCCATATTCATTGTTCCCCCACCCTATCAATTTCCTTCCTTTTTTGGTAATCAAGAAATTTGTCCAACCATAACTAGAAGCAAAGATTTTGTCGACATCGGTATAAATTAGTCGTGGTAGCAATTGATCTTGTCCATTTGTGTTAACCCCAACTGCCTTTTGTTGGTTACAACCCCACCCATAGAGATCGCCATTGCTCAAGAGCACAAATGGAGTGAAATATCCACACTTTGGTGTCAACGATCCTTAGTGGTGTTTGTGATTTTCCTTGGCCTTCTTTTTCTTTTTGGCTTACTTTTGCTCTCAAAAGCTTTTCAAAGAATTCAATTTTTTTTGGTTGAAAATAGGCTTCTGTATCGCCATGCCCAAGCTGCCCATTTTGAGATCCAAACGCTTTGTCTAAGGTCCACGAATACAAAGATCCTGAAAAGCCAAGTGCTAAATAGAATGTTGCTCCAGATGCAATCTTTTTAATTTTTTCTATTTTGACTTTTGTTGGTGAAGTTTCTTTTTGATTAATTTGATACAGATTGCAGTCATAATCGAGATGAATAGAACTAAAATCTGCAAGCGCATAATCTTTTATATCAAGCTATGGTAATATTTTTGGTTGGGTTGGTAAAACTAACCCTTCGTGTGTATCTTTTTTTAAAATACCTCCAATGTTGTTTTGATAGTTTCCGAAAAAAAAACAATTACTCATTGTTGAAAAGAAAAAATAATAATTGAATTGTCTGATTTAAATTAAGAATGGTGTTCTTACAAGAATTTTATTTGAACCAAAACATTGAAAAATCAGACGGGTCAATTATTTTTTGAAATATTAAACTGTTTTGGTTTGTGGAATTAGGTTGAGTAAAAAAAGTTGATTGAATTTCTACAAATATATTTCAATAAGCAGAGTATCTTTAATTTTGGTTCATTTTTTGAGTCAAATTCTAAAATGTTGTTTAAAAAAATATGTTTTTTTTTTTTTTTTTAAATACTGTAAGCTGGAGTGAACCTTTATTTTTTTGTCTATCAAATAAATGTTAGGTTCACTGATCAGATTAGTTGGTTTTTCAGAGAGTAACTTTTGTTAATAAACCTTAATCGGGTAGTTAATAAATCGAACAAAATTTTATTCTGTCAGATCTGATAATAAGATCAAATGTCAATCTTTTTTTCGTTTTGAGTTTTTCGAAAGGTTGGTATAATGTTGATCAAAAATCGAATTAAATAAGATTCAAATTGTGAAAGCAAAGAGATTTTTCTCGATTTTAGCAATTGTTGAAGTAAACAAACAAAACTATCCTATTGTAAAAAAAAAGTTCACAAAACATTTTTTTTGAAAAACATATTTCCAAAATGGGTTTGATTTTCTAATTCATTGGACAAAATAAAAAATTGATTAGGTTTTATTTTTATCTTGAAAAAAAATTATATTTCTTCTTTTTTTTTCTGTATAAAGAGGGACACACCACTACCTTGAGAACATTCGAGTTGTTTGTTTCTTTCTAATATTGTTTCAAAATTTAAAGGAAAAAAAATTTTTTTCCACTTTCAATCTAAAAAAGATTTTTAGAAATTAGGGATCATTTCAAATTTTCCAATTCTTAAAGAAACTTCAATGACTAATTTACCTTTTATAATTGGGGACTTTCGTGAGTTAGTTTAATTTTTGGGAGGTGATTTTTTTTTGGGAAAGTGAACTGAAAATTTTGATCTTTTTATTATGAAATTAACAATAGATTTAATTTTCCTTCAGGTTTTAGTCTCTATTATTTTTTGATTGAACAATTTCTAAATAAGGATTCTTTCTCTAGAAATAAGTTTAATATTGAAAATAAAAAGGTTTTTTCAAATCTAAGTTATTGTCAAAAAATTTTAAACACCTCTATTAAATTTAGGTAAAAAAATTTAAAAGAGGCTTGTCCCTTAAATATTTTTTTCTTGAACGAAATCATTTCCTTTCAGAACAGAAGAGTCAAAATAAGAAACTATATTTATTGTACAATTAAAATTGGTGTATGACAGTAATTTGTGTTTGAAAAAGAAATTTTGTCTGGAATTAAAAAAATCCAACAAAACAATTTTAAATCTAGATTTTGCAAGTACCAATCAACTACAAAACAACAATCTCATTAGATTTTATTTGATATTGATGTTTGTAGTATCAGTGTTTTTAAAAAATTGTATACCAAATAAAATTTTTTTGGAAAATAGTTTTGTCTGTGATTGCTAATGGAATTATCTATATTTAGAATTGTTAAAATTGAAAAGCCTAATAATTTATTAAGCCCAAGGAAATTTTGATATTTTTTAAAATCTATTTATTTCTCCCTTTCTATCTACATCTTCATCCTATTTCTCATATTCGTATTCAACCACGTTCCCCCCCCTCTTCAACTTGATAATCTTATCACAAATAATTTTTGAACTTTTTTAATTCATTAAGAGAAATATTTTTGTAAATATGGCAAATTAATTGTTGAAATCTAAAAGAATATCTATCTAAAAAATTAATACTAAGAAAATTAGAATTCTATTAGGATTTTCATTATAGAACTTAAAGACAAAATTTGATTTTTTTTTAGTTCCATTGTAGTATTAATGATGATACAAATAATTATTTAAAAACATAAATACTAATCAATATTGTTTTAATGAATTTAATAACAAAATAAAACTAATCTAATTTTACTATTTTTATATTTTGTTTTTATTATTTTCATTTTATTTTCTGTATTAATTTATAAATGTAATAAGATATTAATTTGATTTATTTTTCAAAACAACATAATATTCGATTGGTATAAAGAAATAATTTTTTACAGGTAAAAACAATTCAAAAATTTATTAATAGAAATAATATTTAAATATTCAACTCAGTACAAAAAATATTGGTATTTAAATAATCTCTAATTCCATTCTAAATACACTATTTTTTTTTTCATTTTGATTGGAATATCATATTTTTTTCATAACGAAAATTAAAAGAAAAACGACTATATATAACTTTTCTCATTAGTTTTTTTTTTTTATTATTATTTTGATTTGGTTCAATAACAGTTAAATTTTTTTTATTTATCTTTATATTTAGATTTAAAATTCAAATTTCAATTATTCATTGAAAAGTACTTGGAAAAAAATTTTTTCTTTTTTTTTTTTTTTTTTATTGTTGAAGAAGTGTAAATTACACTCTGCATATCCTTTTACTTAAATTCCCTTTCAGGAATTTAAGCGTAAAATCATAGATTCCACGATGATTATTTAATGAAAATAGTTTCAAACTGTTTCTTTTAAATAAATTCATTAAGATTTTTTTTTATTTTTAATTTGTTATAAAATATTAATCTATCTTTTTCATAGGAAGGATAGACCTATAAAAAATGATCAATATTTTCAATAATTTCTTGTTTTAATAAAGAGATCTAAATATTTGAACAACTATAGATCAAATGAAATAGGTTACTTTATAAGTTTTTTAGAACTTTATAGATGGTTTGAATCTATAAAGTGCAAAGGTTTTAAGAATAAGATTTTGTTTTACTAAATTGAGTTGCTTTTTTTGATTTTTTTTTGTTTTTTTGAAATTTTCCCAAATCTTCTTTTCGAAAAATCCCAGTACAAGATACCGACTCGAAAGCAAAAACCCAGTCCAGGTAACAAAATCGACAGATTGTACGAAAAGTCCAATTTGGTTCACTTTGGTTGGTTTCAGATCGCATTCGTTGGATTCAGTTCTCTACAGTTGCATAAGTCCAGCTCAATTCATTTTAGATCTGATCAGTACAAGTTTGGTTGGGTTAGTCATGACCAAGTCCACTAATTCTTATAATGGTTTTTTATTCCATGAACCTCTCCAAGGACCTAAAAAAAAACAAAAAGAGAAGGAACCCAAACAACTTAAAAAGGGAAATTTAGGAAAGGAAAAAAGTATAAAAAAAAATAAAAAAAATTTTTTTTATGGTCTCCTTAACAATAACTTAAAAAGATCTAAATATTAAAAATGAATTTTCCTTTTTTATTATCATTTATTATACAAAAAAAAAAATATTTTTAGTTTTCATTAATCTTCATGGAAAATATTTATTAATTGAAAAAAATAGACTAAATATTAATATTTGTAAAATTCTGAAAAAAAAACAAAAAAAAGGGATTAATATTTAGCTTTAAAAAAATCTTCAATTAATAAAGGTAAATAAACTAAAAAAGAAAAAAAAAATTGAAAAAGAAAAAAAAATTAATAATAATTTCAATAATTGTTATTTTAATTTATTATCATCAATTTCAATTTTTATGAATCCAAAATCACGAATAATTTTATTTTGAAAATTTCTTTGTAAACGAAGATAACTGTTATTAGAATAAATCTTTTTTTCAATTAAATTTCGATCTTTTTGATCAAATACTTTCTTGTATTGTTGTAATTTTCTAATTTCCTTTTTCCTTAAGCCAATATAATATAAAATTAAATATAATAAATCCTTCAAATCTAGGGGTTTTAACGAAGAATAAAGAAATAATAAATTTTTGTTTGATAATTTTGGAATAAAGATATCGCAAATAGCTAATTGGCAAAAGGCTATCAAAGTTTCTTGATTTATATGTTTGGCAAAGGATAATAAATCTGCACAATGCTGGCAATTTTTAAATTGAATTTTATTTGTTTTTAAGAAAGTTGCCAAATCTGAAAATAAGCAAGCTTTATAACCGATATCGATCTCAAGAACAAGAACATTATGAGATTTTCTCTTTTTTTCATTTTTCTTCGTATTATTATGGATTCTTATTAACTGTTCCTTGATCACTTTTTGAAAATATTGCGTTCTTGCAATGAATAAGGATTTATTGGCAAGGACTTTTACCGGCTTTTTCTTATTATATTTGATCATTAAAATTAGATCATAATATTTATTCTTTTTCGTTTTTGTTTCAAAGCATTCAAATAATTTAATATAGTCTTTTTCAATTAATTTTTGGATGATTTTGTGATTCTTTTTTTTGATGGTGTTTGTATTTGTTGTGTGTAAATTTTCATTTAAACACTCACATATTTTTAATAAATTGTTGTCCTTAAATTGATCAGCCAAATCTTTTAATTCATATAAGGCATCTGCTTCTATTGTCAAAATTGTTTCTAATTGCTCGCAATAGAGATATTTAAGATATAAAACAAAAGCAGAAAAGCTTAATGCTTTCATTTGATATTTGCCATCTCCCAAATATTTGATCCCAAGTTTCTTTTCAAGTTTTTTTGTATTAATTTTCTTATTTAGGATTTTTTGGAAAATCGCACTTCTTCCTCTTAAAACTATTTCTTGTGCATTTATTATATGTCTATATTCTAAGAAATCCTGTTTCTCTTTTCCTTTCTTTTTTCTTTCTTTTTTAATTTCTTTTTCTTTTTTAATTTCTTTTTCTTTTTTAATTTCTTTTTCTTTTTTAATTTCTTTTTTAATTTCTTTTTCGTTTTCTTTTTTTATTTCTTTTTCATTTTCAAAACTTTCGTCATCACCGTCGTCGTAGTTGGTGTTGTCTTCATCGCTTCTACTTTTTTTTTTAAACCAAATAAAATGAATATCTGAACCATAAATTTTGGGGTTTTCTTTTTCTAATTCGTCTTTTGGATCGATAGATAATAAACTCAGAATTTCTTTTGAGTAATTTGCTGACACTGTTGTAAACTGAACAGGCTTAAGGGTTTCTATTTTAAGTTTTTGAAAAAACCCAGATTTTTTTTTATTTAATGAGTTGGGATTGAGAGCTACTCGAATTGCTTCAGTAAAAACAGATTTCAAATTCCTTGATGTTAAAGCAGAATTCTCAAGATACTTTACAGCTCCAATATCTTTTGCCAGGTGGAGCCCTTGTTCATAAGTAATTGGTGTTTCTCCTCTTTCTTGCAGTTTTTTAATTGTATCTTGGTCGCGTCTAAGATCTAATTTGTTCCCGATTAAAAGAAAAGGTGTTTCAGGACAATGGTGCGAGATTTCAGGTTCCCATTTGCTTTTCACGTTTTCAAAAGAGGATGGGCGAGTTATATCAAAACAAATTAAAAACACACTTGTGTCTGGATACGACAAAGGCCTTAGTCTCTCATGATCTTCAGACCCATTAGAATCCCACAGATTGACGTTGATTGGTTCTCCATCAATCATCACATTGGCTGAAGAGTTATCAAAGATAGTTGGGATGTATTCAGTTGGAAAGGCATTGTTTGTGTAACAAATTAACATAGAAGTTTTTCCAACAGCCCCATCTCCAACAACAACAAGTTTGATTCTCCTCATTTTTCTAAAAAATGGAATAGACAGGAAATATTTTGGGTGAAAAACTTGAAAACGAAACCTCCTCAAATAAAAATTTGTGGTTTATTTTTCCTCTTTTTATTGTTAATTACAAAATAAAAAGATCAAAATTTTTATTCAACTTTGCAAAAAAAATAATATCCCAAGAATTAATACAAAACATGAAAGTCATCAATTCTAAAAAGTCAAACTCAAAATTCAGGTTCTATTCTGGAATTGAAAAAACTTTTGATTTTTCCTGATTTTGAAAAATCTTTTTTTTGAAAAGCTGAACAAAAATATTGTTCGATTTATTTTGCAACAAATAGTAGAATTAATTTGTTATTTTTATAAAGACAACGAATGTTTGTCTGAGTTTCTTTTTTTGAAAGGTCTTATCATTAAAGTATGGAAAGTTTTTTTGAACCCAAATAAAAATTTGTTGTTTTTTAATTTTCAATTTTTAGTGTTTCTTCATTCGGCAATAATTTTTCTTATCTTTGAAATATTCCAAAACTAAAGCAATACTTGAAGAGGTATGTTGTTATAATTGTTGTTGGATGAGAGTTTTGGAATTATTTATATTGTCTCTTTTTGAAAATTAAGTAATTTCTTTTTTTTTATTTGTCAAAAATTACTTTTTGATTTTTAAAAAAGTTTTTTAATTGACAAATAAATTTTAAGGGTCGAGTCATTACTGTGAAATTTTTTATTCTGAAAAGGAAAAAAACTTTTTAGTAATTTTATGAGCACCTAACACCAATCAAAAACCAGCCACCCTATGATGTACGATCGATCTCCAAAAATCAACAACCAAAAATGAGGACATTTTTAGAATAAAGCGCCAAATATCGACACTCAATTTCCAAGTAGAATCATTGTGAATTACAATTTTGAAAACAACTATGTCAGTTTTAAAGTGCCTCTCTTTCGCGCTTTTTGAGATCTCAGTGATTTTTTTTTTCTTTTTTTTCATTTTTCAAATGAAATATTTTTATTGATTATATATGACCGAATCCATACTTGGTCAAATTAAGAGGGTTACTAAATAACCACAAATTAGAATAAATCGAATTAAATTGATTGCGAAATTCAAGAAAGCAATTTGTCTTAAATTAAAGAAATTTACTCATTTGGAAATAGAAAATGAGAAAAGATGAATTTTTTTTTTTTTAAATTTTGATTTTATGAAATTGAGAACTCTTTTAAACTTATTTTTCTTCTTTGAATTTTTTATGAAAGATGATCCAATGGATTTTTTTTTTGTTATTTGAATTTTTTCCACCAAAAGAGTGACTATTTCACAATACACTTTTTGGTCTCGGGTCACCCCTTGAGTATGGTGCATATTCACGGTAAATGAATAGACCTTTAAAATCAAAAATTGTAATTAAATAAAAGACTCAAAATTAATTCTAAGGAGATGAAATTGACTTAGTATATAAAAAAGAATCCTTTCAGAAATCTAAGAATACAAATTATTGGAAACTTTTTGAGATTGGCGAATGGGATTATTTTTATAAAAAAATCCCTTTAATTAATATTTTGAAGAACTAATATTCCTGTTATTTTTATTCTTATAATTCTAGTATTCGTATTTGGGAAAACAAAATGAAATATAAAAATTTTTTCAAAATTGGTTCATTATTAAATAATTTCAAAAAAAATTGAATTTGGGAACGAAAAATAGAATTTTTAAGGTTTACAATTGGGGAAATTTTAATATATATATATATATATATATATATATATCGTTTTAAGAGTTCCCAAAATTATTCTTTTAGCATGAGAACAAAAATGATCTGAATTTAAGGCTACTTTTGAAGGAAAGTTTTATGAAATAAAATATTAAATTTGAATGAATGTCCCTAGATTTTTATCGAATCATCATTTAAATAATGAATCGAAGTTACCAGGAAATTTTAAGGTAATTTACCTAGAAAATTATTCGAATTAATAATTGTTAAAAGTAAATCCAAAAATTATTATATAAATATGAAAAATATATGAAAATTAAAAGAAATTTTATTGAAATTTCAAAGAAGATATTTATTTTTTTGATTGGATTCTTGAAAAGAAAAATTATTCAAATAGTGTGGAAAAAACGAAAAAGAAAAAAAAAGTAATAGAAATGTAATAGAGCAAGTTCCACTTTAAAGAGACAACCTTTGAAAAAAAAATTAAGTCGCAAAAAAATCTCAAATTAAAGTACAAATTTCGGATTCTAATCAAATAATTTGTGTACATAAAATTCCAAAAAATGTGTTTTAATTTGAGATTTTTTTGTCTATTAGATCTTAGTTCTCTGTTTGTGTAATAAAAATTGAACTGGTCTTAATAAAAAAGTTTTAAGAAAAAAACATCGAACTGTATTCTTATGCCATTATTCCCAAAATTTTTTGCTTATTGAAATGATCAAATTAATTTAGACATGGTATTTATTTTACTACTTTTATTTTGAAATTTAATAGCCCCTTTTCAATTTTTCTTGTTGTTAGAAAAAGAAATAATAAACTAAAAAGACCAGTAATTAAACCTAATTCCAATATTATAAATATACCAAGCCCCGCAAAAAAATATACACATAATACAAGTAAATAAAAATAAAAATTAATGAAAATCTATTAAAAAGATTTTTCGGGTTAAACTAAATTTCAAAAATAGGTGCAGATTTTTCATCTGAAAAAAATTGTTTAAGGGTTTTTTTTTTTTTAATTATAACGTATTTTACTAAAGTTTTTAGAGACAATAACCAATATAGATTAATAAATAAAAATATAGTGTAATCATTTTATTATTTAAAAGACAAATGAAAAAAGAAAATAATAATAAAATAAAATTTTGCCCCCAATTTTGAAATTTGACTTACATAAACGAAGGTTAACTACAAGATCAATATTTTCAGATAATTAAACATGCCATTGTTAAAATACATTATCTTGTCTCATTTTTCATAGTGATTTTTTCTCTTTTCAAAGATATTTTTTTTTTCAGAGGATCTTTTTTTAAAAAAAAAGTAAAACAAAAACAAAAGAAAAACCAAAATTTTTACAAAAAGAAAAAGAAAACCAAAAAAAAAAACTAAAATTTGCAAAATTAGAAAAAATGATTCTGATTCAAAAATTTGAACATAATTTTTTGAGAAGAACACAGGAATAAACCCTCAAAACAACTCCCATTAACCTTATAAATTGAATCAAAATTTTTGAAATCTAGTTTATAATATTGATAAATATAAATAAATATCGAAAAATTTTTGACTTCATTTTCCTTACCACAAATCTTTTTTAATCATTTTGAATGGAGCGTTCTTTTGGCTTAAATACAGAGAAACTTTATAAAATTAGTTTTCCTTCAAAATATTCATAGTCTCGGGTTGTTTAAAAAGTTGAGAACCAAGATTAAAAAAATGGAAATTGAACTAAAAATTTAATTAAAGAAATTTGAATTTTCAATATCTAAAATATCCCCCTTAACAAATACATTCTATTAGTTGGTTAATTCTGATCTTGGTAACATCTTGAAAATTACATTTGCTTCACTTTGTAAATTTGAGACAAATAAGATGCAAGAGTTTTATTACTGCACATTACTTTCTTTTTTTACAATTTAATATGTCTTCCTTACACTTCCAGTCAATTGTTTTTTATTTGATTATTTGGATCAATTTTTGGTAACTGAAACATTAATTACTCTTTGAGTTGGCATTTCAAGTAAGTTTGATTCTATTAAGGTGTAACAAAAACTCAAACTTGAGCAAGGATATTTTTTAATAAAAAAATACTTGAAAAAACTTGTAGATATCTACATCAAGAAGTTAAAATTGTATTAGAATTAATAAAAAAATAATCAATTATGAGGTACAAAAATTGAAACAAATATAATTAATATCAATAAAATTTTTGGGGTGAGAATTTTTATTAAGAACTTATAAATTAATCATTGTTTATCGAGCTGGTATGTAGGGTAAATTTTTCTAAGAATTGTATAAAGTTTATTTAATTGGAATTCTAAAGGTAGTAAATATTTTCATTAATCAAATTTAATTAATAAAATCTGGAAATTTAGAAAAATGGAAATATATAAATTCTTATTCAACTCAAAAAAAATAACTTTTATGCTTACAAAAAAAAAAAAAAATACAACTCTGAAATAAAATAGTTTTATTTGATTTACAGTCAGTTCCACTTTTAAGACATAAACTTTCAACCAAATTTAAGCTACAAAAAAAACTCCAATTAAGGCACTAAAATTTGTATTTTTTTTTTTACAATTTATTTTACTAGAATCTGAATTTTATCCCTAATCTGAGATTTTTTTATGAGCCTTAGATTCCGTAGCAGTTTGTGCCTTAAAGTGAAATGGACTGTATTAGAACAATTTTTTTCCTTTAATTCTTTTTAGATAATTAAAATTATACAAATAATTTAAATGATATTTGGGTCATTGTTTTTAAAATAACTCTAAATATTGTTAAATGATAGAGAAATTGGTAATCTGCAAGAAAATTGTTCAGTATAATATTATGCAATCTTTTTTATTGTTAAACATAAATTTATTTAAATAATATAAATGAAAAATGTAAATTACAATAATCCAATTTCCAAATTTACATTTTCTAATTATTTCATGTTTTTTTTTTTTTTTTTTTTACTTTTTGGCTCTATAAACAAAAAGACATTCACAAATAATGATTATTCAAACAAATATACACAAATATCTTGAGAGAAATACCACAAATCAATATTTAACTCTTTTTCAAACTGTCTAAAAAATGTTTAAACAATAATTTGGTATAACTTTAAAATTTAACTAATTTAATTTGTAATTGCCTCAAAAAAATAACAATTAATTTAGTTTTACTGTTTAGAATCTACAAGATTTACTCTAAATAACACTTGTGGGTTAATAACCCTATTTGGGTTTGAAAAAACATCAATAATTTTTTTGAATTTATATACTCCCTTAAAATAAAAACATTTATTCTTTTTCAAAAATTTATAAAATTTGATAAAATTGATGATGACAATTTTTACAAAAAAAAAAAAATTTGAATCAAATCAAGTTTTTTGGTTTAAAAATGTTTTAAAATAATTTTTTTAAATTAAGTGTTCTCTTAAAAATGAAAGAAAAATTTTGATTTTCAATATTTTTTTTTGTGATTTTCATTTTTATTATTGATCAATATAATGAGTTTCATTAATGTTATGAAAACATATAAATATCAAAAAAAGAAAAATCATAATAAAAAAAAAATTATTTTTGATGATAATAAGAAAAGTTTTCATTGAATCTTAAAACTTTTATCAGAGTATAAAGGATCTTTAAAAAAGTTTAAAAGAGCTTTAAACAGGTTTAAAGATTCTTAAAATTTATTTATAAGATTTTTAAATGGTCACAAAAGAAAGGAAAAAAATCAAGATAAGTTCCAAAAGGAAAAAAAAAGATCCACGGGTCGAATGGGCCATCTATAATACATTTAAACTAGAGTCAATCGACTAGTAAATAAAAAAATTTTTTTTGATCAGTATTGTACTATTGAGATCAGTACCATTACTTTGATATCTGTAAAAGGGATTCTTGTTATTAGTTTTTTCTTTTTTTTTTACTCTGTTTTTGTTTTTTTTTGTATTCATATAAATATTCTTGAATATCACCACAAGACATTTCATAGGCATTTATTTTTTTGGGATTGCTTATCAGTAAAGGATCCGCTTTACCATATTCAATTAGAACTTTAACTGCATTTAAGTGTCCTATTTCAACGGCTTTATGTAAAGGATTGCCTACATATTTATCTTGAATTGTTAAATCTGCTTCATAATCTATCAACAGCTTTATAAGTTTTAATTCTCTTTCCCTTAATTGTGGCCATCCTGTAATATGTAATATTGGAGTTAGATCCATATCATCTTTTTTATTTGGATCAGCTCCCCTTTCCAAAAGTAAGTTTACTATTTCATATTTTTTTGTAAAAATGGCTTCAAAAAGAGGAGTTTCTTCTATTCCAGAGCTATCCGGGTGTATTCCAGCATCCAATAGTCTAGTTATAACTTTTAAGTTGGAACTTCCTTCAACGCCACAGGCTATAAACAAAGCCGTAAAGTCATATTTATCTACCAACTCAAGATTTGCACCATTATCTATTAATATATTAACTATATCTAGATTACATGTAGTACAAGCAACATTTAAAGGGGTAAATCCTAGGTGATTTTGTTTATTGATATCAACTTTATTACTAATTAATTGTTTGATCGTTTCTATATCTTCCAAACGGATAGATAATATTAATTTATCTATCGTTTCAAGATTAGTTTTAGCTAAGAGGAGTTTATATATTTTGAAATCATTTTCAGGTCTATAATATTTCCTAATACACTCTATGGGTAGTTCATGTTGTCCATTGCGCAAATTGGGGTTAGCATTTTTCCTTAATAGTAGGTCAAGCAAATCTAACTTTCCTTCTTTTGCTGCAAAATGTAATGGTGATTGTTGATGCTTATTCAATAGATTTGGATCAGCACCATGATCTAGTAAAAGGTTTGTTAGCTCAAGATCTAATCCATTGTGTCCATAATCCATACAGCTTATGTGTAGTGGTGTATATCGCCTAATTCTACGGTTAGGATCTGCTCCTTTTTTTAATAACAATTCAACGATTTTAAATTTTCGACGATCAACGGCTAACCACAAATAGGTATAATTTTCATCGGCAAAACCATAGTTTATTATTTCATCAAAATTAATTATTCCAATATTAATTATTATTTGGGCAGTTTTCAAATTATCTGCTTCAATTGACGTAGCAAGTAATATTTCATGATGTTGCATAAGTTCTTTTTTGTTTAGCCAACTTGTTAAATATTCCAAATTGATTCTTAACCACTTTTCAAATAACTTTCGAAAGGAATAACTATTTTTATAATAATATCTAAAAAAATCATCTGTCTTGTCTTCCAAAACAAGATCCATTTTAGTTTCCAAATAACTATAAATCCCATGTTCCATAAATAAGTCATGTTCAAAGTTAACTTCATTTTTACTATTCGTGATGACAATTCCTTCTTGCTTTAGAGATTCAAGTACTCGCTTTGGAATCCTGGTTGGTTCTATATAGGTTTTATCTTCTTGTCTGCTTTTAAGTATACTAATTCTTTTCCACACCTGAACTCTTTGGCTGTGTAGGGATTCGTCTTTTCCTTCAATTGTTTTAACTATTAAAAAATTTTTAATTTTGTATTGATGTTTTGACTTTGGAATATTTGAGATCTCAATGTGACTGATAATATTAATAAACGTCTTCAAAAAAAACAGATTTTGACAAGTTCTCATTATTGTGAAGCTTTCAGTCACTCCCTTAAGTTCTTTATTAAAAGTCTTCATAAGCAATTTTTTGGTTATGAGGGGTACTTTAATAATTGTGATTTTTATTTTTGGAAGCAAATTCTTTTTCAGTGTTTCAATTTCTTCTTGAGTACATGTCATCAATAAAGGAATTTTTGCGTTTTTTAAGATTTCAAAAAATTTGATAAGTGTGCCTTGGTTTTGACAACCAACAACTTTCTCGATTCCGTCTATGCAAACTAATTTTAGTTCTCTGAAATTTGCTACTATTGTTTCAGGCTTTTGATCCAATTGTTGAAAATAGCTTACGTTGCGCAAAGAGCTTTTCTTAAATTCTTCAGCTTTCAATACTAAGATAGGTTTTGCTGTCTCTTTCTTTTCTACAAACATCTTCATTAAGCCAGATTTACCAACCCCCTTTTCTCCTGAAATCACAATTGCAGATGAATGCTTCAAAGATTCTTCAATTTTTTGTAATAAGTCTTCTCTTGGGAACTGGTTTTCACCAATCTTATTTTTTATGTTCCTTAAACAATTTCGACTTTCTCCTAATAATCTTTGATTAGATATGCCTTTCGAGTAAATGGTATTAAGTGTTTCCTGAAAAGATTCATCTGTAATCGATCGACCTTTTTTAGCGCTGATCCAATCACAAAAGTGATAAAATAATAATTCTTCGATAGTAGAACTATATTGAACAAGTTCATTTTCTAATATCTTACCTAGATTCTCTTTATAGCTTATTAAGTCTGATTCTCCTAAGTGCAGTTCAAAAATCCTTAAAAAGTCTTTTATATTCTCTTCAAATTGCAATTCTATTTGTTTATTATCACCCTTATCTTCCTTCTTATGTTTGGAGTGTGATTTTATATGTTTAAAAATGCGTTCTCGAAAGTCTAATTTGGATCTAGGTATTGGACATTTTTTTTTTCCATCAATAAAGTCATCTGTGAATCTTTTTTTTTGATCATCAAAAATCGGATGTAAAATAACAGGTAACTTGCTATTGGAAAATAACTGGAATCGGCTTTGTTTTGGACTAGATTTTGTAATATTCATCCAATCATCAAAATAAGCACAAAAGGCAACCTTTGTATTAGTGTGTATAACTTTTTTCGGTGCAAAGTCATTCACGCAGTATTCGTTCGGTTTATTGGAATATTTAATTTGGCGATAAACTACACAGTTTTCAAGATCCAAAATAAAATCATCAAACTTTTCTATTTGTGATGTTTCTGTTTTTAATTCAAAATGTTTATTATTTAATGTCAGATCTAGTGCTTCATTTAAAAGAATCATAGCTTGATAGTGTATTCCCGGAGTTGTGTAAACAAGTGTTTGCCCAACCTTCGGGTAGGTTCTGCTCTTGAAAGGCGATTGAATTTCTTTAGTTAATAAATTATTTTGATTCTCATTGTCACCAACAGAATTTCCAATTATGGTATTATTAGTATTAATTTTGTTGTTGTTATTTTGATTGCTATTACTCTTTGTATTTTGATTGTTTAAATCATTATTGGTATTGTTATCCTCATTACTATCCAATTGAATTTTAGACCTAGCTGTAATTTTGATTCAATTTTTGTGTTTTGGGTTTATTGAATTTTGTTTTTTTGTTTTTAATTTTGTTTGTTTTTTGTTGAAGATTATTTTAGAAAGGGGTAGAAAAAAAAAGAAATTAAATGTTGTCTTGGGCAGATCCTTTTTTTGTTTTTTTTTTATTTTTTGTTATTTCTTATTCTCTTTTTTTTACAAACAAACGGATTTATTTTTTTTTTTACTTCTTTTCATTTTTCTTCTCAACCAAATATCCTTTTAAAGTTTAAAAAAAATTATTGAGAAAGTTAAAATTATGATCAAAAATATCTGTAATTTTACAATTTTAACTTTATTTGGTTAGTTTTAAATCTTTATGAATTTATTATTCTTGAAAAAATTGAAGTTTGTATGAATTCTAAAAATATGTACGTTACTTTTTGGGAAAGGATGAGAAAAAATGACAAATTTCACTTTTCTGATTCAAAAAGCTATTATAAAAGAAAACTGTTATTGTGCTGAATCTTTCATTTTGCCTTTATTTAGTTATTTATATTTCTATTAATTAATATTTCTTTTCATTTTCAGGTTGCTGTGATTCTTCCAATTAAAAATTTTGTTTCACTTTTTTTCCACAACAGTTCCTTCTTTTCCTAAATCCTTAAAAAGTAATTCTATAAAATATTTCGATATTTTTTTCATTAAATTCGCAAAAAATCGAAAACCATCAATTAAATAACTAATTAAATCCTCTACTTGAAAAAGTATTTGATCAAAAACCTCACTAAGTCTCAGAATTGAGAATTTTTTTAATATTTAGAATCATTTTTCCCGTTTTTTTAAAATTTTTCATTTTTTTTCAAACGTTTACCAAACCCCAAATACTTAACAATTAAAAAAACACAAACCAAAAACACAACTACCAAAAAATAATGACCAAAACCCCAACCAAAATATTTTATTCTTCTCGTGAAGACATCAGTATAAAAAGTTTGTTCAATCAAAATGAAAGCCAACTTCCATACTGGACTCCACTTTCTAAAATCAAAAATGCAAACCAAGTTAGAAAAATTGTTGCTGGCACAGGAAAACATTGCTTGATTTGGAAAGGAAGCAACAATTTAGAATTTTACCAAACAAACCAAGAAGAACCAAAATGCTTTACAATTGAAAATGAAGAGATCCAAGATATTCAATCAGGACATCGGACTTATTTGATTTTAACCAAATCTGGCAAGGTTTTTTCTCTTGCTAAAAATAAAAATTGTTATTATTGTGAGATTCCTTTATCCGATCCTGAGTCAAGTACTTTTGGAAAAATAAGGGAAGTTCTTTTTTTCAACAAGAAAGAAAACAATCGAAAAGTTAAATCCCTGGCAATGATATCTTTGTCCAATTATTTTCTTTGTAAAGATGGAAAACTTTATGGGAATGGTTATAACAGGGGTAAAATGATTTTCTTTTATTTTTTTTTTTTGATCGGGATCAATTTGATTTGAGTTTTTCTTCTTTGTTTTTTTTGTTAGCTACTTTTCCTTCCAATTATAAAGGAAAAGTTGAAAAAGAATCAAAAGGAAGTATTCTTGAAAGAATTTATTTTTTTTAAATTCTTTTAAGGACTAAGTTGGCAATTGATGAAATTGTCTCAAAACTTTTTGGTACAATCCCATTTAAAATTACGAAATGGTGTTAGTGAATATAAGCTCCATCCAAAAATGTGGGGCAAAAAAATATCCATCAATATAAGAATAAATTCTTTATTCAGTTATTAAACTCAAAACTTTAGACAAAAAAAAACGAAGCCATTAATAATAATAAAACTCTTGATTAAAATTTGTGTTTATTGATCAAAGTTCGAAGAATAAAAAATAAAAATAAAAAAAAAAAAATTGCACCTAATTTTTGGAAACATATCCAAAATTAGTAATGTCTATTTAACAATCTTAAGTTCGATCTTTTTTTAAATTTTTTTTTTTGATAATGTGTAAAATCATACTTCAATATATTTTTGATTTGATCTTTAGATTTTTTGTTTTTCATTTGATCATTAACTTTTTGTTTTTCCCATTAACTTTTTTTGTGTTTTTTTTTTTTTTTCTTTTTTAAAACATTTAAAAAAAGCAAACTGAATGAAAAAAAAAAAAAAAAAACCTTTTTATTTTTCTTTTTTTTTGTTTATCTCACCTCTTTAATTGAAGTGTACAACTGTTCTGAGCAATTTTTCCACCAAAGTCCATCGAAGTCAACTCAATTGTTTAGAATCAAAAGAATTTTTGGTTGATTTCTTATCACATCTCTTCTGAACTTTGTTAAATTTTGGACAATAATAATAACAAAGTAAAAATGAAAAAAATGAAGAATTCGAAAAAATAACGAAATGAGAAATTTGACTCTATTATTTTTTCAAAATTAAAAATTTTGCAAAATAATTTTGGTTCAAAAAAAATATTTAGAATCCATTAATAAAACTTCAAAATACAAGAAATTAAGTATGATATGCTAAAAAACATATTATTGTTGTACATTTTGTATAATTAAATTAATATTAAGAAATAATTATTGAAATAAAAAATGCCCTATATTATTGGAAATAGCTTATTCTAAATTTGGATCAAAAAATCTTTTTTCGTCATTTTTTTTTTAAATAAGAAAAATAAACAAAAAAAAATAGATACGTAAACTCGAACACCCTTATTAAGAAACTTTAAAAAGGAAATCAAAAAATAATAACTATTTTCTAACTTGAAAAATAAAGATCATTTCAAACAGTCTTAATAAACAACTCAAACTTTCAAAGAAAAAGTGCCTATGAGTTTTGATCTTTGCGTTGCTTGAATGGTCACATTGGCTTCGAAAATCAGAATAATTTTAACAAAGGAATTGTGGTTTTCTCTTTATTGTTTTGGGTTTTGTTTTTATGTTTTTTTCTTGTATTGATCTTACCATCAACTCTTTGGTGGGTTTTATATATGATCTGTTTGACTGTCGAATAGAACCACGATTATGAATACTCAAAATACATGGTTCATTTTTCTACTTCACTTTTTTTTATTTGTTTTGTTTCTCTAAAAAAATTGAATTGTTTGTTTCAAATACAAATTAAGATTGGGGTTGCTGCGACTGCGAGAAGGGTTTTGAGGAATATTTCATTTTATTTATTGGAAAAAAATATGCAAAAACGAGTTATGAATTGTATTTTTTTAAAAAAAAATATCTGTTCAAAAAAGAAAAAATGATCTATCTTTTTTGGAAATGAGGATCTTGGAAGAATTCCATACAATTCCGATACATTGTCAGGACTTTTATCAAATTTGTCTTAAATTTGAAAATAACTAAGAATTATTCATCTATTATTTTCAATTTTATCCATTTTTGCCTTTTAAGTGAAAGTGTAAAACCCTCTTAACTTGGAATTTAAACCAAAAAATAAATCTTATAAAATTCTCAATAAGGCCGAATGTTTTCATTTTTCACCTAAATTGAAATTTTCTCAAAAAGTTGATTTTTCCCAACCTTCTTATTTTTTTTTTGATACAGATTACAGAAATCACAGAAATCACAGAAATGAGACTAGCCAAAATTCTGAAAAATAAAATCATTTTTTGCTTCTTATATCTGACCGATTAAATATTTGTGAGATTTGCCAACCACCAAACCATCTTTGAAAACATACTTTATATTAAATTTTCAATTGCAAATATAGTGGCAAAAAGACTCTCTTTGAAAGTCTATTTTTATGATTCTTTTTTTCTTTAGGGGTCGATTTAAATGAAAAAAACTCAAACAATCTTTTTTTTTTCAACTCTTTTCCGAAATTCAAAACCTCCAAAAAGGGAATCTTGGAGACGGAACTTCAAACTATGCAAAAAACCTTCCAGTTTTGATTTTCAAAGATTTAACAAGAGTATTTGGGGGAGTTAGTGGATTTTGTTTCTTTTTAACAACCAAAAACAACGAATTATATGCGTGTGGTGAAAACGAAGGAGGTTCTTTAGGAATTGGGAATTATTCAACTAATCTAAAGTCTCCTGTCCAAGTTCCAAACTGGAAAGCTGACGATATATTGGATCTCCAAACCAACAGTGGGTTTTCAATATTGATAACCAAAGAAGGGAAAGCCTATGGTTGTGGCTCTTCTGAGTATATTGGATTTGCTCAAGGAAAATCAACCTTTACTGAAATTGAAGAACTTAAAAACCACAAAGTGACCCAATATTGTGGAGGTGACAGATTTTCATTGGTCCTAACAAATGAAAATGAATTATTTGGATGGGGGTTTGAACCAGATTTTCATCCTACCAATCAATATGGAATGATGACATGGATAACAAAACCTGAAAAATTGGATTTACCCAAATTTTATCAAAATAACCCTTCAATAAAACTCAAGATTACTGGTGGAATGGAAACTATTTTTTTATATCCTTCTTTTGACAACAATAATTGTCTGATTCAAGATTTTCAAAAATTATTTGAAACCAAAATATTTTGTGATTCAAAATTAAAACTAAATCAAAATTTTGAATTGCCAATTCACAAAACAATTGTTGAATCAAGAACAAGATTACAAATATCAACAATAGAAGATTTATTAAACAAAAAATGCTTTTCAAAAGAACAAATACTTGTCTTTGTTAAATGGATTGATTTTGATCAAATATCAAATCAAGAAACACTCAAACAAATTTTCAATTCTTTGAATCTTTCATTCCCTCCAAAAAATTCATTTCAAAAAGATTTGCATCGTTTATATAAAGATGAAGATTCCAAAGATTTTACTCTTTTAATAAAAAACAACAATGACAATGAAGAAGAAGATGATGATGATGATAAATATGAAGAAATTGTTGTTCACAAAATTGTATTAATTGCCCGAAGTGGATTATTTCGAGCAATGTTTCAAAATGTCACCCAAGAATTAAACAGTGTCAAAGATTATTCTGGCAAAACGATTGACAGTATTGAAATATCAATCAAATATTTGTATACAGATAAAATTGAAATAACTGCTGATCATGACCCTTTATTGGTTCTTGAAGAATTAGAAGATTCAATTGAATATTATCAATTAAATGAAAATTCAAATATTCTCAACCAATTAAATGAAATCAAAAATAAACTTTAGATTTTTTTAAACTTCGTATTGTTTTCAAATATTTTCTTCAATTTTGTATAAGATAAAAAGAAATAACAAAATAAAAATATACAATAACTATTTGTTATTTTGAGAATCATTTTTATGAAGTTTTAATCATTTATTTTTTTTTTTAAATTTATTCTTCTGATTTTTTATTTTTTTAAAAAAATATATTTAAATATGATGAACTATTTTAAAGTTTGATTATTTAAAATTGTGAAAAAATGATGGATCCTTAAATTTCAATTCTCTACAAGTTTTAAAAGATCTTTTTATATGAAAATTAATAGAAATTTATTCAAAGAATTAAAATTTTGAAGTAATTTTTTAAAAATATGTTCCATTAGAGGTGTAATATTTTTGATTTCTTCGAAAGAGTCAGTAAACCTCTTTGAAGTCTTTTCTGAAATGAAATCCATTGTAATCAAATTTGAAAATGTTAATAAAATGTCTTTTAAATAATTTTTTTTACAAATAAATGATTATTAATTTTCAGAATTGAATAGCATTCTAAAATTTTTGAGAAAATTGAGTTTGAAGATCCATCATTTTTTCTTCAAATTTGTAAAAAATAAAAGGGAAAAATAGTAATCTCTGTATTGTTGAATTTTCTAATTTTCTTCATTCATAAACTCTCAAATTATTAAAATTTTTCTTCTTTTCATATAATTTATTCAAACACACACACACACACATATATATATATATATATATATATATATATAAATAAATTTTTCAGTCAAAGGGACCCAGTTGTGATGTATAATATCTGTTTTTTAAAGCTTTGTATTGATATTAGAAGAAAAAATATATTTTGGAAATTTTCAGAATTGAAATCATTTTTTCACATTATTGCACATTTTGATTTTTTGTTGATTTTTTTTTGTTCCATAATTAAGTTGTAAATTTTTTTAATTGTAAGATCAATAGTCACTTCTTAGAAATGTGTTATTCATTTATTTATTGTGAGAAAGGAGTAATCAAAGAAAATTTACTAAATAAAAAAGATAAGAAGAAAAATAATTATAAGATTAAAGTAAAAAAATATTATATCATTCACTTGACCAATTTAAAAATTATACACGTTCTGAAACAGGAGGAGTAAAAATCCGATAGAAAGATTATTAATAATAAGATTTCACAAACTGTGATTAATAAATTGGTATTCCACGACTCCGAAAAGTGGTAAAAATGTGTTATTCTAAGGTTATTGAAACCATGAAAATGATTGTTGAGTTATCATATTGTTTTACATTGAAATTTACTAAAGATCTTTGATCTTGATATTTGAATAATAAAATATGAAAAATTTGTAGTTCGTTTTCATTTCCTTTTATAAATAAAGACTATAAATCTCAACACATTTCGTTTAGGTTCTATATTTATAAAAAAATGATCTGGAAAATGAAGTGAAAATTGATTTCCTATTTATTATTCAAATACCAGTAGAAGATCAAAAAAAACACTCTTGTTTTTCTCAATGTGTCCCAAAGAATTTGAGTATTTCAATTTTTAAAGAAAATCAATTGTTTATTTAGTTTTCTTTCAAACGGGTATCAGCCGTTCATAGAGGGGTTGAATTCTACTTATTTCTTATTTTCACTTCAAAGGTCAATTATATAAAATATATGATATTTGAAAAAAATGTTGTGCGACATTAACTGTTACAAAGTTTATATATTTATATAATTCTATTTTGTTCAAAGGGCGGTTTGAAAATAAACAATTATTGATTTTTTTGTCTATTCGTACAAAAAAATACAATTAATTTACATTTTGTTCTTTTTGTTTAACAAAACTCAAATTTGATATATATATCTCCTTAATTTTGTGTTTTCAAAAAATATGAAAAAAAATATTACCTTAACATTTGAAAGAATTTTGGTTCAATTTTCAAGAAAAACTTGAATTCAAGAAATTATTTTAATGTTTTGATTGTTTATTTACAAAAATAAATTATATAATTATTAAATACTTTTCTATAACATTATCTTTTTTTTATTTAATAGATAAAAAGGCTTTTTTTTTTAAAAATATTAATTCTTTTTTTAAGAAAATTCTTAGTAAATAATTTTCTAGAACTGCAGATAAGAAAGATATTAGAACTCTTAAAAGTTTAAGATAACATTGTGGTTTTTGTGGAAAGATTTAGAGAATTCCTTGTATTATTAGGCAAAGTTTGGAAATTATCTGATCTTCATATTTCCAATTCTAACAAAAGGAATTAAGAAGTATTTTATTAATAAATATGTCTGAAAATATGATATTTAAAGTTATTTAATAGTGGTTTGAACAATTTTTATTTACGGCGTTGTTTAGTTGATAAAATTGAGATTCGTCAATGTCTCAATTTAAAACCAATTGAACATCACAAGAGAAAATCTGAATGTTGTAAAAAATCGAGTTTTTACAATTTTAAAGATAAATATAGAGTTCCATTCATTTATACAAATTTTGGTAATAGTAAATATAATATCTGATTATCTTAATAGACTAATAATAATTTTAATAAAAAAATCGTTTGGAAAACAACAATCTTTCAAATTTAAAAAAAAAAAATTCAAACAAAGTATTGGTATTTACCAAACGATTTTATATTTGAAACGCCTTTGAGATCAAAAATCAAAACGGATATTTTGTTTACTATTACCAATTTTGGATAAATACATGGAACTCTTTATTTATCTCTAAAATTGAAAAAATTCTATATATTACAACATTCCTTATTTACAATTGTGATATATTTTGGTACAAGGAAGCAAAATATGTGTTCAATAAAAATTTAAAAAAAAGTTCTTGATGATTTGGGAAAAGTTTGGAAAAATAATAAATTCCATTTCTTTATTGAAAACAATGACTATTTACAAACACTTTCTTTTTCTCTTTTCGAAAGAAAAGCAACATCATTTTTAAAATAAAAATTTAATTTGTACTAATTTTTCTTGAAAAAAAGAGAAAAGAGACCATTAATAAGAAGTTTTGGAAAGCTGAAAAAAATAAATGTTGATTTTAAAAAAAAAAAAAGAAAAAAAAAACATTTTTTTTTTACTATGTAAAGTCAAGAAATGTTAGAGGAATGTTCAAAATACTTCATAGTCAAGAACACTAATAGATGTATGCAGATTTTTAAGTTTGGTTGTTTTCGGGGATTCGTTGACAAACGGAAAATAAAAGGATAGACAGATCTCATTGAATGGGTGGACGATCTAAACTCTTTTTCAGTCAAAGGGTCCCAGTTTTATTGAAGAAATGGAAGACATTCTATGAGTTTAATTCATTACTCTTATCAAACTAAAATTTTCATTTTTTAGATCAAAATCATTTTTTCTCATTTTGTAAAATTGTTTGTTTTTTGCTTTTTGCTTTTTTTTTTTTTTTTTTTTTTTTTTTTAAAATTAACTTTGAAAAAAAAAATGTTTGAAAAACCAAATAAACATTAAGAAAAGTTAAGCTTTGTATGTTCTTTTAAAATCCATACATTTACAAGTAAAAAATCTTATTATCAATGATTTTAATTTCCTAAAGAAATTGAGAATTTTGCACGAGACTTTCCAATGAATGGGGCCCAAAAATTTTTTAACATTTTTTTTTTTTTGAAATTTATGGTTTGTTCGGGGGTTTCTTTTATAATTATGGGCTCTTATAAGAAGTTTATTATTTCTGGTATTTCTAAACAATTGTATATTTGGTTGATTCTTAAAAATAAAGTGACTTTTTCATTTTTGGCTGGGCCCCTTTGAGTGAAATGGAGTTTAGTTTGTCTCTGTAAAATTTAAAACAGGTTTTGTCTCCGATGATGAAAATTCAAAATTTAACTTCAATTTTTCCACTATTTACATTGGGGGAATGAGATCCTTTGAAGAGTAAGTTTCTTCAAAGCGCCATTAAAAAACGTCAAATATCTTGTTTTGGTTAAATTTGTTTGTTTTTTTTTTGTTTTGATGAGGTAGATCCCGAGTTGAAAAATGAAACAACATCTCTTATTGTTTCATTTGTTCAATAATCACCTTTTATAATTCTCAAATCTGGTTCTCCTTCTAGACTCAAAATATGATATTGTTCTGGTTCTAAGTGGATATTCATTCTAGTTCTTTGAACTTATCAATATCATCTTATATCACTTCGAACAATATCATATTTCTCGTTCTTCCAGAACAAACTCTTAACATAACAAGGAGATTATTTCCAAATCAAAACAATAAATATAGATATCTGGAATTTTAATATCTTTAATTTATGTATTACGATACTAAGAAACAAATTAAATTATTATCAAGAATAAATCAATAAATGGTAATTAATTATTTTGGATATTTAAATACCTATTTAAAGATTGGGTTTAATGTTTATATTTTAAAATTAATGTGCCCGGCTTTATTGAAAATGGTTTTATTATATTTAGAATTTGAATACGTTTTGAATAATGATTTTAAAGTCAATGTTAAATTATTTTCAACAATTCTAGATAAGAAACCATACAAAAAAATTATTCTTAGATAAAAATAAACAGTAACTCTTCAACGTGACTAATCAAAATGTGAAAAAGTATTGCTCATGTCTGGAAGTTCTCATCAAAGCTCTTCGGGTTTGAAAACTTAAGGTAATAAAGAAAAAAATAATAAAAATAAAGTGAAAACAAAAAATGCTTAAAATAGTAAAAAATAGATAAATTCAGGCACCTCGTGCCCCACTCTGAGAATCATGGAATGCCAATTATTAATCACGGAATGTGGAATTTATATCTATGGAATCAATAATCGTTCTATCGGGTTTTTACTCCTCCTTTCAGGGGGCTTGTCTAGGTTTTCCAGAATTCGAAATAATTTAGTAAAATCAAGGATTTTACTCAATTCTTTCAAATCCTGGAAAACCTAACGACACGGATAGTTTCTATTTAGTCATGAAAATGATATTATTATTTTTTATACATCTTTTAATTAATTTTCTTCTTCTCTTTTTTTTTAATGGATAAATTTTCAAAAATTACTCCTTTCTCTGAATAAATTAATAAATAAAATTATGGTATTTTCGATTTTCCAATATTTTAGGGAATATTTGATAGATCCGATCCATTCATAAAACCAAAGTTAAAATAAAAAAAAAATCTAGTAAATTAAAGGCAAAAAAAAAAAGTAATGAAGGCGTATGTGTAAAAATAAAATAAAATAAAAAAAATAAGAAATTAACATAAAACAATTGTTTGGGGATGGAGAATAGCAAAATTTATTTATTTATTTATTCTGTTTTTTCTATATTAAAAGAGAAAGAACTAATGAATTAAGATCAAATTTCATCACCAATCCAAATTCAGTACACTACAGTACAGCACAAGAAAAATCAAAGAATGGGTTCTGAATCAGATGAATGATTATTTAAAGAAAAGAATTGATTTTCTTATTTTTTAGATAAAGGAGTCATTGCTTCTTTGTAAACTTCAGCTACAACGTCTTTGTCAATAGGGAAAGGTGCAATTGAAAGGAGTGTTGACATTGGTGGTGTTTTATAAACTGATTCGACTAATTTTGGAATATCTTTTTCTGTGAATCCTAAATCCTTAATTTTTTCTGTAATACCGATACTCATCAACCATTTTTCTAAAATACAAGCAGCTTTTTCAGCTTCTTCAGGTTTACCTTCCAAAGTTTGATCAAAAGGCAACAAAAACTTGGCCATGATTTTTGGTAATGCGGCATATGTTCGTTTCAAAACTGAAGGTTGTAAAACAGCTAGACCTAAACCGTGTGGGATTTTTGGATCAAATGCGGCCAATGAATGTTCTAAGGAATGGGTCATATGAAGAAGACCATTATCAAAAGAAATACCTGCAATACATGCTGCGTAATGAAGCCAATAACGAGCAGTTTTGTTCTCAGGTTCTTTAAGAGCAATAGGAAGATATTTGTGGACGAGATGTGAAACTCTTATTGCTAAATCATAAGAAAATGGTGACCTTGTAACAGTTGAACAGGCTTCCATAGCATGGTTGAGTGCATCAACACCAGTATAAACTATAGAAATGAGTAAATGTATTATTATTTTGGTTATATATAATTATATATAATAAAAAATAAAAAAATCAGCAAATCAAAAAAACAAAAAAATAAAAAATAAAAATAATTCAAGTTTTACGAGTAAGTCCTTTAGGGATTGAAAGTAATAAATTTGGATCATTAATAGCATGGGTTGGGTATATAGCTTCAGTTACGAAAATTGGTTTCATTGGTGGATTAAATTCAAGATCTGAAACAACAGCAAATTGATCAATTTCAGTTCCCTTTTGATAGTAATAAAATAAAAACAAAACAAAAAAAATGATGTTTTTGTTAAGGAATAATTCGAGACAATAAGAATGAAAATCGAAGAAAAAATTATATTTACAGTTCCAGCAGTGGTGTTGATAACAAAAAGTGGGACACGTTCTTCAGCAAGTGGTGAAAATTCGCCATTATAGAAGTCTTCCATTGTTTTTTTAGGGAATTCAAGGAGAACACTGATAACCTCTATTCGTTTTTAAAAAGAGAAATCACATTATTTCAAGTTAATAAAAAAAAAAAAAAAATAAAATAAAGAAATTAATTAAAAGAATTCAAGGTGCACACTAAAACCAATGAGTGGATCAGAAAAAAAAAAGCAAGATTATATGATTCCGCTCATAAAATCAAGAAATTTTTGAGAAAAATAAATTTTTTTCATTTTTTATTCTTCCTTTAATTGGTTTTAGTACAAAATAAAAGTCTAATAAAACAAAGAATTAGAAAATAAAAAAATCATACTTGCAGTGTCTGTAGGAGAACCGCCACCAATACTAATTAAATATTGTGGTTTGTCTTCTCTAAATAATTCAAGAGCTTCATTAACCATTTTTTTACTTGGATTTGTTTTGACTATTTTAAAAAGGGAGTATTTAATAAATTTTTTAAAAAAAATTTAAAAGGAAAATAAAAATCAGAGAAAAAAAAAAAAGCAAAATACCTTTGTCATAAAGAAGGACTTTGATATTTAATTCATCCAAAGCAGGCTTGACAACATCCCAAGCACCACAGGATTTATAACTAGATTTTCCTGTAATAACACCAACTGTGGTGATTTTGTAACCCTTTTGTAATTTTGCAAAATCTTCTTTGAATGTGTTAATGGCTCCACAACCAAATTTGACACAAGTGTGTCCTCTTATTGTGCACACTGTGTTGATATCAAACAATTCATCGTCAATGATATTGGTCATATTTGAGAAACAGAAGTTTATTTAGCTAAAAAGAATTTAAAAAAAAATGAAAGATCTCTTGGAAGATCTACTTTTGTTATGAAACACTTTTTCGAAAATAATTTGAATCAGTTTCAAAATTACCATTGAACTCAGCTTCCTTTCACTTGAATTTGCCATTACTAAAAAGGAAAGGGGATAAAACATTTGAATTTTTGTTCCAATTTACCCAGAAACTGCAGAAAGAATAATTTTGAGAAGTGTATGTATTAATTCGTTGTTCGTTGTCGCTTTGTGAAAACAGCGATTATGAGTGAACATTTTGTAAAAATTATTTCCATCTGTCAGTTATTAAAGCCTTTGCAACAAAAAAAAAACGGTTTAAAAAATTTTCCAACAAGAGAGTTGTCTTTGGATTTTTGAAAATGTGTTTTCCAATTTTCAACCCGTTGAGTTCTCCACAAAATAATATATGTAAAAATCTTAAATTTGCAACAATCTTAAATTTGCAAAACGACTTTAGTGTTGCTACAATCACTTGGCGCAAATCAAGAACCGATATTTGAAAAGAAAGAATCGAATTCCCCTTTAAAATCTAATTTGTAAATCAATTATTTTTATTTGGTTGGAGGCAAGCATTTTGAAAGAATATTCAGTTATAAAGAGGACTTATTAGATCACTCACTTTTCATTCATTTGCTTTTTTTCCAATTTTTTTTCATTCGTGAAAATGTTCCAATTGTTTGTGTCTAACTTTTTAATTGTCGATAAAAAATTTATTTTTTATTATTTTTAAAAAATAACACAAACTAAAACAAGAAAGGGTGTTTCCTTGATTGCAATTTTCTTTTCAAGGAGTTAAATTCTCTAAAATTTTCTCCTTTTTAAATACATCACAAGTTGAAAACAATAACCATAAAAAAGATGAAGAATTAAACAAATGATTTTAGGGTTGATTAACTAATTGACTCTGTTGAGATTTTAAAATACCTTCTTCGAAATCAACGACTTTTTTTATAACAATTTTCGAAAAACTTGAATCTTCCATATATATTTTGTCCATTTAGAAGCACTTTTCACAATAATATTTAACAACACTCTTCCAAAGGTTCCAAAAAAAAAACCTCCCTCGCTTTTTAAGAACACCTTTAGGTTTTTGTCCCTACTGTTTTACTTGTTGTTGGATTCTTTGGAAAAAAGTGAAAATTGTCCATTAATCACAGGTAACGCATATCTGGAATTCGACCAAGTGCTTTGTTTTTTTGCCAAAGTTACCCTGTTTTTTTAAGAATTAATAACTTTTGGATGTATGTAAGGTTTGAGAAATTGGAAAATAATTTTTTTAGGATCGTAATATCATCCTCCAATCCCACAAACCTTTTTACAGATTTGTGATTGTGATTGATAGCGAATATTTGAGTTTGTCACTGGAATCAAACTGTTCTGTTTGATTTTGGTTTGTTCCATTTAGTTGGATAAATTTTTGGATCAGAATTTTCGACAGTTAAATATTTGAAAATAAAACTTTTGCAAAAGGTGAAAAGATTTTTTTTGAGATAGGATTTACCATTTCATTGGTGGTTTGAATCTGCAACTACTAAAAATGGTTATTAAAAATTTAGCAGATTTTTTAAATGTTATTTTGATTAAATATATGCTTGTTTTCATTCAATGTGATACCTTTCTCAGACAAAAAGGATCAGAAATCCTGACCATTCTGTTAGGTGAACTTTGTATCATTTTATTGTTTTTAAAAAAGAAGGATAGTAATTTGGTGAAGAAAGGTAAAGTGACAATAGAAAATACTTTTTTCCAAATTCCAACAAACTCCAACATCTCAAATGGTTTATTAAATGAAATAGGTAGTTACCTAAAACACCAAATATAATTACCAGTTTCTTGAATATTTGGGGGTATACTAGAAAAGTATCATAGTTACTGGAAACATTCACAATTTTAATCAAAAAAACTTGAAAATTCATCAATCATTTTTGAGCTTGTCTAAAACCTTAATAAATAAAAATACTCAAAATTTGGGACTGTTCCTAACTCTCAATTTTTTCAATTTTGTGAATTTTTCATTCCTTCTACAAATATATCTAGCAACAAAAAAAATGTTACTTGGAATTTGTTTCTTTTTAAAAAGTCGGAACACAAATTGTGTCGACTTGTAATTTTTCATTCACATTCTATCATAAAAAAATACTTGAAAGATCAACAGCCAACTATTTTATTTTTTGCCTAATGTTAATAGTGTTCTTTTTTTCTCAAAGCTTCAATTAATCCTGTTAATAACAATTGTTTATCAACATTAAGAAATCAGTTCAAAATTTGGAAAACTTGTATTTTTTCAACTGGTTTAAATTTTTTAACGTTTTTTTTTGTACTCTTTTTCAACCAGAATGAGGTCTAAAAACCGAATTCTCGGATCAAATCATAGTTACTCAATCTGTTGTTTAACAATTGGGTAGTTTAGGTTTTTATTTTTATAAGAAACTCAAAAAACTTTTTTACATTTTTTCACCAAAGTAGAAGAAATTAAGGACTAAGATAACAATTTACAAAATTGTCTCAAAAGATTATGATCCAATCCCCATTAAAATTATGAAGGGGGGTTAATAAATATTCTCCAATTTGTGAACAAATTTGCCTTTTTTTGTCATTTTGGTGAGGGGTAAATCAACAAAAAAAAAAAAACAGATCCTATAAACCCGAAGACCCTTATTAAGAAACGTAAAAATGAAATGGTCAAATAATCACGATTTTTGAGCTTGAAAAATAAAGATCATTTCAAACATTCTTGATAAACAAACTCTAACTTTTGAAGGTTGTGTGTTTATGCGTTTTGATCATTAAGTTGCTTGGATTTTCAATAGTAACTACAAATCAGAACAATTCCTATTAAGGGACTAGTCTGTATTAAAATTTTTGACCTAACTTTAATAGGGATTGAGAAAATTTTTTACCAATTAGTTAGATTTGAAAACCCTGTTTATTTTCATATTAAACTTATATCTAGACAAGGAATCCTTATTTAGAAATTGGTCAAAAAAAAAATAATAGAGATTACAATGGTGTAAATAACCCGTTCAGACAACATTTAACCCATTACTAAAATTTAACTCGTGTTTTTTTTCAGACTTGGTTATTGGAAGACCAGAAATCACTTATAGATTCTTGGTTCAGATCCAAATTGACTCTAGAGGTTAGATCTTTGATTAACGTAAATGGCACAATTATATTAAATGCTTTTGTTCCAAAAATTTCATGATATTTACAAAATTTGTGAGATTAAATGATTTGTTTTTTTTATAAAAATTCAAAAAATGAAATTATGCTCCTTTTTTTGTCAAAAAATTACATTTTAATCTTCCCATATCTTCATAATTCTTTTTTAAAATTTATTAAAAGAACCCAATTTCTTGTTTTTATACTGTTGTCATCCCATTGGGTTGTTTCTTTTTTTTCTAGAGCCAGCCAATATTTTTTGCATGAGTTAAATTTTAGTAATGGGTTAAAATAAAAAACACGGGTTAGTTACACCACTGTAGTCCCGTAGTGAATGTGTTTTTCTCTTTGTTTTTTTGATCTTGATTCTTTTTTCTTGGATTGAAGCTTCGTTCTCATAGAGATTTTGGGGATATTGTTTACCCTATTTTATACATTTGAAAGAATCTACATTTCTGAATACTCAGAACCCTTTTTTCATTTTATTATACCCCCCCCCCTTTTTGTTTCCCTAGAAAAACTGAATTGTCCATTTCAATATCAAATTGGATTGGAGTAGTTATGGTAAAGGCTTTATGGAATTTTACCTTCATTGATTAATATCAAAAAAAAAAAAATGTTAATAAGACACTGCAACACAAGTGTAAAATTTTTTTTTGAAAATTTTTCAAAAATCAAAAATTTTTTAAGAGTGAAAAATCATTTCACAATATACCCCCTAAAGGAAATATGAAATCTATTTTCTAATATCTTCAAAAATAGGGTTTTTATTCACAAAAAGTGAAAAAAAATCATATTTTTTTCCTATTAAAATTACTAGAAAAAAAATGATTTTTTTGATTTTTTATATATATTTTTTTTCATTAATTTTTTTTTTAGTGGATAATAATTCCCCAAAAAAGATATATGTTTTATACAGTTATATTTAGTGATATGTTTTTTAAAAATTTAACATTGATTAACATATTATTAGGAAATATAAAAATTATTTTTTTTAAAAAAAAAAAAATGAAATTTAAAAAAAAAAAAAATTTAGTAAATATTTGACTTTCTGAATATAAAGTGAGGAAAAAAAATCATTTTTTTTTTACTAAACAGGATGTTTATTGTGATTTGATATTTTTGTACCTAATTGGAAGAATTTTTTTTTTTTTTTTTTGAACTTTTCTAATAAAATTTAGATTTTTTGATTTTTTTTGTTTTTAAGCTCCTTCTAACTTTTTTCACATAGACATTTTGATGGTCGCCCCAACGGGACAGAATAACTGGAATATTGATTAAAAAAAAATGCCAAAAAAAAATTAAAAAAAACCTAAAATAAACTGAATTGGCATCGATTGAAATTTTGTTGAAAAAAATCTACTTTTTTTGGGCAGCCGGTACCCCTATTAATTTATAATTCTCAAAATTTCCAATTATTCCTAAAAATTACTCAAAATTACTCAAAATATCATAAAAAAACATTTTAAAATTATTTTTACTAAAAATTTATTGAATTTTTGAATTAAATGAAGAAAAATAGTAATACTGAAAATTGTGAGTAATATATATATATATATATATATAAATTAAAATATTAAAATAATAATAAATTGAACGATTAAATTAAATTGTTTTCATGATGTGGTTGGAGGAAGAGAAGTTTGGATTTGGCACTGGTTTGATGATCTTATAATTGCTGTATGGGCTTTTGATCATTTTTTGGGGTGTATTATTAATATATAAATTATGTCTTTCATATATTAATAATTTAATTTAATTGTTAAATTGGTTATTATTTAAACATAAAATTTAAGAATATATATATATATATATATATATATATATAAAGAATTTGTTTTTGAATTCAAAAAGTAAAAAAAAGCTTGATAAAAATTGATAAAAATCTAATTTAAAAATTAAAAAAAGTAAAAAGAAAGAAAAAGAAAAAGAAAAGAAAAAATTAATTAATATTTAAGAAACGTGGCAAATGTGGAATAAACCACCTATTTTGTATAAATTTGATTTTTTTTAATAATTCAAAATCTGAATCATTATTAAAATTATAAAAATTATCAGCTATAATTGATATTTTTATTTGTTTGCCAATTTCGTTTGTTTTATCCTGTGAAGATTCATCATTACAACTTTTAAGAACAATAATAAGAATGAGAAGAAGAATAAATAAATTGAAATATAATCCATTTTAATTAAAGAGTAAATATCCAAGAGAATAGTTAAAAACTTACAAATACTCTAATAATTTTTTGATCCATGTGAAGATTTATTTTGAAAACACGTGGGTCAATCTGGTTTTTGCACTTCAATTATTTGCCTCTTTAAAACGTTTTCTTTTGTTTCTTTGGACTCTATATCAATTTCTACAAGGTCTTGTGTCGCTTGATTGTTGTTTGATTGATTTTCTGAAATATCATTTTCTTTTTTCTATCTCCATTTTTTTAGTACTGTTTGAAGTGTTCTCTCTTTCTTGGTCATTTTCTTTATATAAAGAATCACTCCATGTATCCGGAATAAAATTGATAATATTCCTAAAATCATCTGGTTGAATTAAATAAAATTTTCTTGGATTTTCAAAATAAAAAAAAATCTTTTTGTTGATTTCCGCTTTTATTTTTTTTGTACTAATAAGAACGTACCCTTTGAACTATTTTGAATAATTTCACGAATAAATAAATACTCATTATCAAATGTATAAACAAAATTCCCCACTTTAAAAAGATGTGAATTGAATGTTATTTCTTTTAATCCCACAAAATTATTAAAATTAAAATTAAAAAAAATTAAAAATACTAAATAATTCTTTTGAAATTTTGAAATTATATTTGTTTTTTTTCTTCAAGATTCAATTTTTTTTTTTGAATTCTCATTTATTTTTCTAAAAATTTCTCGCTCAATGAAGAATTTCAAAAGTGTGAAGCCCCTTTTTTTTGATTTGATATTTTTTAATTTTGAAGTGTTGATGATATCTCTCTAATGCTAAAAAAAAAATGTAAAAAAGAGAACCATTTTCTCTAATACTTTGTGGAAGATGTCTTAGATAGTGTAAGTTAGGATGTTTTAATATATTACACAATTTATTTTTATTTTTCTGCTGAATTGAATTATTTATTAAATCAATGTCAATTTGAGATTTTTTTTATAATTAGATATGTTTTTTAAATGAATTTTCTTTTTTTTGATGTATTGATTTTTTTAGATATTATTAATTTTTTTACCAATTCGCCGAAAGCGTTTAAATTTCTGTTCTTCTCTTTTTTTTTTATTCACCGCTTTTGTTTTTTTCTTCTTCTTTTTTCAATATAATATTTCATTGAAATATTTTTTGATCCTTTTCTTTCGAATATCAGTGATTTGTTTCATATTAATATCATGATCTTTTGTATCTAAATTTGGTTTTAATTTGAAATAATCGATTAATTCAATATGTTTAATTCGAAACCGAATACAAAAATCCTCTAATTCTAATTCATCATTCTTACATCGAGAAGGTAAATATAAATTAGATACAATTGAATTAAATAGATCTAACCATTCAAATATAATTAAATTTTCTTTTGAATTTTTTTATACAAAGACCCAAAACCATTGAAAGTTCTAAACACTCAATTGCGGTTAAATCTTTTGGCTTATTGAAAGAATTTAATGGTAAATTAATAAATTTAATATACGTATTTAACGAATCGAGTTTTTTTGAAATTGTACTTATTTGACTATTTAAACGCGGTTTAATTGAATATAAACCATCTTTAAAAAGCCCCTCTAATAATAAATGGGCCCAGCAGATTGAAAATCTAGAAAAATCACAAGAATCAAATCCAAAAAAATGTAGCCAAAAATTACAATTCTGGTGGAGAACACCTGTTTTTCTTTTTCTATCTTCAAAATCTATAATTGTTTTTTGATAATCCCCAGATCTGAAAAATTGTAGTATGTACTCTTTTTGAATTGTTTTAATTTGCATTGGATCACGTAAAACTGTTTTAACATCAAAATCGAAAAAAATTGAATCTTGGGATTTATTATCAGAATTAAAAGTGGAAAAAGAATAATTATCATGTTTCAAATTCGATTTAGTCGTGGATTTTAATACTGGATTAATTTTAGAATTAGAACTACAGTCAGTTTCACTTTTAAGGTACAAACTTTCAACGAAATTTAAGGCACAAAAAAATCTCAAATTAAGGCACAAAATTTGGAATTTTTTTTTTTACAATTTATATTTACTAGAATTTGAATTTTGTGCCTTAATTTGAGATTTTTTTTGTGCCTTAAATTTCGTTGAAAGTTTGTGTCTTAAAAGTGAAACTGACTGTAGTGTTTGAATCAGAATTAGAGATAGAATCAGTATTTGGACTTTTATCTAAATCATTACTTGGATTTTCGAAAGTTAACTTTTTACCCAAATTAAAAAATATATTTTTTTTATTAAGATTACATGATCGGCACATTGTTATACCACTTGAACTTAATTTCCCGGCTGCTTTTTGCTGTTCAACCGAATCCCCGATAATTTGATGAAAGATAATTTTTATTTTATGTTTGTATAAACAATTCATTTTAGATAATTGAAAAATTTCTTTAACAAATGGTAATGGAGCAGTTAAATTATAAATCGGGACATTTTTGGGAATATTCATCAATAAAAAAATAGTTTTATCTTTCAACCGTGAACCGGTTTCAAAATTCTCAACAACGAGATAAACAGCTTTAACAGATTTTTTTCTTGATGAATCATACGCTTGATCATCAATATAAATACTCAAGATGAATGGAGTTTCATCTTCTTGAAATATAATGTTTTTTTTCTTGATTGATTTAATATCGAAAATAGATGAGGGTTTAAAATTTTTATCATAAACACTTGTGTTTGAATTAATCGGTTTTTTTTTAAGAATTTTTTTTTTAAATCGGATTCTAAGATTAAATTGAGCCAAAAAAAAAAAAAATACTAATGTAAGGGATTTTTGTTTCTATTTCAATTAATTTATTTGTTGGGTCGACGACAAGCCAATTTGATTTATGTGTTTGAATTATATTAGGAGAGAGTTTTTTAAAAAAATACTTTTTATAATTATAACTACTTTTATTTAATTTGATCATTAAAAATTTCTCTAAAAGTATGGATAATTCTCTTTCATATTTTCTAGTTACGTTGTGTTTTTTGTTTAAATGAAAGAGATATTCCTGGAATTCATTTATTTTTAATTGTTTGTTTGTGACAAATTGAATAGGGATAGCTTGGTTTTGAATATTTTTTTATAATTTTCTAAATCAAAGATAAATGGGAATTTATTTTTAAAATAACTTTTATCTTCAAAATTTATTTTTTTATCACTTTTCGTTTCAGAACATTCTGATTCCAAATTAAGATTTTTAGAAAAATCATTTTCAGTAAATGTATAATTAAAATCTTTATGGGAAACATTGTTAACTGATATATTCTTTATTTTTAAATCCAATTGATCTATTTCATCAGATATCTCATATTCTGAAGATTTTTACTCTTAAAGAGTCAATTAACTGAATTTTTCTCTGTTCTTTGATATTTATTTCAGATTTATGTGGTTCCCAATCTGAAGAAGTTAATGTTTCAGGTTATGATTGATCATTATCTGATGATAAAGTTAGAACTTCAACAACATTTTCCGTTATATTTTGAGACATATCAAGAGTGTTATCTGAAAAATGTTCTAACATTTCTGTTTTTCGATGATTTCCAAAAGAATTATTGTTTTCAAAACCCCCGATTCCAAAATAATCATCAATTTCGTTCTCTGAATTATTTAACTCAGAATTATTTTCTAATCTGATTATTTTTCGATTTTTATTACGTTCAAAGTTTTTTATTTTATCAGCATGAAAGTCACACAGAATTTTATATTTTTTTGTTGTATTTATATATTCACTTCCTAAATAAGTTTCTTTTACAAATCCACCATTGCAAAATATTCTTTTGCATTTTTTAGTATCACTATAACAACATGAAGTACATTTGATTTCTCTTAAACAAACATCATGAATAAAAAAAGATTGTTTCGTGGATTTTTTAAATTTTTCTTTTTATATATATTTGATACTATTAAATTTATTTGAATTGGTTAAACCAAATTTTTTTTTAAGTCTACCTTTAATTTCAATTAATGTGGATTGTTTTTCGTTTATACAATTTTATAAACAACATTCTTTATTATCACAAGACATTATATCTGTTTAAAATTTCAAAAGAAAAAAATAGAATTAAATAAAAAGAAAAAGAAAATTAGTGGGTTAGTAAAATGGGTTAATTGTGTGTGATTAGAAATATATATATATATATATAGCCAGTTTCACTTTTAAGACACAAACTTTCAACGAAATTTATGGCACAAAAAAAATCTCAAATTAAGGCACAAAATTTTGTATTCTAGTAAAATAAATTGCAAAAATTAAAAATTCCAAATTATGTGCTTTAATTTGAGATTTTTTTTGTACCTTAAATTTCGTTGAAAGTTTGTGCCTTAAAAGTGAAACTGACTGTAAAAGAAAAGATTTGTTTCAAATACACACCTTTTAGGATTATTTTTTTGGTTTTCTCTTGGATTAATTTCACCCATTTCTAGTATAAATACATTTCTAGATCCAATACCAAATTTCATAAAACCAAAAATTTTAATCAAAAAATGTTCAAAAAATTGAAAAATTTAAGATTCAACTCTGAATTGCTTTACGTTATTTTCATAAATAGAACAGTGAATGGTTCTTTGGTTTCAAAGTTTCAATATCAAATTGGCACTCAAAAAATTATTTTTCAGTAAGGTTTCTACAATTAAAATTTTTCAAAATGGTAAAATGTGCTTACTTCCTTAAATATAATCTTGTGTGTTGGGCACATATCGTTTCTTATAAATCCCATTCCAAAAATTTAGACATACCAAAATCAAAAATAGTCAAAACCCAATTTATTATATTTTTCCAAACCTAATCTAAAACCCCATTTAAGTAGCCTAGTATTAATATTTTAATAAGTAAACATTTTCATCCAAATAAAAGAAAAAAATCCAAAATGAAAAATAAAAAATTAATGTATCCATATAAGGAAACGAGCTGAATAAAAAATTTGTATTGGTAAATTTGTTGAAATTAAACAAACAATTTTTGATCGATCAAATGATAAGATACTATCTACCAATTGTAAGTGATTTTCCAATTTAACAAGCTCAACACAAACATTCTTTACAGCCATCGAAAAAAATTCCCAGATCTAATGAAACAAAATGGATTGGGTAACTGGAAAAAAGGAAATGAAAACAAAAACAAAAAAGACAAAAAATGAAATAGCTTTTTAAAATCAAAATTATTCTCAAATTGAATTTAAAGTTATGTTATTGTTATTCTTACAACTGTTTAAAGGGCGTGTCCAAATTTTTGGAATTTAGTTTACTTGGGTCTGTTCTTGGAAATTTTGGAAGAGGTTTATTACAGTCAGTTTCACTTTTAAGGCACAAACTTTCAACGAAATTTAAGGCACAAAAAAAATCTCAAATTAAAGCACAAAATTTAAATTCTAGTTTAAATAAATTGTAAAAAAAAAAATTCGAAATTTTGTGCCTTAATTTGAGATTTTTTTGTGCCTTAAATTTCGTTGAAAGTTTGTGCCTTAAAAGTGAAACTGACTGTATCGAATTATCGAATTATCGGCTTTATTTCACTGAAATAAAGCCTTGCCAATGATCGAACTCGCGAAGATGATCGAAATTTTAGTGTGGTTGAGGCTATCAAATTATTGGCTTTATTTCACTGAAATAAAGCCTTGCCATTGATCTAACTCGTTAAGATGATTGGAAATTTTAGTGATGTTTTTTTTTAAAATTTTTTTAAAAAAAAAAAAAAGAAAAAAAAAATGTCAAACAAAAGACTGAAACCAAGTGAACTCCAAACTGCCAAAAAGTGAATAATATATTTGTCTCTCAATAAATATATTTCAGTAATAATTCTAAAATATTTGCTTAAAATCCAGGTAAGTGTTCTTAGGTTTATTGTTCTTTTGTTGGGACTTTGACTAATTAATGTAATTTTTTTCTCTTTAAGCCAGCGAAAATGAATGTTACCAAAAGCTTTTTCAACAAAATCTGTTGATAAGGAATTTTCTTGAAACTAAAAAGAAGGAAAAATGAATTTTCTATTTCTAAATTATTTTTAAGAAAGTGTTTTATTGCTGGCTAACTAAGATTTATGTATACCTCACAGTAACTTATTTACGAAAACCCATCTCAACCACAAAAATTGTTTTTATTAAACTATTTCACAATACCACCTGAAATCAAAAGTAAAAAAATTTTCAAAATTTTGATCGAAGAAAAAAAAAAAAAAACAAAAAATAGAAATAGTTATTAAAAAAAAAAGAGAAAAGACTTTTTTAAAGGATGAGAACTGTGCCTTATCAATGTTATTGAAGTCACAGTAATATAGAGAACTCTAAACATGAAAATTTCGAATCTTTCATTTTTCAATTTATTTCTACAGCCGTAGAAATAAATTGTAAAAAATAATTCCAAATTTTGTATCTTAATTTGAGATTTTTTTGTGCCTTAAACTTTGTTGAAAGTTTGTGCCTTAAAAGTGAAACTGACTGTAATGAATTTTGTGGAAAGCTAAGTAAAACAAAACTTGGCCAAAAGGGATTTTCTTGAAAATAAAAAGAAGGAAAATTGAATTCGACAATATTTTTTGGAAGGTGTTTTTGGCTTACTAACTAAGGCTTATGTATACAGTCAGTTTCACTTTTAAGGCACAAACTTTCAACGAAATTTAAGGCACAAAAAAAATCTCAAATTAAAGCACAAAATTCAAATTCTAGTAAAAATAAATTGTAAAAAAAAAAATTCCAAAAAATGTGCCTTAATTTGAGATTTTTTTGTGCCTTAAATTTCGTTGAAAGTTTGTGCCTTAAAAGTGAAACTGACTGTACTCCACAGCAAATTATTGACAAAAATACACCCCAATCTGAAAAATCAATCTTAATAATGTGTTTCACAAAGCCATTTAAAATTAACATAAAAAAATTTTCAAAATTTTGATCGAAAAAAGAACAAAAAAACTTAAAATAGAAATATTTATGAAACAAAAGGAGTAATAACTTTGAAAAATTATAGATCTTTTTTTTTTAAAATGCTACTGGGGTAACAGTTATGAAGATAACTCTCAGCCCGAAAATTTGGAATATTGCATTTTTCATTTTTTGCACATGTGTATTCCATAAAATTAAATTTAAATATTTTCTCAACTTTTTGTAATTTTTTGGTTAATTGTTCAATTTACAAAAAAATCTGTTATTTTAAAAAATCAAAAAAAATTGCGAGGGTTCACCCCTAATTTTAATAACAATGGTTAATTTTGGGATGGGGGGTGTTGGGTTTTTATTTTTAAATTGAAGGGGGTGTTATAACTCGATTATTGTAGTCAATTCTCTCTCTCTCTCTCTCTCTCTCTCTCTCTCTCTCTCTCTCTCTCTTTTTTTTTATTTTACTCACAAAAGTTTTCTTTTTATAAAAGCATCAAAGAGTATCAGCTATCATAAGAAACTTTTTAAAAACTTATTTGGGAATTGAAAAAGTTTTTAAAACCCATTTCAACTTTTGAAAAACTTTTATTTTCTATATTTAATAAAAAGAAGAAAATTTGTTTGTTTAAGTTTTGAAAAATTTTCATCTTTTTTTTTCGTTGGGAAAAAGTGGTGTTGAGTTTTTTTGTTTATTTTTTCTTTCGAAATCATACAGTCAGTTTCACTTTTAAGGCACAAACTTTCAACGAAATTTAAGGCACAAAAAAAATCTCAAATTAAGGCACATTTTTTGGAATTTTTTTTTTTACAATTTATTTTTACTAGAATTTGAATTTTGTGCTTTAATTTGAGATTTTTTTTGTGCCTTAAATTTCGTTGAAAGTTTGTGCCTTAAAAGTGAAACTGACTGTAAAAAAAAAAAAAAAAAAAAAAGAAGAAGAAGAAGAAAAAAGAATGGTAAAACCTCAAACAAAAAGAAGTGTCAAAGCAAATGATATTTGTTGCAACTATGCGAAAAGATTTGCAATTTATCAATTTAAACAAGTTGAATCAAAGGCCAAAGATAGCTACGTGAAATGATTTTTTTTTGTTGAGTCTTTCTTATGTGCTTGAATTTTTATTTATGCAATTAGCCAGTCCAAATAGAATTGTTGCAGCAAGCGTTTATAAATTGGCAACCAACGTTTTGTTAAAAGAAAAATGGGAAAAAATGAATTTAGGATGTGAGAGTCTTTTTTTTTTTGGAAGGTGTGTTTTTTTGAACCATTTGGTGAATGCAAGTGATGTAATTTGCCATTTTTTTTTGATACTCACCATTTAAATCCCAATAGGCGTCTAATGCATTTTCATTTTTAAACGATCACAAAACCAAAAATCAAAATTTTAAAAAAAACTACAAATAATCTCAAAAAAAATGAGGGGAAGGGAATATTTTGAAAAATAAAGGTGTTCAACACTTTTCAAAAATGAGGAAGTGATTTTTACAATGTTACTGGATCTTTAGTACAAAACAAACCTTCCAAACACAAAATTGTCCAATTTTGATTTTTCAAATTTTGCACATGTGTACCAGTAATGTAAAATAGAAAAAAAAAAACAAATTACAATTTATGGTTTGTTAAAAGTTTTGTTCTTCAACCCTATTGGTAACAGAATGGGCGATTTTCGACAATTTTTCTTCAATAACTCAAATTAAAAAATTTCTGATTACTTAAATTATTGTCACATTAAATTTCACATTTTTGTTATTTTTAATTTAAATTTGCTTTTATTTAATTTTCATAGGCTGCGATATGTGGAATAAATCAGTGTAGATTTGATAAGGATTATTTTGCTTCTAGTGTACTTGATACCCCTACAATTCTTCAAGCCAGTTTTTATGAAAATACAACACCTGTTTATTGGAATTTGAAACTAAACAAAATTGCCAGAGCACACACGCAAGTAATGGCAGAAGACGATTGTTTCACTACATCCGAATGTAGTGATGGAAGTTCTAGTACAAGATATAATAATGAAAGTAATTTTTTTGATTTGATATTTTCTTTTTCTTTGTTTATTATTTTTGTGATCGATCTGCAATTTAAAATAGTCAGTTGAAACATGTTGAAAACTCAATTAACTTTTTTTTTTTTTTATTTTTTTAAAAAATATATTATCATTTCTTTGTATAAATTTTTTAAAGATTATGTCTACGAATCCTTAGGAGAGAACATTGACTGTATGCACCCATACACTAGTAGTTATTCCTATGTAAGAAACTTGGTTTGCGAAGATGTGGAATATAATAGTTGTATTGCTGATAGTGTGTTAACTGATATTGAAGATCGAAATAATACAATGGATTCAGCCTTTCAAGAAGTTGGAATTGGACTTGCTGGAGATTGTAATAATTAATCACTTTCTATTTTTCATTATTATAAAAAAAAAAAAAGTATTTCATTTCCTATAAATAAGAATTTCCCATCATAATTTTATTCTCATGCATACATTTATTTATTTATTCATTTATTTATTCATACCCATATCTATATCTATATTTCTTTCTCTATCTATCCACCCCTCTATACACGTATTGCCTTTTTTTGATCATTTTCTTACTAATCAATTGTTAAAACAATTATAAAGCAAAATCAACCTGCAAGAATTATTATACAGAAAGCTATGGCGAAAGAAGTGATTTTTCTTATCCAAGCCATCCCGTTGTAAGTGGAGCACATTTTGATGATCAAAATAATTTCTTTTTTATCCTTACATACTTTGAACATTTATCGCCAACAGCCATCCCATAATGGGTTTATGTTGCTCATAAACCACAAGCCAGCAGCACATGGGAGGTTTATGAGATGTTTGAAACCAGTGCCCACACATATACCAAAACAATCACTGCACCTAGTTCTTGTGATTCATATTTTTTCATGGTGAAGGATTCAAGTGGTGACATCTGGAGATATCCCGAAGGAGAAGATTTGGTTACGGCCGATGGGTATGACGAGGCCAACATCTGCGGGACAGAAAATTCGCGTGTGAATGACTGTGACCCTGAACTGGACTGCAACGACGGTGGTGCCTGCCGAGGCGTTGATCGCTGTGTATGTATGAACGGAGAAACTCGATACACCTGTGGGCCATGTGAAGACGCTGCACCAGCATATGTTGACGGCCATCTGGAGAACAAATTTGTCGACGTGAATGCGGAAATAGATTACATTTTCTCTGCAGAGGCCTTTTCGGGGAACAATCTGGAATACGAAGGGAAACTGTCCAACGGCGACCCACTCCCCGGCACGGTCACCTTCACACCATCAACAAGGGCATTTGCCGGTATATTTCCCGATGGATGTACAGAAACATACACTATCGCAATAACGGCAACGAACTGTGCAGGCACCGCCACTGGCAGTTTTGACGTAACCGTAACAAACGATCCACCAAACTTGGGTCAGGGTTTGTCTGATGAAAGGAAACCGGTAAATATTCAATTCACGGTTGATGTGAGCCAAGCATTTACAGATCCCGAAGGCGAAGAGTTACAGTATACCTCCTCACAGACCAATGGCGACGATTGGCCAACGTGGCTAAATTTGGATGGGGCACTTGGAGAATTCACAGGTAAGGCGCCCGAGACAATTTGTGACGAAACCACTTTCGATCTCTGGCTTAATGTCACTGATAGTTGCTCAACAAATAAGAACACGGATCAATTTTCGTTGACGATGTACAACGATCCCATAACTTATAACAGTGATTCACCACTCGAAGACCAGATCGCGTATAGCCAAAAGCAATTCACATACAACTTTCCGCAAGATACCTTCCTCGATCCTGAAAATGTCAAATTAACGTACTCCGCTAAGCAATCAAACGGCTCCGATCTGCCCTCGTGGCTAACCATCGAAGAGACGAAATCGAAATTCACGGGAACGCCACCCTTCACATGCGACGAGATCGTGTATGAGATCGTGACAACGGCCAACGATGGATGCTATACAGCCGACGGTACATTCACAATCACCATCGTTAACAACGAGCCCCGCGTTGACCTTCCTCTCGACAACAAGACATTTACCCAAGACGAGGCCTTTGATTTTAGTCTCCCGGGCGAATCCTATGTTGACCCCGAAAAGCAAGATATGACATATGAGGCCGTCCTCTCAAACGGCGATCCCCTGCCCGATTGGATGACCTTGACTGCGGCCAACCAAAATTTCGTGGGCACAACACCCACCGAATACGGGGTCTGGGAAGTCGAGGTCACGGCAACAGACGACTGCTCACAGAGCACTAGTGATACCTTCGAATTTGGTATCCCCTCGTCCGCACCCACGCTCAACGAGCCAATCCCCGACCAAGACGCACTCGCAAACGACAAGGACTACAGCTTCGTCTTCAGTGATACCACCTTCGAGGGAGTCGCAATCTCGTAAACCGCAGCTCTTAGCAACGGAAGCAATCTTCCCGACTGGCTATCGTTTTATTCTGGATGGAGCCAATTCGAAGGCCAGGTGCCAAGTGGCTGCGAAGATTCATGGGAAATTGAGATCGTGGCATCAAATAATTTGGGAGATGATTCTGAAACTTTTGTCTTGACAAAGGACAATTACGAGCCAGAGTACAACGAGCCAGATTTCTACCAACTTGAAACAAAAGAAGAGTTTTCCTTCACATTACCCGAAAATACATTCACAGACATCGAGGGCGTCAAATTGTCAATTGAGGTCACACTGGAAGACGGCCAACCTCTCCCCGATTGGCTCGATTGGAACGAAAAGTCTTGGACTTTCGGGAACAACAGACGACGTATCAGATATATATGTAATCGAATTTATCGTCGATGATGATTGCCCAGAGAACCAGATAGCTGTTACATACGAAATAGAAGTCCTTGCGCCAACACCAACACCTACACCTTCACCTACACCCACACCAACCGATGATGATGATGATGATGACGATGATCAGGTAAACGGTTCAAACAGACTTTTGTTCACTGCTTGTTTATTCTTATTCTTGTCTTTGTTTATTCTTTTCAAATAACTCTTTGAGCTATCACTTTTTTTCTTTTTAATAGCTTTTTTACCTATTATTATGCTTTGCTTTTCTTTTTTTTTTTCCATTTTGTCTCATACAAAAATTTTAATATAAAAAGATCTTGATTTTTTTTTTTTTTTATATGACTTCCAATTTGTTTTTATTATTTTTTTTCTTGTTGTTTTTTTTTGGATTAAATAGTGAAGAAAATTTATACTCAACTCACTCAATCCAAAATTAAAATAAGATTCCTCAAAATCAATTTTTTTTTTTATTGTTTTTACTCTTTTCGATTTTTCATAAAGGTTTATTTTATTATATTTCAAACACAATATGAAATATTGTTAAAGAAATATCTTTTTTTGAAATAGAAAGAACGTAAAGTGTTTCTAAATCTCATAAATACTTGTTGTAAGATTAATTTTAGTTTTAACTTTGTAACATAATCTATTTACAAGCAGATCTTTTTGAAAAGGAAGAAACAAAATTAAGGTCAACTTGAGAGATTAGTCTGATCATTTAGTCAAGATCTCAACGAAATTACAAGATATAAAAATATTTTTGATTAATCTAAAATTTTTTTTTTTGTATTATTTTGTTTTTTTGTACCATCTCAAAAAATTATTAAAATGTTTTTTTTTTTTTTTGTATTTAAAAAAGTCTGCAAATTTTAAGGGATTATTCTATACCAATGAGAAGTCTAAGATAAAAGTAAGTTGTTAATGAAAGTAGTCATCATATTTATGCACCATGGTTCAAACATCTTTAAAAAATCCCATAAGTAAAGTAGAATTAAAAGTTGATCCTTATCAAATAAGAATGATCATTGTATTATGTATAAAAACTGGGGAATTTCAGAAAAAAATCCTTATTTCGACAAATTTTTTAAAGGTTTAAACATCAAGTTCGAGACTTTAATGTTGCAAAATATATCTCTTAAATTTGCGATGAAATATTGAATATTTACTAAAAAATTCAAATGTTTACAAAAATTAAAACAATTAATGAATAATTTTTTTCTCAATTATAACTAAAATTTTATAATAAATATCCCAATTTTTTTTTTATTTTTTATTTCCTTTTTTTAATTTTTAGATGAAAAACAAATATTGCTAGTGTATTGAACTGAATACTTGTAAAGTAATTTTTTTAATTATAAGAAATAACTTCAATTAATAAAAATATTTATTTTCCAAAATTTGATATTTAATGTACCAATGATTTTGAAATTGAGTTTATTTCTAAAATATTAGAAATGCCTCTTAGTTTCCAGGATTTGCCACAATTTCATCAAGTTTAAAATTAAAGATTTAAAATGTTATTTTTCTGTGCTATTATATTTATATTCTTATTTAACTTTTTTCCAGATTTAAATTATAATAAAAAGTCAAAATAGTTCAAGTTTAAAATAGATATAAAGTTCTAATAAAAACACCGTCCATGAAAACAATCCCTGACAAGATTTTTAATTGTGGATATTAGTGAAATTGATATGTAATTTTTTTTATTTAAAATCAAATCCCTTTTTTAAACAGAATCAAGCATTGAAAAGTTCATTACCCACTTATTAGAATGATGATTAATGAAATTACAGTTGTTAAAAACACCATCCAACCTATCAAAAAACGTGAATAAAAATTATCATTTTCCAAACTCTAGAAAACCTCTATCAAACACTGATTGTTTTTCAAAACAATTTGATCTATTTATGACTTTCAAACAAGCAGCAAATATTATATATAGACATCGGGCTTTAATGAACGTTATGTACATTTATTACTAGTTTCATAAAAAAATTTAGCTATTTAGAAAAAAGATATGATGGTAAATAAATTCAAATTACCCACAGTTTTACTTATATTCACAATTAAAAATCTTACCCGGTAATATTTTTCAGTCCAGTATTTTTTTCTACTACTTTATATCCCTTAGCACCCCAAATAACCTAAAAACATTTCAAACAAAAATTTAAATTTGAAATGTTATCAAAGGATAATAAGGTATAGAATTAATAAACAATTATCTTAGAAAGAAAATTTTATAATTAAAAATTGATTAGTTAGTTAAAATAAAAAAATAACTTGAAAAAAAATTTTCAACATTGGCAATTTTTTTTTTGGTTATTGTGATTTGATTATTTTTCCAAATTTTGTCAAAATAAATTTTTTTTTTTTTTGAAAAGTTTGTCTAGACATCAAAAACCTCTTAGTTTTAACATTTAAAACACATCACACATTACTGGAAATTTTTTGGGGGCCTTTGCACCCCAAAATTGCCTAAAATGCTTGATTAAATAATTTATTCATTATAAAAGATATTTTGATATCAGATAGAAACTTTGTTTTATCTGTGGATTATCATTCAAGATCAATATCTATATTAGATTCTAAATAATTTAAAAATAAAAAAAAATATAAATTAAATTAGAAAAAAAAATCAAATTTTTTTTCATTGCAAAATTTTACAATTTTTTCAACAAGATTTTTTTTCAATTTTAAATGGTTTGGTCAATAGTTCGAGTCAGATTAATAATTGATTTTTTTTTTAATTTTTTACTATTTTTTAATTTTTGACTTTTTAAAATCTAGACATAAAATAAACAATATTGTTGAATTAGAAACCATATATCAGAACTTATTTAACAAGATCTGGATTATTTTATTAAGGAAAAATTCAAATTTCACAAATATATTATTCAAATTTTTACCAATAACAAAATTCAATAACAAAAATTTGGTTTCGGAGATTATTTTGTTATATTGGAATAATATTTAAGAGTTATTTTTTATTTTATTTTAAATTTAGGTATAAATATTTTATCGATTAAAAAGTAATTTATATTTGTTTTATTCCAATTTAATAAATTGAAATTATTTTACAATTTTTTTTTTTTTTTTGATTTACAATTATTATTTATTGTTTAAATAAAAGTTTTAGAAAATTAATCATATTAAAAATTTAATTTTGGCCTAAAGAAATCAATTTCATTTTTCTCTTAATTGGATATTTATTGAAATTTTTTCTAAAAAAAAAATTAAATTTCAAAGTAATTTATTTTTTTATTTATTTTTTTTATCATAAAATTAGCAAAATTGTTTGGTGGTTATTATTAATAAATCAATGTATTGAGTTTTGAATTACTATTAATGTAATAAAATTTCTGATTTAAAAAATTCAAAAAAAAAAATAAAAATCTTTAAAAAAATGTAAAAATGAATAATTATTATTTTTTTTTTCAATTTTTAAAAAAAAATCAATAACTTAACTACTTTATCTTTGAACTATTGTGACTTTTTATTATAATTAAAATCTGGGTTAAAGACAAATAAGAAAATTAATATATTAGTAGATCAATATCATTTTAAATCTAATTTAAAAAACTTGATGAAATTTAGGCAAATCAGGGGTGCTAAGGATAATATATATATAACCCTTTAGCACCCCAACTTTGCCTAATTTTTGCCAAGTATGAAATAAAAAAATAAAAAGTTTACTTGGTTATTAAGAACTTTATTTTATTATTCATTATTAATAGATAAGGAAAAAATGTTTTGAAATTAGATTAACTTAAATAACTTAAAAATACTAAAAATGATTTTTTTTTGTACACTGAAAATTTTTTTACTATAGAAATATTAGTGATTTTTACTACATTTTTATTATATTATTTTTTTTTTTAAAAAAAAAATAATCTTAGAAAGATTTACAATTAAATAATTCAACCCCCGCTAAAATACAAAAGATTAAAAACAGTACAAAAATGATTTTCTTGCCTAAAATAATGAATTATTGTCTAATGTACGAATTAGAAAATGAAAAAATTAAGGTTAAAAAAAATGAAAATTGTGTTTTATTTTGAAGAAAAAATTACTTAAAATTATTTTTTGTGCTAATACAAAAATAAATTAGAAGAGAAAATGAAAAAAATAAAAAAATAGAAAAAAATATCAAAAAAAAAAATAAAAAATAAAAAAAAATAAAAAATTTGATAGTTTTCAATTAATAATTTAAGAGTGTAATTTATTTGTTCATCAATTCAAGGATTTTATGATATTCTTCGGAAAATTTTTTTTTATGTAATGGTATATCACAACAAAAACACCTATATTGAGTTTTACTGATTTTTTTTTTTTTGATAATTTTACAATATTTACAATTTGCAGATTTCTTATGTTTAATTTTATAAAGACGAATAGTATTAAATTGGAAAATAATATCATTATTTTCCTCAACCATTTTTATTAAAAAATTTCTTTTGTTCAATTGTTTTTCCTTGTTATTTTGGTTGAAGTTATTGAATAAAATCCGAGAATTATGTAAAATTATTTTAAAATAATAAAATAAAAGACATCTTTTCCAGCTAAAATGTTTATGTGGAAACAAATATAATGAACACGATTGATCTGCTATATCAACAAATTGCATATTTTGTTGATAATCTAGAAGAACATTTGGCTTTTTTGTGTGGTTTTTCCTTTTTCTTTCTAATGATCCAATTGATGTCAAAAGATTAACTAATGTTTTTGAGTTTTTATTAATTTTTTTATAAGTTGTTGCTATAAATCTTGAATTATTTGAAATTTTGTAATATGTTTTTGAATTTGAATTTTTTATTGAGCGTTTATGAGTACCATCTTTGAATAAATAAGAAGTTCGATCCCCTCTACAAGACATTATTGAATCTAAATTATATTCTTTTTTTAATTTTATAACGAGTTCTGGACTACCAAACCAAGAATCGGCAACTAAAATATGATCACTATTTAAAATTGTAGAAATAACCCTCAAATTAGTTTCAATAACACTCTCTTTTTCCTTTCTACACAATATTGATTCGTAAATATAATATGAACTATCACAAATACTCCATAATTTCAAACCATTTTTTTTTGGTTTCCGGTTTATTCTAAAACGGTATTTACATTTCCCTTTAAATGGTACTAAACTCTCATCAAAACTTAAATATTTTCCTATTTTTTAATTTATATTTTTTATAATTGGTTTTGAAAATATAAATTTTTTTAATGATATTTAATATTTGAAGAAAAAAAAGAAAATATTCTCTTAATTTCAATTTTTATTTAAAAATCATTTTTATAAAAAATTTCTTTGAGATAATCTTTAGAAGAATCAAATGTAAAATTAACCCCCCCCCCCCTCAATTATTAATTTTCAAACTTTTTAAATAAGTTTTTCAGCCAGCTCCACTTTTAAGACACAAACATTGAACGAAATTTATGTGAGAAAAAAATCAATTCAAGGCACAAATTTTTGGAATTTTTATTTTTATAAATTATTTTACTAAAATTTGAATTTTGTGCCTTAATTTGAGATTTTTTTGTGCCTTAAACTTCGTTGAAAGTTTGTGCCTTAAATCTGAAACTGACTGTAATTTAAATACGTTCTAGTCGAGAGTAAATGATATTAAAGCTAACGTGGTTCACATAACTCGATGAAATCAATTATAATTATTATTCCACAATAAAATACTGTGTTTTCCACTAATGATTAAAAATTAAAAATTTTCATTTGTGAAATTTTTTTTTAATATTCCTTTTCCAAATCTAAAAAATAGAAACCCAAAATACAGTATTCTGGTATTTAATAATTAAAATTTAGAACTTCCAAAAGTAACTATTTTTATAATCTTTGAATTTCAAAGATTAACTCATTAATCATCAACATAAAAGCACAAAAACTGATTATTTTTGTTTGCTTTTGATAAAGATACTTATATCTTCAATATATTTTGATAATTTGAGAAATAATTTGACAAAAAAATTTATTCGTTTATTATTTAATTTTTTAAAAAAAACGAATTTTTTAGTAACTAATCTACATTTCGCCACAAATTTAAGAAAGATATTTTACAACTTTGTAGTCTGAATATTGATAATTCAACCTTTAAATTTATGGCGAAAGGCAGGTTTTTATTCTGAAATTGCTGAGTTTTTTACTAATACATAGATCATTTTTAATTTATGAGATCAACAAATATTACTACTTGACTAATCGATTTTTTAGAGACATTTGAATTATGTAACACTAATGTGGTTAGGTCCAATAACAACATACTTTATTCATAGGCTTCTCCTTGGTAGACGCTAATCCCTTAAGAAGAATAGTTATAATCATTAAAGTATTTCGATCATTGATAAATTTTTACTCAGAAATTTTGTTTTTATTTTTTAATATAATTTACTTTTTCAAGATAGAATTTTAAATAAAATATTTGGGAATTTAATAATTTTATCCTTAAAATTCAAAATAATTTTTTTTCTTACAAAAATAATTTAAATTGTTTTAAAAGATTCTTGTAAATAAGTCCAAACAATTTGTTAAAAAAATTTTTCAAAATTGTAAATTTATATTGCAATTTTTTGTTGCTTTTTTTGAAAATGAGAAAAAACAACTTTTTTTCAAACCTTAAAGAATATATAAAATTTCTGCATAATAGATCTCAATTTAATTGATAACCTTTTTTTCATACTTATATCAAAATTTCCTTTATTTAATGGCCTATATACCACAATTATTTTTATTGGTTGAGATTTAAATTGGAATATTAATAATTCATAATAATAACCCAAAATAAAAAATTTTCTTTCCAAAATCAAGACTTTCCAACATAAAACAGAAAATATGTTTCACCATTGTAAGTATTAACTTAATCTCTAATAAAAATAATAAGATACTTTTTTTTTTTTGTTTTATAATGAATTTTTGGATTTCAAAAAATTAGACTCACAACAATAAATTATTTAAATGAGGCTAACTCATCCATTTCATAAGTTATAACACAAATTAAAAAAAAAATATTGTTTTTTAAAGATCTTGACAAGATTTCAATTTATTTTTAAAAAATACTACTGCCTTAAAAAGTAATTTAAAGTGTAAAACACTTTGTTATAAAAATAAAAAAAAAAAAAGTTATTTTTTTTATAATAGTAAATTTCTTTATAATCTTCAATTTAATTATAATATAAATTAAAGTTATGATTTTCAATAGTTTTCTATGAAAGAATATAATTATTATTATTAATTTCAATTATCTGATCAATTAATACTAGTATTTTCTTGAATATTATAATTTTGATCATTATTATTATTGTAATAATCATAATTAAAATCATTATTCATATAAGTACCGTTATTAAAAGTATTATTATTATTAAAATTATTATTATTATTATTGTTGTTATAATTGTTGTTGTAGTTATTATTATTATTATCAAAATTATTATTATTATTAAAGTAATTGTTATTATCATTATAATTGTAATTATTATTATTATTATAATTGTAATTATTATTCTGATCAAAACGATTGGAATTTTTAATTAAGGGAGTTTTTTCTAATTTCTTTGTTTTCTTTTTCTTTTTTTTTTTATTATTATTATTATTATTATTAATTAATTTTTTTTGTGCTTTTATTCTTTGATTTTTTTGAATTACTCTAAAAACAGCAAAGAGGCATACAAACACAATTACAAAAACAGCAGATGAAACCCCCCAATCCAGTCCAGCATCGTCACCTTTGTCATCGTCATTGTCATTGTCATTATAACTACAGCCCATATGATCATCATCGCTGATTTCATCCTCGGAACAATCGTAGCAATAACTTTGTCCCATCTCGTCTTGATATGTGTTACCTGAGCATTCTAAGCAATAAGCTGATCCATAATTGGAACTATATGTACCATAATAACATTGGTTACAATACTCCATATCTTCATCCTCTTGGTAATAACCAGGGCTACATAATTGGCAAACTGTTGCACCATAACTATCAGTAACGCTTCCACTCTTACAAGAGGGGCAGGTAGTTTGTCTAACTTTGTCGTTATAACTACCTGGCGAGCATAAATCACAAGAAGCCCTTCCATAATACGAATTAGAAGTCCCAATTGGGCAAGATAGGCAATTTTGATATGACTTAGAACCCTCGTTCTCATTGTATGTACCCGGCGGGCAAGATATACAATTTTCTTGTCTCCAAGATGGGTTATAGGAACCAGTACTACAAAGAGAACATATTGAGCTACCGTAATAAGCTGAAAAATTTCCAGGTCCACAGTCTAAACAATCGCTAATTGACAACGAACCATTGACCGGGTTATAAGTGCCAGGTGGGCATTTTTCGCAGCTTGCTGACCCATTATTAGGATTATAATCCCCCGCTCCACATGGGATACATTGCGTTGCCCCCTCGTTTGAATACGATCCTGGCGGGCATAATAGGCAAGTGGAATTATCAGCTTGACCCCTTTGATTAGAGTAGGTGCCAGCTCGGCATTTGACACATTCTACTGCACCGGTTTTATTTGAATAAGTACCCTCGGGGCATAAATCACAAGATTTGGAATTATAACCCATGGTGTAATTTCCCTTCCCACATTTACTACAAGCTACATCATTTCCATTTTCATGTTCAGTTTCAGTTCCAAATTCATTTTTATCAAGTTTAATATCCTGGATATATTCGCCCGGGAGACACCAATGATTATTAATTTGTGTAAGAAAGGAATCTGTATCGCCACCTTGAAATTTCTTTTGAAAGGCATCAGTTGATGGGTGAAATACCACCGTATCATCGACACTTCCAGCTATGATGAGATTTTTTGTAACTGCCAAAGAGGCAATTGCAAAGGTTTGATCACTAAACCCTGTTCCAATCGAAATATTTGCAAAAGTTGTCTGCTTGTCTGGATTAAAAAGTGCCACGTAACCACCAAAATTGAGTTTATCTGTATAATTTTGGAATGGGCTGCCGCCGCCAGTTAGCATAATTCCACCGTTATTGGCAAGACCGATTCCCCAAATAGTGATCTCTTCTGTCCCGAATGTGTTTGGCAGTGTATTGAAATATGACGAATAAGTTATAGTCTCTTTTTCAGCATCCAATTCAAAAAAGAAACCATTGAAAGAGCCATTCCCATTATAATACTCCGAATAGCAATCCCGGGTCGTGTAGATATCGTCACTCAGAGTATTGCCTGTAATGATCACACTACGATAGTCTAATGTATTTTGCACAATGGAGGTGCCATAATCGTCTTGATAGCCACCGAAATATGAGAGACAAAGGAAATATAGGCCATACATATCCACCTTTGCAAACCACAAATCATACCCACCAGCATTAAACTGCTGGACGCTGTCATAATTTGTGGGCAGATCATCACTATTAGTTGACCCGACTACATATAAAGATAAATTGTCCACCAGCACAGCTGCTCGCGCCGAAGAGAACACATTTTTATTCCCACTAAGGCAAGTGCACCTCATCAAAGTTGATCCATCTTTGTAGATTTGTGCAATGTACACAGAGGCAAATTGATCGTTTGAAAGAAAGCAATTCTGAATTTGATACCCAAGCGGGAAGGATCCATAGGTGTCTCCGACAACGGTAATGTATTCCAAAGAAAGGTCGACAACCACCGAGGATCCATAATTCATTCTCCCAGCCGAACATAACAGCGTGGACATAACGAAATGCGTCCCGTCGCTGCTGATCGTGGATACAACCGTGGACTGGGTGTTTGCCTCGCATGTGTTATAAAGCACGCCCTTGGTCGTCGGGAACGCATTCGTGGAACTTGTTCCATTGGTGGAACCAGTGATGATGATCGCAACGGCACCTTCGCCTTCCTCTCGAGATTTGGCGCTTCCTTGATCCCGTTCATTTTGACCGTCCTGTGTTATGATCAATTTTAAATCATTTAGTCGATCATCCTCCGTGGAGCCAATGAATGTCGACCAGACGAGATTTGTTTCATTCAACATGAATTTTGTAATAAAGATATCATTCTTGCCACCCATATAATTTTCAGAGATCACATTTTTGGTTGTTGGGAAATCAAGTGAAGATGTTGTGCCGCCCAGGTAGATGGCGTCTTCGTGCCTTTCAATTGCAGAGACAACCTCGTCTTTGCTACCTCCAAGCAAGCTTGAAATGATAGGATCAATAATTAATGGTTCATTTGGGTTATATCGTTGATCTGTGATACGGAAAGCAACAACATAAAGGTTCATGTTGTCATTAGAATTCTCAGTGTTCAATTTTTCAATTTCAAAGTTTCCTTGCAGATCATTATAAATTCCTTGAAAAAAAATTGGTCTTGATTCTTTGAAAACATAATTTCCACAATCCTCTTCATTTATCTTGTTATTGTTGTTTTTGTTGTTGTTATTTTTGTTGTTTTTGTTTTTGTTTTTGTTGTTGTTATTATTGTTGGTGGTGGTGGTGTTATTTTTATTGTTGCTGTTGATATTATTCATAAATTGGCATGGAGTTTTTTGAAAAAGCAAATCACCAGTAATTTCATTAATTCGAAGAAATAAATTACTTTTATATTTGAATTTTAGTTTAGGTAATAGTGAACCTTTTGTTAAGGTATAAGTTGACTTAAATTCGTTCGTGTCTTTTGTATAACTAAAATCAGCAGAAGCCCCTGGTAAAATATCTGAATAATGGATATTGCCATAATTATTGATTTCTTTAACTGTTAAATTTGTTTTGAGAAAATTTGTTTTGGATTTTAATAGCTCTTGGCCAAGAGGTGGGACCTTTTCTTGAAAAGTACCTTCCATTGTTGGGAAAAGAATACTTAGATATTCACCTTCTTGATAAAGATCAAGAGACGAGTTCTTAAATCCAATTTTGAGACCACTATCTAAGGAGTGGCCCGTAAAGGCGTGTTCTTTGTTTGCCGATTGCCCAACATTTGGAAGAATTAAAAAGGGCATCGTTTTGATTTGAAATGGTAAAGAGCCTTGTCCATTCGCTTCATTCTGATTTCCTTCTTGTTCTTTTTTCGTTGCAAACTGATTAACACCGAAATTAACAGAACTGAAATATAACCCTTTGGTTAGTAATAAGAAAATTAGAAGACTAAAAAGCTTTGATTTCATTTATTTTATTCTTCAATAAACAGTGCTTCTGAGTATTGAAAAAAAATGAATAGGAACAAAAATTTTTAAATCAAAACCTTCCAAAAACTCTTTTTGTGGTCCTTGTTTGTACAAGAAACGTATTTTCTTGGTTGCCATAAAAGGATATTCTCCTTTTCAAAAAATCTTTTTTGTAGCTTCTCTCTTCTCAAAAAACAAAAGAAATAGATTTAAATTTTGAATTGAAAGATAACCCTTTCGTTTTATTCTCATTCAAAAAGATTCTTTTCTTTTGGATTTTTATTTTTCTCGTTTAATTTGCATTTTTGTTGACTCAATTTCATTTGAGAAAATTTCTACAAACAAACAAACAAACACTTCTAATTTTAGGTTTAGTTACACAATAACCTCACAATGGTTAATTTTTTTCCATCTTTTTTTTTTTAATTGGCAAAACAATGAAGAGTCTTCAAACACTTTGAATAAGATCAATTTTTAAATTTAACAAAAAATTTAATGATCAAAATTCTCAACTTTGACAAATGAAAAAAATTAATAACTTCAAATAAATTAAAGAATTAATCATTAAATTAATGATATCAGAAAGAAACCTATTTAATTACTTTACAACCAATAATTTTTATCACAGTTTGTTTCGTCTCTATTATTATTTTCTTTTAACCTATTTCTAAAAGAATTTATTATCGAGAAAAATTGTCAAATATTGAAAAAAAAAGGGTTTACAAATCTTAGTAATTGGCAATTAATTTTCTCAATCTCTATTAAATTTGGGTAAAAAAATTTAATAGAGATTAGTACCTGAAGGGCGTGATAATTTTGGGAAAGTGAAAGGAAAAGTTTGTTCAATTTAATTGTTATTTTGTAATTAACAAAATACTGGAATGGAAAAAAATACCTTTCAAGTTTTTTAATTGCGAATATAAGGTATTTCCAAAAAAGTGTGGCATTTTTTTTTACATTTCATAAAAAATAATCTTTTTTAGTGATGGTAATCATTAATCAACTATACTAAATCAAGTTTAATAAATATACGGATTGAATCAATGACTTATGTATTTAATTCAGAGCATGTTAGTTGAAATATTCCCAAAAAATGAAAAATAAAATAGTACTTTTTTTGGTTAAAGCAATGTACGACCAATTTCAATAAAAAACCGGAAATATAGAATAGGAACAAATGATTTTTTAAACACCAAAACGTAGTTATATGTTTTTAATTATATTGTAAATTTTTTTGAGATTATACATGTTATGAAAATATTTTTTTCGATCAAAAAGAAAATAATAAACACCAATTTTTATATAAAAAAATATCCGATAAAATCGAGATCATAAATTTTAAAAAATTTTATTTCTGCAATACAATACTAAGAAACAAATTGAATTATTATCAGAAATCTATAAATGGTGGTTAATGATTTTATATATTTAAATCCTATTTTGAAGAATGGGTTACATAAATATATTTTAAAATAAATTTGCCCCACATTCTTGGAAATAGCTTAAGAAAAATTGATGTATAATGTCTTTTATTTAAAATCAAATCTTTTTTTTTTAAGATCAAAACTATTAAAATTATTATACACTCATTTCTTAGAATGATGATTAACGAAATTAGAGTTGGTCACGTCACCACTCAACCAACTAATAATAAGAATAAAAATTATCATTTTCTAAACTCTTTGTAAACTTCTGTAAAACTTGATTGTTTTTCAACAAAATTTTGATCTCCTTATGCTATCTTACAATTACTTGAGTATTCTTTCGGAAAACACACTTTAAAAAATTTTAGGTAGGTTTATTACTTAGTTTCAGAAAAAATTTTGTTATTTATAACAATGATTTGGTTGGGAATATTTGCAATTAGACAACAATTTACTAATATTCACAATTATTAATCTTGTCAGGTATTTTTTTTGGGTCTGGTATTTATTTCACAATTCTAATTGGAATTGAGAAAATTGATCGAACTCAATCAAAGAAACATTGAATCAATTATTCGAAAATTCTTATTAAAAAGGGGCAAGTAACTTTAAAAAATTCTCCTATTAAATCCAATAGTATTTTTCAAAAAATTATTTACAAATTTGAAAAATTAAAGTACAATTATTTTTACTACAATAACAAACTTTCTTTACCATGAATTTTCAGTAATGAATTATTTTTTTAAAAGATTTTGATCCATTTTTTTACTTTTTTGAAAAGTTCAAAATTCAACCTTATTGACTAATCTTTTCAAACAAAAATATTTTGGAGAGGAAGATCAAAATCTTATGATTGTTAAAGGAAGTGTACAAAAAAACCATATTGAAAATTAAACCCTGTAAGTTTTTGAATAACCCAGTAGGAGAAAATCAACTTAATTTTAAAAAATTTACAATTATTCTTATAAACTTGAAAAAAAATATAATTTTTTTTATTTTTAGAATAGTTTGAATCAATTTTTTCTTGTTGTAGAACAAAAAAATCACAAGAAAAAAAATTTAAAAGTATAAAATTAAAAATTCTCCCAATATAGTTTTTTAAAACCTATAAAATCCAACTTCATACATTAAGATATACTTTTTAATTTACTGATTATTTATGAATTATAATTATATCCTAACTCTTAATTATTTTAGCAAATTATTGATTCCCCAATGACTCAAAGTCTCAATAGATATTCTAATTACTTGTCGATTTTTTGAATATTTACAAAAAAAAATAAAATGAATTCAAATTAATAATTCTATTAACACAAAGAAAATAGATATTTTCAAATAATAGATTATAATAATTGAATTTATTTTTTTCATACATTTAATATTTGAAAAAGAATATCTCCCAATCTTGGGAATTTCAAGAAATTTAATAAAATTTATAAAATAATATAATGTTTCGAATTTTTCTTATATTCAAGGGTTCAATATTTGATTTATTTTTATTTTATATTTGTAAAAATTAGATTAAACTTTCCAAGGTTATTTGTTTCTAGAAACTCTCATAAATGAATAAAGGTGATAAAATAATACTACTCTCAAATTAATTGGAAATTTGAGATTATTTGAAAATTAAACTTTAAAGTTATAAAATTGAAATTTTAAACTGTGTATTTCAAATCCTAACACAAATGAAAAAAAAAAAAAAATTCAAAAGAATTTAAAATTTTATTTTTTTTTATTCGTTTAAAAGAAAAAATTTATTTTAAGGGTCAGATCATTAAGGTGAAAAATAATTTTTTTAAAATGGAAACAATAAATATTGATATAAACCCCTTTTAAGTTAAAGGGGCCCAGTTCTATTGAAGAAATAGATTACATTCTATGAGTTTAATTCATTATACTTCTCAAACTAAAATTTCAATTTATAGATCAAAAATATTTTTTCTCATTTTACAAAATTTTTTTTTTTTGTTTTTTTCTTTTTTATTTTCTTTTAAAAATAAAATTAGAAAAAAAAAATATTTGAAACTCGAAATTAACATTCACTAAAGTTAGGTTTTGTAGGCTCTTTCAAAATTTTTACATATACAAGTGCAAAATCTTATTATCAACAATTTAAATTTCCTAAAGAAATTGAGAATTTTGCATGAGACACTCCAATGAAAAGGACCCAAAAATTTTTTTAACATTTTTTTTTTTTGAAATTTATGGTTTTTTGAGGCTTTTCTTTTATGACTATCAACTCTAATCTGAAGATTATTATTTCTCATATTTCTAAACAATCTAAGTTTGGCCAATTCTTAAAAATAAAGTGAATTTTTCATTTTTTGGCTGGGACCCTTTAAGTGAAACCAAGTTTATTTTATGAATATCCAAGAAGCAATCAAAAGCCGAGAAACATATGATGAACTACCGATCTCCAAAAATCAACCATTAAAAAGAGGTCATTTTTAAAAAAACAACCTAAGAGAGACACAAAATTTATAATTTGAATAGTTTTAATACATAATTTTTTTAAAACAACATGTTTTATTTTTGAAGTGCGTCTATGTGGAGCTTTTTGAGATCTTGGGGATTTTTTTTTTTTCATTTAATCTATTTAAAATGAGTTATTTTAATCTAAATAATGTTTCGAAATACTTACTTTGTCAAATATAGATAACCAACTAACAATAAGTTAGATTAAATCAAATTAAATTGGTTATGCATTTCTCGAAAACCATTTGTTTCAGGTTGAATGGGTTTAACATTTTGGAAATTTCGAAGAATGATAAAGAACATATTAATATTTCATAATGAATTAAAAGAATTAAACTTGAATGAAATACTTTTAAACACAATAATTCAAGACTATTTTCTTTAATTAATAATCTTGAAATCTATTATTTTCGTATAAATTAACTTTGATAGAATTTTTTGAAGAAGGGTATTAAGAATGAAAATTATAATTCTTCTACAATGAAAATAATAATAACAAAAAACAAGTTATATTTTTTACAAATACTGATAAATTTAAATATATATATCTGATCATTTCATTTCATTTCTGATTTTATAAAAATTTTTCTATAAAAGTTTTGAATTAGGTATTTTATTAGTTTAAATGTAAAATAACTTTGTAAATTCAGTTTCTCTTCAAAATATTCTTTTTTTGGTATTATTTTAAAAGTTGAGATATCCGAATTACAAAATGGGAAATCGAACTAAAAGTTTGAACAAATAAACTCCATTTCACTCAAAGGGAACCAGCCAAAAATGAAATAGTCACTTTATTTTTGAGAATCAATCAAATATACAATTGTTTAGAAATATGAGAAATAATAAACTTCATATTAGAGTCAATAATCATAAAAGAAAACCTGAACAAACCATAAATTTCAAAAAAAAAAAATGTTAAAAATTTTTTTAGTCCCATTCATTGGAAAGTCTCGTGCAAAATTCTCAAATTCTTTAGGATATTAAAATTTTTATCAATAAGATTTTTTATTTATAAATATACGAATTTTAAAAGAACATATAAATCCTAACCTTTTTTAATGTTCATTTGAGGTTTCAAACATATTTTTTTTCAAATTTAATTTTTCTAAGAAAATAAAAAAGAAAAATACAAAAAAAAAATTTTTGAAAATGAGATAAAATGATCTGATCTAAAAATTGAAAAAATAGTTTGAGAAGAATAATGAATTAAACCCATTTAAACAACTTCCATTAACATTATAAAATGAGCAAAAATTTTTGAAATATAGTTTTTTATACATTTTGCAAATAAATTGAAGAGATTAATTATCATTATTCAGAATTTCTGATTGCATTATCTATTTTCTCTAATTTTTATTGTGTAATACAAGTTATAGTTGAAAAAAAAATCATCATTATTTCGAAATCAACAATAAAATAGAAATAATTTTTAATTTAATTCAAAGATGAAGAGAGAAAACTCAAAAATTGCATCTCCACTTTTTATTTATCTGTTAATCATTAAATTTGATTTATTGATTTAAATGGATAATTTTATTCTTTATTATATTTTTAAAAATTTTTGGAATTAAATTACAAATCGGTCTTTTCTTATTTTAGAAATGTTAAAACAAAATTTGAAAATTAGAAAATTTGGAAATGGATAAGATCCAAAGACAAAGGAAAAAAAAATTTATTTAAGGTTGAAAAGTCAAAAAAAATAATAAAAAAGTAAGATCAAGTTAAATAAAATAAATCAAATTAAAATAAAGGATAACGAGAATAAATTGAAAATTAATATTCTTCTTATATAAAAGTAATGATAAACTTGTTTAAATCCTGATGAATCATGTTAAATTAGTAATTTTTATAAATATAAATAAGAATTGTTATAAAATTATGGTTCAAATGATTAGACACATCACCATCTTTTATTTTCTTTTCTTTAGTTTTATTCTATTTTATTTGATAATTTGTCATTTTTTATTATTTTTTAATTTTTGAGAGAAATGAAATAAATTAGAAATAAATAAAAGTGGATTTGTTTGATAAAAACCAGAAACATCATTTTCTGAAAAGAAATTGATTAATTCATTTATATTCTTTTGATTATAAGTTTTTAAAATTGTTTTTGCTTTTATAGTTGTTAAGCTTAATTCCTCTGTTGATTTTTGAAGGTTATCTATTGTTGATGGTTTATTCTTATTTATATTACTACTATTAAAATTTTTCTGATCATTATTCTTATTTTCATTGTTGTCATTATTAGTCTTGATTTTTTGGATATTGATATTGCTACAGATTTTTTGATTATTCTGCTTGTTGTTATTATTGTTGTTGTAGTTTTTGTTTTCAAAATCAGAATCAAAAGTTAACGCATGGGGTCTTAAATTATAAAATTCTGAGAGAAAAAATGGATAAAATTCAGGTATTGAAGCGAAATAATCAGTAACTTTATTGATTGATAAATTTACTTTTTCATTTACATTTTCATTTTCCTTTTTTTTTTCTTTTTCTGTTTCCTTTTCTTTTTCATTTTCATTTTCTTTTAAATTAACTTTTCTTTTTCCTCTTTCTTTTTCCTTTTTCGTTTCCTTTTCCTTTTCCTTTTCCTTTTCCCTTTCTGTTTTTTTTTCCCGTTCCTTTTCCTTTTCCCTTTCAATTTCTAATTGAAAGGGGGAAGTGTTTAAAATCATATCTCGAAATAAATTTGATCTTAAACAGAGAATAAATTTATTAATTCGAATTGATTTGATTTTAAAATCATCATTTTTAGTCTTCTTTTGATTCTTCTTATTTTTCTTTGTCTTTTTCTTCGTCTTCTTTTTTTTCTTGTTTTTCTTTTTTTTTAAGTTGATTTGAAAAACTTTTTTTTCAGAATTTGCATATTTCTTGATATAATTTTGGAAATCATTTAATAATTTTTCATTCGAAAATAAATATTTCCTAATTTGAGTTGATTTTCTTTTTTCTTTTTCAATTTTTTCTTCTTCCTTATTTTGATTTCCTTCTACATTATGTTCTTTCTTATTTTTAGAATTTATTTTATTGATGTCGTTATTTTCGTGAATTATTCTTTGATTTGTCTTTAAACTCTTGCTTTTTTTTTCAAATTGGAAAAGATTTAAGAATTTGAAAACTTTAAGAATTATTTGCTTTTCTTGAAAATTCAATGAAACCGGACAATATAACCATTTTAAAAATAATTGTTTTTGTTTTTCAGTTAATTCATTTTGGAATTCATTTTTGATTGTTTTCCATTCTTTCCCAATTCTCATCAATATTATTTCTTTTTCTGCAATTAATTTATTTGGGAAATTATTATTTGATTTTTCATTATTATTGAAATAAGATGTCGAAGAAGAAAGAGATGATGGCGATGATTGTGATGAAAAATAAGATGATGAAATAAATTGATTATAATAATTTTTAAAATCTTGAATTAAAATTTCATTTGGATTTAACAAACCAATTGCACTTTTTTTTGTTTTTGCATTTTTGAAATTCAATAAAAAATTTCTTTTTGAAATAATTTCTTGATCTGTTTTTTCATTATTTGCAAATAATAAATGAAATAAAATTTCTGTTTGATTATGAAAAATGGCTGTATGGAAAATTGTATTTTGCTCTTGGCTATTTGGAATATCCTTTACACCTGAAGAGGGTTGTTGATATATTAAGGGTATTTTTTCAGTTTGAATTAATTCTTGGAATAATTGCAAATTTCCAACTTTGACTGATTTGGTTAACTTTTTTTGAAAATTGAAATTTCTTTTAATTAAATCATATATTTTGTTTCGATTTTTTTGATTATTTCCAGCAATATTTAGATTGATAATAGATTTATTGATTTTTAAGGATTGTATAAATTCTTGAAGATTTTTTTCACAGTCTTCTTTATTTTGATTTGTGTCATAAGTCCCGATTTGATTCCAAGAAATATCCAGGTTGGTTAAGGTTTGATTTATCTTTAAGGCTTCACTTAGGTATTTTAGACCCTCGGCTCCAATTTCATTCTGAGAAAGATCCAAGTCAGTGATTGTTTGGATCTTCTTTAGGGCTTCACTTAAAGCTTTGGTTCCCTTGGACCCTATTTGATTATAAGAAAGATCCAATTGGGTAAGGCTTTGGTTGACCTTTAAAGATTTACTTAGAGATTTCATTCCCTCTGTTCCAATTTGATTCTGACGAAGTTTCAAGTCAGTAACTGTTTGGTTGACTTTTAAGGCTTCACTTAGAGTTTTCATTCCCTCGGCTCCAATTGGATTAAAAGTAAGATCCAAGTTGGTAAGGGTTTGGTTTGTTTTCAGGGCTTCGCTTAAGGATTTCGTTTCCTCCATTCCAATTCCATTACCAGAAATAACCAACTTGGTAAGGGTTTGGTTGGCTTTTAGGGCTTCACTTAGAGTTTTCATTCCCCCGGCTCCAATTTGATTACCAGAAAGATCCAATTGGGTAAGGGTTTGGTTTGTCTTGAGGGCTTCACTTAAAGAATTGGCTGCCTCTGCTCCAATTTCATTATACAAAAGATTCAACTTGGTAAGGGTTTGGTTGACTTTTAAGGCTTCACTTAAAGCTTTCATACCCCTGGCTCCAATTTTATTACGATAAAGATCCAAGTAAGTCAGGGCTTGGTTCTCCTTTAGGGCCTCACTTAAGGCTTCCGTTCCCTCATCTCTGATTTGATTACAACCAAGACCCAAGTGGGTAACAGTTTGGTTCTTCTTTAGGGCTTCACTTAAGGCTTTCGCTCCTTGTTTTCTAAATCGGTTACGAGATAGATCCAAGTGGGTAACGGTTTGGTTGACTTTTAAGGCTTTACTTAAAAATTCCATTCCCTTGGCTGCAATTTGATTTTCAAAAAAATTCAGTTTGGTAAGGGTTTGGTTTGTCTTGAGGACTTTGCTTAAAGTAAAGATTCCCCTTGATCTGATTCGATTAAAACCAAGATTCAAGTGGGTAAGGGTTTGGTTGACTTTGAAAGCTTCACTTAGAAATTTCATTCCTTCGTCTCCAATTTCATTAATAGAAAGATCCAAGTCGATAAGGGTTTGGTTTACTTTGAGGGACTCATTTAAGGCTTGCATTCCCTCGTCTTCGATTTCATTCTCAGCAAGGTCCAGTTTGGTTAGGGTTTTGTTGATTTTTAATGCCTCACTTAGGTATTTTATACCCTCATCTCCAATTCGGTTCTTAGAAACTTTCAATTTGATAAGGGCTTGGTTTACTTTTAAGGCTTCACAGAGTTGTTTCATTCCTTCGGCTCCAATTTGGTTATCATGAAAATTCAATTCAGTAAGGGTTTGATCATTCAAGGTTAACCTTTGCATTTCTTTTTTGAATTCTTCTTTTGGGTTCCTTTGGTAACTTTTTCTCATTTATAATTTTTGAAAGAGCACCACAATTCAAAAAAACAAAATAAACCTTTTCTTTTTATTTTTTGTTGAATGTGTTGTGGTTTTTATTGCTTTTTTCTTTTGAAACAAAATACAAAAAAATAACTTTTAATTCGCATTTAATTTATGAATGTAAAGGTTCTTTTTACAAAAAAAACTCTATATTTATTTTGGAACACGAATTTTACTTTTCTATAGTATGTTAAATAATCCGTGTTGGGTTTTTAATTTCTGTTTTAGAAAATTGTTTGTATTGTTTTTGTTAATATTTGGTGTTTTTTTTTCTTTTTAATAGTTGTTTCTGAAATTTATTCTATAATTCCTGAAAAATACAGTTAAATAAAAAATGTATTTTCCTAATTAAACAGTATTTACGAAAGTACTTTTTACCAAATCATTGTTCCACAATCTTCTAACTTTAGTAGACTATTTTTGAACTAACCCAATAAAATTTAAACAACCTTGTCACCAAAATATACAATAACCAAATCTTTTGATTTGATCGGAAAAAAAACAAAGAAAAAAAGATAAAGATTTTTCTGAAAAACTCTTTTTGTATCTCCATCCAAATGTGCAAAATGATTTATAAATTTTTCAAGTTTTTTTGATAAAGATATGATTTAAATAATTTCACTTTACTGTTGTGGATTAAAAGTGGAGTAGAGAAAAAAACTGAAGAACAGTTTTTCATTGTGAACATTAATAGAATCACAGAAATCACAGAAATCACAGAAACCTGGAAAGGAAAACTAAAATCAATCAAAAGAAGAAACCAATTAACTTCAAATAATAATCCTTTAGATTATTTTTAATCAAACCAACAAAAACCATTTAAATCTACTTTCATATTGAAATTGTGGTTGTGGTTTTGGAGATTTTGTGAAAATATTTAATTTTTCTAAATAAATTTTTAATAATTGATCGATCAAAAAAAAAACCATACCTAAAGATATTATTAAAAAAAACTATTATTGAGTGGAATCCTTCATTTTATCTTTATTTAATTATTTTTTCTTTTATTAATTGATCTTACTTTGAATTTTCAGATTTCTGTGATTTTATTAATGTTCCCAATTAAAAACCCTGTTTCATTTTGAATCCACGACAGTTAACTTCTTTTTTTACCTCAACAATTCACCTTAAAATCATCACTTGTAATTGGTGAACTTTTATTTATTTACCTCGTTCTTTTTTGTGATATATATTGGGAGAACCAAGAATCCTAGATGAAACAATATTCCAGAATCGAAAAAAAAGTTAATCTGCTGAAATTTTATCCCTTTAAAAGTCGACAAGATAATTCGTCAAATAATTAAAAATATATTTTACGTAATAATGAGTGTGAATTAGATCTCTAAAAATACCATTTATCATTGAAAAATGAAGATCTTGATGTTTTAATTCAATTATATTATAAGAATATTTTGATGGGATCTTTATAATTTTTTTTTGATTATATCTTGATGTATATAGAGTATTATATTCAAATTATCCTTCTTTTTGTAAAAATAAATACTCACTCTTGAAAATTTTTAATTTCATTAACAATTAAAAACTAAAAATACTCTTGAACAATTTTCAAAAACAATTATTAAAAACCAAAAAATTCCAAAACAACAAGGAAAAGTTGAAAAAAATATATTTATAAAAGTCAACAGGGAACAATGAACTAAATGTCCACGTTAAAAATAAATCAGAAAATAAATATATTTACACACCTGGATCATTTTAAATCCTTTCTTTTAACACTTGATGAAATTTCGAAAAATCAGGTGCACTCAGGGATCGATACAGTGATAAATATCAATCTTAATTTTACCTTTAATATTAATACTATTGTTTTATGTACAATCGGTTCCACCTTTAAAACACAAACTTTCACCAAAATTTAAGGTAGAAAAGAAATCTCAATTCAGTTACAATATTCAGATTCTAGTACAATAATTTGTGAAAAAAAAATCCAAAATGTCGTGACTTAATTTTAGATTTTTTTGTGACTTAAATACAATTGAAAAATTGTGACTTAAAAGTAGAACTGCGTATATAAGTTTTTTTTTATTATCTGAAGTTTTCTAATCATGATATCTTTGATGAAAAATTCCCAACAATAATTAATAAATTTGAAAGTTTTGATTAAAATATTTTTTTTTTTGTAGGTTTATGCGATTTTTATATTTATTCATAAAAAACACAATTATAAAACCTCCTTACTTTTTTTAAAACAACAATTAGAATTTTAAAGTTCTTTTAATAGAATTACTTTCAACTCTATATTTTCTTTTAAACATTTTCCCCAATCTTTTTAATACAATTTCTTGAAACTGTTTAGGTATTGTTCTTGATATAACACATTTTTTGAAATCTTCAAATCAATTCTTGGGATAACTTTACTTTTTATTATTGAGACATTGAAAAAAAAGAGAAAGTTTGAAAAAAATGGATTAAAAATTTTTTATTAAACAAATTTTGATACTATGAATATAAGTCGCTTGGTATCTTACATCTAATTTTCCACAAGTCGTTACACTAACTTTTTAAGCTTGGATCTCACTTTATATGCAAAAACCTTTCATGACTCTATGAATACTACAAATTATTTTAGGAGGAAAAAGTTACCTGATGACATTAACTGAGCCAAAAATTGTGAATTTTATTTTATTTTTTAATTGGATTGTTAAGAAGTGAAATTTTTTATAAAAGTAGTTAACTTTCTTATTAGTTACTTGATGTAGGAATAAGAAAATATAAAAAAGTTTTTTCAAAAAAGCAAGAACTGAGAAAACGGGAGAATAGATATCAAAATATTTTGAGGTAGGGTAATAGATATAACCAATTAAGCATCAAAAACAAAACTTGTAATTGAATGTTGAGGCATTGAAATATTAGCAATTTTGTTACGATATACCAAATCGAAATTTCTTTCTGAATCATTTTGGTTTTGAACGACAACTACGATCTTCTTATCAAGGGTTTGGCCCGTAACTGCAATCAAATTCTCATCACCATTAATTATTTGAGTATCTAAAATTGTGGATCCTGGTTTTAAAAATTTAGAGATTTGCCCCATATAATAAAACGGTGTTGTGAAAGTAATTGTTTGTGGGTTTGAATCGGCATCAACCATAACTGGTGAACCACAATTGTTGCCGAGGTGATTTGGGCCACCTTGCATATTTAAGCACATGTTCCAATCAACCCAGCCAACGGAACCGGAGTTCAAGTCGCCAATTATATCATATCCGTATTGTTCACCTCGGTTCCAATCTTGGAATCCTGTCGCAGGACAAACGCATGCCTCTGTAGCCAATAAAAAGAACTTGTCGCCCCAGTTGTCATAGACATTTTTAACATTCTCAAATTGAGATCCTGAATACCAGTGGAATGCAACACCATCCGCAAATTTTGATGCATCAGATCGCGAGAAAATTGTATTTGCCCATGTCTCAAGATGATCTTTATTGTGATCATAAATCATAATTTTAATTTCTGGATGATCGTGCTTAATCTGTGGGCCAAGGTATTGTGCTAAGAAATCTGCTTCTTGATCGGGTGTGTAAATACATGCTTCCCATGGTGCTGCAAATTCAGGTTCATTTTGAATTGTGCTATTGTTATTTTTTTTTTTTTTGAATTATTATTATGTTAATGGTTTATTGTTATTATTTTTAAATAATTTTGAAAATTATTTTTTTATGTTCAAATAACGAGTGTTAATACTCAAAAAATCCGAAGGTAAATAATTGTTTGGAGTAAGATTAAATGAAGATTTTGAAAAAAATTCATAATTAAAAAAATAGTTCCTTTTCTTTTTTAGGACATATTGACAATTCAAAAGAGAAAAATTGATGATGGGATTATCCACTCATTACAAATTGATCAAAATGAAATAAATTTTATGTTTAATGAGAATCATGATATTTGAAGATCTCCTCAATCTTCAATAATAAACCTTTTTTTTTTTGATATTCTTATGTTTATCATAAGAATAAAATAAAAAAAAAATCTTGCAATCTATGCAAAAAAATACCAAAACTCAGAAATAGATGAAGATATCGATCATTTTTTTTATGGAATTGCCCATTGATATGAAAATAATCAAAAAAATTGTATTAAAGAATGAATACAAATGAACAAAAATAATAAGAATATCATCTTTGATATTATTCAAAATAAAGACTCATTATTTATCGTATCAATGGTTAATGATAAAGAAAATGATTATACTTTATAAAAATTTCTAAACAAAAATTTAGAAATTATAGCTGTGCCGTAGAGTGCCATAGAGTTCCTAGAATTCTTTTAATTTCTAAAATTAAAAAGTAAATTTTTGAAATTTTCTTTTAATTTCTAAAATTAAAAAAAAACTAACGGCGGTATTCTTGAGGTTTTCTGTTTTATTTGTTAAGTTTTCTAGGTTTTTTTTTGGTTTACTATTTATTTGTGAAGTTTTCTAGGTTTTTTTGAGGTTTTCTATTTATTTGTGAAGTGTTCTAGGTTTTTTTTTACTTTTTGAAATAAACAGAAAATTTTAATAAATTTACGGTTTATTTCAAAAAGTAAAAAAAACCTAGAACACTTCACAAATAAATAGAAAACTCAAAAAAACATAACGAAAATCCATTGATTTTCAAAATAAACAGAAAACTCAAGAAAAGCTAACGGCGTTTTTTTTTTAATTTTTTTAATAAACCGAAAATTAAATAAATTTTCTTAGATTTTTATCCATTTCTTTGAATTCTGGAAAACCTAACGGAAAGTGCCTAGGTTTTTTTTAATTTCAGAAATAAACCGAAAATTTATTAAATTTTCAGTTTATTTCAAAAATTAAAAAAAACCTAACGGCAAATAGGAGATTAATTTCCTCCCTTCAAAATTAAAAAAAAAAAAAAAGCATTTTTATTTCACAAATAATTGAGATTTTTGGGTTTTTTAGGTTTTCTGTGATAACTGTGATTCTCTTAAAGTTTCACAGTTAAGAAATTGGCGTAACCATAGATTTCTCTATAATCAAAGTTTGTTGTAATATGACTTAAATAATATTAGTGCACCATGGCTCAAATAGTTTCTGTGACTTCTGTGATTTCTGTGTTTTATCAAAAATCTATTATAATTCTTATTGCACAATAAATTATAACATTTTTTTACAAAGGATCACTATTAAAAAATTTTCATTTGTGGAATTTATTTTTTTAATTTCTTTTCCAAATCTAAAAATAGAAACCCAAAATATAGTTTTTCTAGGATTTAATAATTCATTTTTTAGAACTTCCAAAAGTAACTATTTTCAGAATTTTTTTAATTTCAAAGATTAACTCAATCATCATCAACATAAAAACCCAAAGAACGATTTAATTTTATTTAATTTTTCTAAAGCTGATTGAAAAATCAATATATTTCCTATATTTCAAAAATAATTGGTCAAAAAAATTATTGGGTAATTATTTAATTTTTTCAAAAAATTGAATTTTTAGCTATTAATCTAGATTTCGCCATGAATTTAAGAAAAGATATTTCAAAACTTTGTAGTCTGAATATTGATAATTCAACCATTAAATTTATGGTTAAGTGCAGGTTTTTTTTCTGAAATTATCGAATTTTTTACATTATACAAGGATCATTTTTAATTGATGAGATCAACAAATATTACTACTTGACAATCAATTTTTTAGAGCTATTTGAACCATGGCGTACTAATGTGATTTACTTTGAAAAACAGTTTACTTTTATCTTAGGCTTCTTCATGGTAAATGTTAATGCCTTAAATCAAAAAAAAAATAAAAAAAAAATAAAAACAAACAATCACACCTTTTTTTGCCAATACCTCCATTTTTGATCTCAATAGTAAGAGTTGTGAACAATATACACTTACTCAAAATCTAACCAAAAAAGGTTGTAAAAATCTGAACCAAGTTAGAATCCATTAATTCCAATGTAAAAAAACAACAAATCTGAAAAAAAACTTATGTGGCATTTGGTTTGTGTGAACCCAACAAGTGTTATATGCGCCACTCGACAGTTTCAAAAAAAAAAAAAAAAGTGTATTTTTTCCACATAAAAGAAGAAAAAAAAAATTTAGATCTTACAGTCCCCAAATAGGTATTCCAGATTGTTTATAAGCAGAAATCCATTTAGAAAAATAAAGGGCCCAAGCTTGATGAATTCTAGAATCTGCTTTCAGCCCAGGGTAGCTACTGTGGCACATTTCGTTGTTCCCCTTCATCCATGCAGGAGGAGACCACGGGCTACCATAAATTTGCAAATTTGGATTAAAAGTGAGAGCCTTTTTAATTAAAGGTATCAAAGTTTTTGGATCGTGACCATTGTTTAAACTCCAACTACTGAGCGAGTAATCGTTTACTGTGTCGTCAAATGAATAAGAACTTTCAGAAAAGTCACAGGAATTGATATGAACACGACAAAGCGAATAGCCTATGTTATGGAAATATTGAGAGAAGATCTCGTTTTGAAGATCAGAAGAGAGTTTGAGAAAATTGACTGCGCACGCTTCTGTAAATGCACCTCCAAAGCCAGTAATGTTTTGGTAGGTTTTTGTTGGATCGATTTGAATTTTTAAATTGTTTTCTGCTTTATTGGAAAAATTTATCTCGTCTTTCTGCGTTAACCGATCTCCAGTATATTGAGCTGATTGTGTGACTTTAATATCATTTGTGAAACAAAGTGAAAGTAAGAGAAGAAAGAATAATAAAGTTTTCATTGGGAAAAATTATAAAATATTATAAAAAAATGAATTTATTTGACTGGATACACATAAAAGGGAAAAATTATTTTGCGTTTTCAAATAAGTTTCTTGAAAAGTACTCTCTTTGATCTGAAAAACTAAGGTGTCAAGCTTAAAATTGGGAATTGTCAATTTAACAAATTCTAATTTACAGATTGTTTATGCTTATATTATTTTTGATACATATATAACTTTTTCTCACATTATAGTGCTTTTCCTATGTTAATTTTTTTTTTACCTGTTCAGACCGCTATTCGGAATAAACCTCATTCTAATATCTTCAAAACTACTCCTCAGTTATAACAATTAGCAGAAATCAACTATTATTTTTCAAATACTAATAAATTCACAACAATGTGATTAACTTTTTGACAGTTTTCCTTTTATATTGTTGAAAAATATTTTCAAGTTTTTGGAAGAAGGGAATATAATTGTCGAAATCCAAACAGAAATAGTAAATTAGTTGATAATAAGAATTTGATGAGCAAATGTACAAAAAATGATCAGAAAGTCGGTTTTTTAATACCAAATGAGAAATTTAATTAAAAAGTGGAAAAACCATTTTATTTATTGAAAAGTTTTTCGAAAAAAATATTGTGGAAAAATTCTTCTCAAAAATTAAATGGATTTCAATAATAAAAAGTTGTTGACAAAAAGCAAAAAGAAAAAAATAGCTAATTTTCATAATTAAAAATTTGACAATCTCCAAATTTACCATTCTCTGTACAGTAACTAAACTCTTTGATTTTAATTATTTTAGAAACTTATCAAAAAATTGATTTGCTTTTTTGCATATTTTTATTCTCTTGTTTAATGAAAAAAAATTTTGAGAACATTTTTAATCTCCTTTTTGAATCATAGAAACATATTATAACCCCATTTCTTTAAAAAATCCAATTTAAAAAAAAAAAAAGAAAAAAGAATTGAAAAGGTTTGCACTTTTAGAATTCAAATACCTCTTGAAATTATAATGTAAAATTATTTGATTCAAAATTTGACGTCTGCAATTAGTCTTTCCAATTTTTATTACTATACCTGTTAAAATTAAAAAGGTTTTTTTTGGTTCACTTAGAATGATTTTACCAAATTGTGTGGTTTGTTTAATATAATTCAAGCAAAATAATCTCTTCCAAAAAAAAAACACATAATGAATGATAAATTTTACTAAAAAATGAAAAAAAAAAAGCTAAAAAGAGAAAAAAATTCAATTCTTATGAACAATAAAACTGAGAATTATAATACGACTGAGAATTTTCCAATCATGAAAAATATGAAAACCTGGATTCCTTAAAGTTTTCAACATTTTTATTTTTTAAAATTCACTTTTTTTCTCACATTCTCTCAAAACATTCTCTCAAAGGAAAAGAAATCAAAAAATATAACAAGAGCGATTGTGAATTTAATGTCAAACAATTTATTAATCTTGATAATTTTTTGTAATGTGCTTGTCCTTGTATTTAGCAAGGAAGCATCAGGGTGCTATTGGAAAGGGAACATGCCAGGTCCCGGAGGAAGTGGTGACTGTCCGACAATTGGTCCTGACACTCCGAAGGAGTGTCCCGTGACTCCAGCGTATAGCGATTTAGGGAGCGATCTCTGGCGATGTCCTGTGACGAACAGAAGTGATCCGATGAGCTGCGCATCACCGGACGAAAGCACGTGCACCGCGGGCACAGGAAGCAACCCGCTCTGCCCTGACATGAGCGCCAAGCAAAGCGGGTGTTGCTGTGCCAAAACGGGGTGCCACGTCACGCCAAAATTTAATTGGATCTTGTCCGCATGCCAGGGCAAGGGGTGTGGGAACTATGGCTACACGCCAGATACACAAAAGTACAAAGACAGGGGCTCGCAGCTTGTGGTCAATTACGCTGCCGCGTACCAATGGAGCGATAAATATCAAATGTGGATCATTGACAAGGACTCGTCCTTCAACACCGACGGCAAATACCCCTCATTCGACACCGTGAAGCCAAACGGCGGGCTACCCAAGGCATCTGCATGGATGGCGCCACAGCCAGGAAGCGCAGCGGCCTGGGATTGGGGCTACTACCCGGCGGGCGTTGAGGGCCTGTCGCCACCGGGCATTCTGTTTGTGCTCTCAACGGAGAAGAGCTGGAATTTTGCTTGGTATATGCTGAATCAGGTTACCCTTGATCGCGGCCCACTCGTTCCCTATCCTAGCGATCAGTGCAGCCAAACGAACGACAATTGTTGGGCCTCTGGAAACGCTGGCGAAATTGACTTTTTGGAGACCCCCTGGACCGTCAACGCCGGAGCCGCCGATGGCTACAGGAGGCTATTTTCGACCCAATGGAACCAAATCGGCCGGTGCTTTCCAGGGACAATGGGATCAACATGCAATTCCGATGGCGGCTGGTTTAACGACCAGGCCTGCACAAACAATTACTTCCTCGGGAGTGACCCAGACAACCCAAACCCCCAGCCCTATATTTACGCTGCAGTCGTCGACAAAATTGGTACATTCATTTACCGTTTCCCTGGCGACAACTCAACCATTTGGCCAGGGCTAACACGTACAACAGCAGAATGTACACTCCGGCCAAGACCAGCTTTTAGGCCACCCAACCAGGGGCCACCATGCGACGACAAGAACCCCTATTGCGCCATTTTTATCCCCAATTGCCAAGCCGATAAATGGGGCGGGCCATCGCAATTCAATACCCAAGGCGGTGCTAATCAAGGCTGCAGAGTAAATGGAAAGCAAGGCTGGTGCTCAAGTTGGTGGCAGCAATTTGCCAATACAGACCAATGGCTTTGGCCAAAAAATGATCGCAAGTCTGTTGTCCAATTCCAAAAGCCAATCCCTGCAGTAGAGATGCCCTGGAATTATAAAATGGAGGCTAATAAAGTAGATTGGGAGAATAATCCCATTTATGATCCAGGGTGTTGTATCAATAATAAGGGGAGATGCCCTTCAGTTTAATTTTCAGTTTTTTTTTATTTAAATTCAGATTCCTCATTTAAATTTTTGATTATTTATTTTTATTTTTTTGTTTTTTACCTTCAATTTCTTAAAATTAGTTTTTATTTTTTTAGATTCTTATTTGTTATAATCTTTAATATTTTTTTTTTCAAAAAAGATATATTAAGGGACTAGTCACACAAAAACACACACTGAAATTGAGACATATTGTGATTGTTTATTAATTATGATATTATTGTACTTAGGTTCAGTTAATACTATTAAATAATTTTAATAAAAAAAATATATATATATATATAGATATAAATTTTGTTTTTACTAATATTTGATAATTAAATTTCAGTAAACAAATATCATGAAAAAAAAAAAAAAATAAAATGAGTCTGAGAATTTTATTTGTTTTTTGATTATAATGGATTTTCAATTTTTGAATATCAAAAGGAAATTCCTTTGATAGTTATATTTTAATTTTTTTATTTGGATTATATTTAAAAAGTATATGATGATTATAATTTTCTTTTTAATTATATCCAAATCCAACTATTTATTAGAGATTTTGAAATAATATTTTTTTCATAGTTATTAATTTTGGGAATTCTAGGAGATAAAAGAATATTAAAGGATTCTATATAATTTATTTTATATACATGATATATATATCTAACGCATCATATACAGCCGCTCCAAGGCTACCATAAAATATAGAATAGAAAACTCAATTGTGTTTTATTTAAAATTTTATATTTTCAAAAAATTCCGAAATAAGAATAGAACACTCAATTTTGTTTTATTTAAAATTTTATGGTAGACTTGGAAAGACTGTAATAACACAACCACACGTGTAAAAATAAAACGTTGTAAAAAATCGAGTTTTTACAATTTTAGAGATAATTATAGAGTTCCGGGTAATATCTTAAATTTTGTAATAGTAAAGAAAACACCGGTTGGAATTTTTGAGTTTGAATGAATTTTGAATTTAAAATTTTGTGCTAAACAATAATACTTTATTTTGAAAAATGATTTTTTAAAAAAAATTGAAAGATTAGTGTATACCAAATGATTTTTTGATTAAATTTATTAATATTTATTTAAGATAATCAGATATAATATCTACTATTTTCAAAATTTAGAATAAATACATGGAAATCTTTGTTTATCTGAAAATTGTAAAAACTTTCTTTTTTACAACATTCATATTTACACAAGTTTCTCAATAATTTTTTTTCAAAAAAAATCTCTAAATTTACTATTTTTAAAATATCTTCATACAATAAACATTATTATACATACCAATTTTAAAATAGCTTTATAATTTAATTAGATATTAATGGGAATTGAAAAAAAAAAAAAATTAAAAGTTTTGAGTAATATTTTATTCTTTTTTAATTCTAAAATTATTTGAATTTTTCATATTTGACTTAGTAGAGATATTTTTATGGTATTTTTTTAAATCTTTGAAAAAAAATTATATTTTTTCGATATCAAAAGAGCACAAAATATTTCTTTAAAAAGATATCGTTAAATTAAATATAAAAAATCATTTTTTAAAGTTTTTTAGAATATTTTTTATCATTTTATTTTTTTCAGGTTAGAATTTTTATATATATTTCCGGTTTTTTTCTTGCAAATTTTTTTTGACATTTATTATTTTTTCATCATTAATGTTCAATCTAAAGTTCATTCATTGTAACTTTTTTCAATAATAAAATGTCTCAAAAATAGGTGTTTTTTTCAAAAGTTGGTACTCTTCAAAAAGGGGATATTCAAATTTTCATGAGTTTAATAGTTATCTTTTCTTAATTACATAAAATTATCATAAATTTGAAAAAATAATAAATAAAAAATGTATAACTGAAATCAAATATGTAGTTTTGGCTATCTTTAATAATATGAATTTCTTTTTTCATTGTAGTGATGTATTACCTAAATATTCAAAATAAACAAAAACAAATCAGTTCTTTTTAAAAAAGATAATTTATAAAATTCAGATTTTTAGTAATATCAATTAATAAATTGAAATTTAAATTCAAAAGTTAAATTAAAAAAGTAATCTCTACCTTATCTGAAGTAACTAAACGAGATTTCAAAAATTTTGAATAACTTTATAATGTGAATGGAAATTGTTTTGAGGGTTTATCCCAAATTTTTATCAAATAAAATATTTTTAAATTTTAACAACCAGAATATTTTTTTTCTATTTTGCAAATTTCTGTTTATTTTTCAAATTTTTGTTGTTCTTTTTAATTTTTTTTTCTTTTTCTTTTCTTTTTTTTCTTTTCTATTATTTTTTTTCTGTTTTTTTTTGTTAAAGATTATGTGGAAAAAAAAAAGATCTTCGAAAAGAAAAATAATTACGAACAATAATTTCCAACTTGTAATGTCTTTTAAAATGAATTTAATTATTAGTAGAAAATTGTCTTGTAAAACTTTATACTAGTGAAAGTTCAGTAATAAAAATCTTTTATGCCCATTTCAAAAATTGTCACTATCTTTTTTTTAGTTTCCAGTTTTATTTTTTTATAATTTTTAGAATATCATATTTTTAAAAGTTTATAATGATTGAATAGTGAATTAAAAATAAGATTAAATTATTTGTTGTTCTTGAATACTAAAGTATCTATTTTTTTTTTTTTTCACTCAATTTATTATTTCAGGTATTTACAATTGTTAAAATGTGTTTAATAAAAATTCATAAAAAAATTAAAAATAAAATTATTTGGAACTCAAAGAATTTCAAACTTCTTAAAATTGAAATATATAATATTTATAAGTTGTTTAATTTTTCAGATTATTAATTTCTTTGAGACATTTTTTTTTATAATTTGAGAAATATGTCCCTACGACCCAAAAAAACACTAAAAATTGAAAATTGATCAAATACCTTTCATTAAAAAAATTAAAAAAACAAAATGATACAATTAAAATAAATAAAGTTTCAATTTAACTTTTTCTTGAAAACATTTTTTTGCCAAAATGATCGAATTCAAACTTGAAATTATGTATATTTTTATATACAATTTCTTATTATAACTCATTTACTAGAACAAATCCCAAATTCTGAGAATTTTATTTTCACAAAAGAGATTAAATTGGTCTTCAAATGTTTTTTTTATTTTCAAATGGTAAAATTAAAAAAAAAGTTATTTACAAAGACAAACTCTCTGGAAAAGTTTTCTAATTTAATACATTAGCTTATTCTTTGATTTCAAAATATTCTTAACCCCAATTTTTCAAAATAAAAATAAAAAAGTTCACAGTAATTTCAAAAAAATATTTTAGATATTCAAAAGTTGAGATTGTTTTTATTCTAAAAAATTTTTATCCCAGTGGTTACTTATATTAAGTTATAAGGCTAGATTTCGAAAAAAATTAATCAGAAAAAAATAGTGCTTAATTTTATTAAGGACATATATTTGAAAAAGTTTAAAATTTTCAATTTATTTCAAAAATTAATAAAATTTTGATGTTATATTTGTAAGAATTTAACAGAATTCGGTAAAATCAAAGAGTTTGCTTTATTCTTTAAAATTCTGGAACAATACAGTTAGGTTTTCAATGTTTTATGTTTTTTTTGGAAGATAAATATATTTTTTGTTAGGTTTTTTTGAGGTTTTCTAATTTATTTGTGAAGTGTTCTAGGTTTTTTTTACTTTAGAAATAATCAGAAAATTTAAATGAATTTTCGGTTTATTTCTAAAGTAAAAAAAACCTAACGAAAATCTATTGATTTTCTAAATAAATAGAAAACTCAAAAAAACCTTGAATACTTCACAAATAAATAGAAAACCTTAAAAAAATCTAGAAAACTTCACAAATAAATATAGAATTCCTCAAAAAAGCCTAGAACACCTTCCAAATAAAATATAAAAATTTAATGAAACCTACGGAATATATTGTACTTAACTGCCCTTGAAAACACACCATAAAAATATTTAGAAAGAATTAAAAAGTGATTACTAATATTTATTAATCAAAAATATAAAAGTTTTCCTTCAAGCTCAAAAATTATAAAATTCAAATAATTTATTAAATACTTAAATAGATTCTAAGCTCCATTTCAAAAATTGTGAATTACCTGAAATAATAAATTGAAGAAAAAAACCTTTTATATTCAAGAACAACAAATAATTAAATCTGAAATGTAATTCACTTTTAAATCATTCTAAAAATATAAAAATATGATATTTTAAAAATTAATAAAAAAATAAAACCAAAAACTAAAAAAAAGATAGTGACAAATTTTGAAATGAGCATAAAAGATTTTTATTACTGAACTTTCACTGAAATAAAGTTTTACAAGATAATTTTCTACTAATAATTAAATTCATTTTAAAAGACATTACAAGTTGGAAATTATTGTTCGTGATTATTTTTCTTTTCTAAGATCTTTTTTTTTTACAGCATGATCTTGTCTAAAAAAAAGAAAAGATAAAAAAAAAAAGAAAAACAAAAATTTGCAAAATTAGAAAAATTGATTCTGATTTAAAAATTTGAAAATATTTTCTTGATAAGAATAAAGGATAAACCGTTAAAAAACTTCCAATAACATTATAATGAGTCAAAAGTTTTGAAAAATAGTTTACAATATAATAAATAAAAACTCAAACAAAATTTGTCATTTATGTTAAAAATATGAACATAATGAGATTATAGAAAATATTAAGGATTTTTTAAACGTATTTTATTCATATGAAAATAGATAAATATTTTTAACAATATTTTTTAAGAATTAAATTGGAATGAGATAATTTTAAAATATGTCAGCTTAAATTTATTCTCATTATTTAATAACATTAAAATCAATGATTTTACACTTAAATTCTTGAAAGTGGATTTGATTAAATAAATACTTAGAACAGATTAATTTACACTTTTTCCTCAATAAAAATTTAAAATAATATCAAGATTTTTATTCAATTTTGAGATAATTCATTTAGTTAACCAAATAAATTGATTAATTCAAGAGATTGAAAAGATATTTGTATTGTTCAAAGTATGATCATAATAAACCTTAAATTGTTAAATCCATCTAAAAGTTTTTACCAAGAAATTTTGTTTTTGTTTACAAAAATAAAATTTGATTTTTCCAAATAAAATTTTATTAATTATATTTGGGAAAATTTGATAATTTTATATCCAAAATTCAATATCAGCTTTTTTATGACAAAAATATTTTTAATTATTATCAGGATTCTCATGAATAAGACCAAATAATTCGTTAAATCAATTCTGTTTTTTTTTTATTGATTTCTTTTGGAATTTTGTATTTATTATGTGAATATCAGAAAACTACTTTTGTAAAACTTTTAAAGAAGAAAAAAAAATTTTGTTTAAAAGATATTGTATTTCAGAGATTAATTTTTTTTTGTTATTCTTTCTATCAAAATTTTATTTATTTAATCACCAAGATATCTTTTTTATAGTTTTATTTTTTGAGATTAGAATTGAAATAATTAATTATTTAAAAATACATAAACAAATAAAAAATTATTATTCTAAATTCACCATATCCAAATTAAAACCAATAATAGGTTACAAACATTTTCAAGAATTAACTTAATATTGAATAAAAATAATAGGTTAGTTATGAAAAGTTTTTCTCTTGGAAATATATGAATTTTGGATTTCAAAAAAAAGAGAATCTAAATTAATAAATTGTTGAGAAGAGAATTAACTCATCCAATTCAGGAAATTCCAAAATACAAATTACATTAAAAAAAAATTTTTCTTTATCTTGACAAGATATTAATTTTAGTTTTAAAAAACACTATTGACAATTTAAGGTTCACAATTATAGAAATTTGCACAAAAGATTATCATTTTGTTTTTTCTTGATTGAAAGGAGTGATCAACGATCTTCTTACAGCTCTGATTATTAATGGTAAATTAATAATTTAGATGATATTGAAGAAAAAAAAATATTTTGGAATCAAGCAAGTTTCATATTTTTTCTTTTTGAAAAAACAAATAGAAAAAAAAACATGAAAAATTAAAAAAAGAAAAAAAACCAAGTTAAAAACAAAAAACAAGCCAAGTTCACTCGATTAATATGTTTAAGATTTAATCATTTCAAAGAAATTATGAATTCTCCCTTGAGAGGTAGTTGTTTAGTAACTGCCATTTTTTTTCTTTTTGATCAAATCTTTTAAAATCGTTCCATTTTTTGTTTTTGTCTATGCTTTTTATTTTCAAGTTTCCCCACACAGACTAGTTTCTATCCTTTAGGTATTAGTCGAGAATCGCTTGGTTTTTCTCATTAGTAACTCTTCTTCCCAATTAAAATTGAAATTCACAAAGGAAAAATTGAATAAAAAAAAAAAATAAATAAAAAAGAATATCTTGTATTGGGTAGACTTTGACTTGTTAATTTGTTATTATCTGACGGATCTTCAACTTTGTATAGATTTTAATAGTTGATTAAAAAAACCGCAAATTTTGACTACTGTAGTCAAAATAACCTGTGCACTATATATATAATGTGTGTTTCAAAATAAAAAGCATGTGGTTTTATTATAGTTGACCAATACATTAACCAATCAAAGAAACCATCAATAAACCCTAAAAAATATGGTATTGGTTTCAAAAAGTTCTATTATTTATAAAGAAATTCTAAAAATGAAGGATCAAATTACTAAATTTATCTCAAATAATAGAGTTAATTTTTTTGAAAATTTTTATAAAAAAAAAACAAAAAATTTCAAAAAAATTGAGAATATTATGGAAAATTTTCATCTATTTACATGAATAATTTAAATTTTACTAAAAATAACCTGACCTTTACTTTCAAAATTGATTTGAACTTGAGTATACTATTTGTTAGTAGATTGGATGTTGCCTTGTTACAAGAATAAAAAAAAGCACGGGTAATATTTTGAAACATGGATTATAGTTGTTGGGCACGCTTTATTTTGATCACTGTATTTATTTTTAATTTTTCAAAAATCCAAAATAAAAGAGTGTAAGATTAATTTATTATAAGAAGAGTTATAATAAAAATGTACACTGTTGGTTGTGGGTTGTTCATTGAAATTTTAAATTTACTTTGTTTTATTTAGAGATTTTGGAAAAAAAATATAGATGTATCGATATTTTTTTTATTTAATTCATTGTGTTCAAAATTAAATGATTATTAGAATTGTTAACCAACAACACAAAATTTTATTAGAACTTGTCTTCCAATAAATACAGTCTTGTAATTCTTTATTTTGGATTTATTCAAAAATTCAAAATCAATTACAGTCCTGTGCCTTTTTAAGACACAGAAAAAATCAAGAAATAAGGCACAAAAAAATCCCATTAAGGCACAAAATCAAAGTGGTCAAAATAAGGCACAATTTTTCTGTGTTAATTTCCAAGATTACTCATATGTAATATTCTATATATATATTGAAGAAAACACTCAAACTAACTCTGTAATTATTAGGTGAAATTATATATTGAAATTGGGAAAGTACCTTAAATCAAAAATATTTGCCTTAAAGTGAACAAAATTTTGTGCCTTATATGTTGATTTTTCCTGTACCTTAAAATGGCACAGGACTGTAGCTAAAATTGCTTTTTTTGAACCAACTATTAAAACCTCATTCAAAAGCCGAAGATCCATCAGCTAAAGAACCAAAAAAATAAGTCTTTTACTTTGAAACACATTAATCTTTTTTTTCAAATTTTAGGTATTGTAAACACTAAATCAACTATTTTTTTCATTTTTATTTTTATTTTTATTTTTTCTCATTTTTTTATTTTTTTCAATTTTCTATTTCATCTCTTTATTTTTTCTTTTAAAATTAAATTCCCTTGTTTTAAAAATTAAATTTTTCGTTTTTGAATAAAAACAAAAGAACCATTTAATAGAAAAAAAACAAAACAACCGAAAAAAAATTAAAAAAGTTTTTATTTTGGGTTTTTTGAATTGCTTTTACTGTATATTGAAATTATAAATGAACCGAAGGAACCTAAGGAACCCAAAAGAAGAATTATTCAAAAACAATTTGCAAAGGTTAACCTTAAATGATCAAACCCTTACCAACTTGGATCTTTCTCATTATGAAATTGGAAGCGAGGGAATGGAAGCTTTAAGTGAATGTCTAAAAGCCAACCAAGCTCTTACCAACTTGGATCTTTCTAACAATCAAATTGGAGACGAGGGAATGAAAGTTTTAAGTGAATCTTTAAAATGTAATCAAACCCTTACCAACTTGGATCTTTCTTATAATGAAATTGGAGCCAAAGGAATCCAAGTTTTATGTGAATCCTTGAAAGTCAACCAAACCCTTATCAACCTGAAACTTTCTATGAATCAAATTGTAGGCGAGGGAATGCAAGCAGTACTCAAAGCCCTAAAAGCCAACCATCAATTTATCAACTTGAACCTTTATAGGAATAAAATTGGAGCCGAGGGTCTAAAATACCTAAGTGAAGCCTTAAAGGTCAACCAAACCTTAACCCGATTGGATCTATGTGGGATAAAATTGGATTTTATAAAGATAAAGAAGACTGTAAAAAAAATCTTCAATAATTTATACAATCCTTAAAAATCAATAAATCTATTATCAAACTATATATTGATGAAAATAGGATTAAAGAAAAAAATCAAAACAAAATATATGATTTAATTGAAAGAAATTTCATTTTTCAAAAAAGTTAACCAAATCAGTCAAAGTTGGAAATTTGCAATTATTCCAAGAATTAATCCAAATTGAAAAAATTCCCTTAATATACCACCAATCCTCTGATGATGTTGAGGATATTCCAAATAACCAAGAAGAAAATACAATTTTCCATACAGCCGTTTTTCATCATCAAACAGAAATTTTATTTCATTTATTATTTGCAAATAATGAAAAAACAGATCAAGAAATTATTTCAAAAAGAAATTTTTTGTTGAATTTCAAAAATGCAAAAACCAAAAAAATTGCAATTGATTTGTTAAATCCAAATGAAATTTTAATTCAAGATTTTAAAAATTATTATAATCAATTTATTTCATCACAATTATCTTCTTTTTCTTCATTATCTTCTTCGACATCTAATTTCAATAATAATGAACATAATAATAATAATTTCCCAAATAAATTAATTGCAGAAAAAGAAATAATATTGATGAGAATTGGCAAAGAATGGAAAACAATCAAAAATGAATTCCAAAATGAATTAACTGAAAAACAAAAACAATTATTTTTAAAATGGTTATATTGTCCTGTTTCTTTTAATTTTCAAGAAAAGCAAATAATTCTTGAAATTTTCAAATTGTTAAATATCAACCAAAATGAGAAACAAACTTTATTTACAAATGAAAAATTATTAAATGATTTCCAAAATTATATCACGAAATATGCAAATTCTGAAAAAAAAATTTTTCAAATCAACTTAAAAAAAAAATAGAATCAAAAGAATGAAAATAAAAATGATTCTTTCAAAATCAAATCAATTCAAATTAATAAATTTATTCTTTGTTTAAGATCAAATTTATTTCGAGATCTAATTTTTCAGACTTTTCCTTACCAATTAGAAATTGAAAAAAAAAAAGAAAAGCAAAATAAAAAGGAAAAGGAAACAGAAACCGAAATGAAAAAGAAAAGAAAAAAAAAATTTTTTAAAGAAAAAGAAAAAGAAAAGGAAAAAAAAAAGAAAAAAAAATTGGAATTGAAAATGAAATTGAAAAGCAAAATAAAAAGGAAAAGGAAACAGAAACCGAAATGAAAAAGAAAAGAAAAAAAAAATTTGAAAAAGAAAAAGGAAAAAGAAAAGGGAAAAAAAATTTCTAAAGAAAAAGAAAAGGAAATGAAAAATCAAACAGAAAAAAAAAAAGACAAAGAAAAAGAAAAGGAAAAAGAAAAGGAAACAAAAAAGGAAAAAGAAAGAGAAATAAAGGAAAAAAAAAAAAGAAAATGAAAAAGAAAAGGAAAAAGACAAACAAAAAAGTAAAGCAAATCTTGAAATCAATCACGCTACTGATTATTTCACTTCAATTCCTGAATTTTATCCATTTTTTCTCTCAGAATTTTATAATTTAAATTTATCACCATTTGCTTTTACTTTTGATTTTGAAAACCAAAACTACAACAACAATTATAACAACAAACACAATATCCAAAAAATCTGCAGTAACAATAACAATCAGAATAATAATAATAATAATTATAATAATAAACAAACAACAAAAAATAATAAGAATAAGATTCAGAATAAACCAACAACCAAAAATAGCTTTGAAAAATCATCAGAGGAATTAATTTTAACAATTACAAAAGCAAAAAGTATTTTGAAAACATATAATCAAAATAATCTCAATAATTTAATCAATTTCTTTTTCGAAAAAGATGTTTCTGGTTTCTATCAAACAAATCCAATTTCATTCATTTCTAATTTATTTCATTTCTTTCAAAAATTATAAAAAATAATAAATAATTAATTCTTTATTGATTGAAGGGAGTGGTCAAAGATCTTCTTTCAGCTCTGATTACTAATTCTAAATTAGTAATTTAGATGATATTGAAAAAAAAATATTTTTAATTTTTTATTATTGAAGAAGTGGAAATTACACAACAGTTGCCCTTAGACTTAAATTCTCTTTCAGAAATTTAAGCATAAAATCATAGATTTAATGGTTATAAATAATGAAAATAGTTTCAAAATGTCAAAAAAAAATATTTTAAAATCGAGCAAGTTACAAATTTTTATTGGTTGAAATAAAAAAAAGAAAAAAAACAAGTTACAAAAAAAGCAAAATCATGTTAAAAAAAAAAAAAAGCAAGTTAGAAAACAAAAAAAATTTTCAAATCTACTTGGGAAAAAATCAAAAAAAAAAACACCAGCCCATTTTTATCAAGAACACTCAAAAAAACAGACACGATCCTTTTATTTAAAATTTTGTCATTTAATTATTTCTAAGAAATCGTGAATGCTTCGTTTAGAGGTAGTTCTTTAGTATCTGCTATTTTTTTTCTTTTTGATCCAATCTTTTTTGATCGTTCCAGTTTTTGGTTCTTGTCTTTGATTTTTATTTTTAAGTTACCAATACTGACTAGTTTCTATATTTCCAGCATTAGTAGATAACCACTTGGTTTTTTCTTCTGAGTAACTCTTCTTTCCAATAAATTGGAAATTCGATGAGGGAAAAAATAGAAAAAAATAAAAAATATAAATTATGACAAATTTTAAAATAAAATAAAAGAAAAGAAAAGAAAACAAAAAATGAATTTAATGATGATGAAATATGAACATTATTCGAAACATACTTTTATTTTAGTTCTTATTTATATATTTAAAATGACTTATTTAAAATGATTCAACATGATTTTATCTAGTTTATAATAACTTTTAAACTGAGAAGAATATTTATTTTCAATTTATTCTTATTATCCCTTATTTTAATTTGAGTTATTTTATTTATATTGATTATGTTTTTTCATTTTTAACCTTAAATAAATTTTTTTTTATCTTTTTTCTTTAGCTCTTTTTAATTTCCTTTTTTTATTATTTCAAATTTTGTTTTAAAAATGAAAAAAAAAGTTATCTGATCTAAAAAAAATCTAATTCATCATTCTTTTTAAAAATCTTATGAAGAATAAAATCATCCTTTCAATCAATAAATCAAATTTAATGATTCTCAAATAATCAAATAATAATTTAATTTTTGATATCTCACTCTCTCTCTTTCTTACTCTCTCATTATGTAATTCATCTCACTCTCATTTTCTCTCTCTCTATCATTTTTTCCTTGAATAAAATTAAAAATTACAGCTGTTCCAAGGCTAACGTGAAATTTTATCAATATCAAAATTTGATTTTGATATAGATTTTTAAATCGAAGAATATAAGAATAAGAAAGCTTCAATTGAAAATATTTTTTCATAAATGAGTTCATATTAAAAATATTCTTCTAATGTGATTGAAAAATAAATTCATTTTTTAGAGGAAATTTTATGTTGTTTATTAATGAATTTTCTCTGTTTAGAGTCATTTTGTGTTCTGTAAATTTATTTTTTGAAAGTCAGAAAAAATTCTTGGATATTGACTCATTTAAGACTTGTTTTTTTCGATATGAGCTTTATTATTCTCATAATGAAATTTATAAAAATTTATATCAACATCAAAATTTGATATTGATAAAATTTCACTGTAGCTTTGGATTGACTGTAATTATTCAATTTTTAATTTCTGAATCTTGAAAATTTTTTTATTATATTAAATTAATACTTTGAACTCTTAATAAAAAATTTTTAGAAAAAATATTTTTCAATCTTAAATTATGATTATTGAAAATTCATATTTTCAATTTATTTACAAAATATATGATATTTTAAAGTACATTTTTATCTTTAAGAAATCAACTAAAATTCAAATTTTTTTAAGAAATAAGCTAAAACATGTTCAAGAATAAATACTACAACTCTTTTTATTGAAATTGTAAATAATTTTGATATTTGGAAATTCTATAAAAATCATTTTTGAATACTTTTAGGATTTTTTTTAATTTCATTTTTTGAATTATTTAACTTTTTAAAGTTTGATCAAAAATTTTTTAGAAAAGTTGATATTCTGTCAACGTTGGGTTCTTCAAAATAGATAAACTCAAATAAATTGTGTTGATGTTCACTAACCATTGGATCAATCAATAATTCTTTTAGAATTTTTTTAATATTTTTCCTATTTTCATTTTATTGAATTGCTCTTTCTAATATTTTGAAAATACGTCTCTATTGATTAATATTGATAATTTTTTTTTTGTTTTGTAAGTATTATAATTTCGAAAAAATAGTGAACATTTCAATTAACATATGAGTTCTAATTTGTTATTTCAATCTAGAATTTATTATAATTTTTTTTTTTTTTTCAATTATTGAATTTAGTCGTTTACAATATTTTTGAATTGGAGTTGAGGATAATTTTTATTATTGAAAAAAAAATGACCAGATTTTGGATAACAGTTCTCAAAATACAATTTTGAAATCTGATTCTAGAAAAAACTCAAATTCATAAAATTTTGAAAATTTTATGAATTATTAAGCATTACCAGATATAATATACTTAAGAGATCAATACTCTACTCTAACAAGGAAAAATTTTATAATATGATATTGATGAAATTCTCGAATTGTTAATTTTGTAGATGTCAAGTTTAAATAAATACTGATCTATAAATAAATTCCAAATTGAAATTCCTTTTGTGAGATCAATTTTTTTATACCAATTTTTCTTAAAAATTGAACATATAAAATTCATTTTATTTCTCATATTATAATGAAACTTTACCCTGTTTATTGCCATTTCCATCATTATTACACAATAACAAGTCTTTGTTACAAGGGATATCAATATCTAGATTTTTTGTTAAAAAGGATATAACAAATATTATAATGATTTCTATATCTAAATATTTTGATTCAATTAATTGTAGAATAAATACTAAATCTATATTAAAAATTAATTTAAATAAAAAATCTCAAAAACTATTAATATAATATTATCAAGGTAAAAAACCTGGTATATCCCTTGGGGAAATAATTATCATCATTCATATTTATGTGCTCTATTTTATCGTTTTCTATTATTAAAAATAATATCATTAACAAATCATTGTCAAATGTTTGCAGATGATTTAATTTTAATCATTAAAGATAATAAAAATTAAATAAATTATTAATTAATATTAATTATATATAATTTTTCAATTTGAATTAGAACCCAATAAAGATAAAATAGAGATATAATAGGGTTTATCAAAGATTTAAATATTTTGGGGAATTTATGTGGAAAATATTTCACAAAAAGTAAACTTAAATTCAAAATTTTCCACAAATTTAAAACTCTACAAAGAATTACAATAATATATTTTCATTCAAATTGGAAATTAATTTTGATTTTTGTAAAATATGAAAAGTAATTTTTTCATATTTTCGTTTTTGTTATTCATTTCATTTTTTGAATTATGTAACTTGTTTTGTTTCAATCGAAAGATTTTTTTTTATGATTGATATCAAGTTAATGTTGAGTTGTTTCCTAATAGAAGAACTTAAATAAATAAAAGTAGTTGAAAGTATCTAACCATTTGATCAACCAATAATCCAAATATAATTTCAACAAATTAATCTTTTTAAATTTTTGTTTAACACATCTCCAAAATTTTTAACATATAGTCATAATTTATTAATATTGATAATTATTTATTTTTATTTTTTGAGTGTTAAAATTTCGAAACAAGTATTAATATTTCAATTGGTAAATATGTTCTAATTTGGTATTTCTTTTTTAATTGATTAAACACTATTTTTTAATTTTTCAAAAATTGAATTTTGATATGTTAAATATTTTGAATTGGGGTTTATAAACTATTTTTCAGTCAAACGGGTCCAGTTATAATGAATGAAATGCATGTTTTTAAAAGCTTTGCATGGATATTAGAAGAAAAAATTTTATTCGGAAATTTTCAAAATTGAAATCATTTTTTTATATTTTTATACATTTTTGTTTTTTTTTTCGATTTTTTTTTTAAAACCTAATTCCGTTGAAAAAATTTCTTTTATTGTAAGATCAATAGTCATTTGGTAATAAAGTGTTATTCTAAGGTTATTGAAACCATGGAAATGATTGTTGAGAAATCATATTGATTTTGTTTGCAATTTTATTCGATCTTTGATCTTGATATTTGTTTAATAAATTTATAAATATTTGATTTCATTTTCATTTACCGTTTCAAATATAGACCACAAATCCCGATACACTTTGTTTGGGGACTTGATTTCTTCAAGAAAAGTATGGAAAATGAAGTAAAAAATTGTAACTTATTTATTCTTCAAATACTAAAAGAAGTTCAAAAGGAAGATCGATGTTCTTCTCAATATGTTTTGTCTCTAAGAATTTGAGTTTTTCAATTTTTATGAATATTTATTGATTAATTTGTTTTCTTTTAGATATATATCAACAATACTTTGGATTGTATTTTCTGTTTATTTCTTATTTGTTTTTCAAAGGTCAATTATATAAAATAATTGATATTTGAAAAATAATTTGGGCATCTTTGAAGGAAATAAAGTTTTTAAGATATATCCAATAAAGTTTGGCAAATTTATTTTATAAATATATCTTTTTAACTCATTCTTCAAAAAAGTAGTTAAATATCCAAAATCATAAACTACCGTTTATTGATTCTTGATAATAATTCAATTTTATTATTATTATTGTATTACATAAATAAAAGATATTAAATTTTCTGATCCCGATTTAATCTGATATTTTTTAAGGGGTAAAATTGGTGTTTATTATTCCCTTTTTGATTGAAAAAACCGTTTTCAGAACTTGTTGAATCAGAATAAATTTTCCAAATAGAACCCAAACATATAACTACATTTTATTGTTTAAAAAATCATTTGTACCTTATCCATATTTCCAATTTTTTTATTATTGAAATTGGTCATACATTTTTTTCACCAAAAAAAGTCTAATTTTTATTTTAATTTTTTGGAAATATTCCATCCAACATATTTTGAAATAAATACCATTAGTCAGTTATTCAATTGGCATTAATATTAAACTTAATTTTTTAATGTCATTTAATGAATACTTTCACCAACTAAGATGATTTTTTTTATGAAATGTAAAAAAAAATGCCACACTTTTTTGGAAAAAGATTAATCTCAAATATACAAATGAAACTTAGAGCAATTCTAAACAATTATTTTATAATTTAAATACAAACAATTTGAAAAATAGATCATTTAAATCTTTTATATATAATGTAAATTAACATACATATTAGAAATATATAACAATAAAATAGAAACCATAAATTATTAAAATTTCTTGATTAAAACATGTATTACTGAAATATGCAAAATAAATAAAAAAAACACCAGTTCTTATTATTAAAGGCAATTTAGAAAATTTAAATATTTGGTAATATTAATTAATAAATTAAAATTTAAATTCAAAAGAAAAATTAAAAAAGTTATCTCTACCTTAATGGGTTAAACGATTAAAAATTTATAAAAAAAATTAAAAATAAAATATTTGAAATTCAAATAATTTTAAAATTCTTAAAATCGAAATTTATAATAATAATGTGTTGTTGAATTCTACAAAATGAGAATATCTTTGGGATTTTTTTTTAAAATTTGACAAATAAATTGGAAAACTTCAAAAATTAACTATTTATTAATAAAATTAAAAAAAAATTATATTTTATTTGAAAGAATTTAAAAGAATTAGATAAATTCAAAGAGTTTACTTTATTCTTTCCAATTCTGCAACAGTACAGTTATATTTTCAATGTTTTCTGTTTCTTTGGAAGGTCTTTGAATTTTCGTTAGATTGTTTTAGAGTTTTCTTGTTATATGTGATGTGTTCTAGGTTTTCTCGAATTTTCTATTTATCTGGAAAATCAATAGATTTTATTTAGGTTTTTTTTTTACTTTTTGAAATAAACAACAAATTTTAATAAATTTTCGGTTTATTCTAAAAAGTAAAAGAAACTTAGAAAACTTTACAAATAAAATATAAAACCTAAAAAAACCTATCGATTTTCTAAATAAATAGAAAACTCAAAAAGACCTCAAACACTTTTAAAATAAAATAGAAAAAATCAATGAAAAAATCTAGAACACCTTCCAAATAAAATAGAGAGAAACTAATGGAATATATTGTATTTAACGGCACTCTAGTGTACATGAAGACACACCACAAAAATATTTACAAAGAATTAAAAAGTGATTACTAATATTTATTAATCAAAAATATTTAAGTTTTCCATCAAGCTCAAAAATTGTAAAAATTCAAATAATTTATTAAATACTTAATTAGATACTAAACATTATTTCAAAAATTGTGAATTACCTGAAATAATAAATTGAAGAAAAAAAAAATTATTTGATATTCAAGAACAACAAATGATTAAATCTGATTTTTAATTCTCTTTTCAATCATTCTAAATATATAAAAATATGATATTTCAAAAAATAAAAAAAATAAAATCAAAAACTAAAAAAAAATAAGTTAAATATATTTGAAAATGAGAATTACAGATTTTTTATTTCTCAACTTTCAATGAAAAAAAGTTTAACAAGAAAATTGTTTTGCTAATAATTAAATTTTTTGTCATAGACATTAACATAATCTAATTTATGTTCTTGATTATTTTTCTTTTCAAAGATCTTTTTTTTTCAACATGATCTTTTAGAAAAAATTAAGTAAAAAAAAAAAGAAAAAGAAAAACAAAAATTTGAAAAATAAAAAAAAATGAAAAACAAAAGAAAAATAATTTTGATTTAAAAATTTTATAATATTTTTTTGAAAAGAATAAAGGATAAAACCTCAAAAAAACTGACAATAACATGATAAAGTGAGTCAAAAGTTTTGAAAAATGTTTATAAATCTAATAAATAAAAAATCTAATAAATAATTTCATTTATGTTGAAAATATGAACATAAAGTTATAAAAGAAAATACTATTCATTTTTTTTGGGTATTTCATTCATATGAAAATAAATAAATATTTTAACTAATTAATTGAAAAGAATTGAATTATATAGAAATAATTTAAAAATATGTCAGCTTAAAATTATTTTCATTAATTAATAATCTAGAAATCAATGATTTTACACTTAAATTCCTGAAAGTGAATTTGACTAAATAAATACTTGGAACAGATTAATTAACACTTCATCCCCAACAAAAATTTAAAATATTATCAAGATTTATTTTTCTATTTTGAGAGAATTCATTTAGTTATATATAATAAATTGATTAATTCATGTGATTGAAAAATATTTTTACCTTTCAAAGTATGATAGTAATAAACCATAATTTTTTTTAGGAAATGTAAAAATTTTCACGAAGAAATTTTATTTTTTTTCAAAAAGAAAATTTAATTTTTTTAAAATATAATTTTAGACCTGATATTTTTGGGAAAATTTGATAATTTTATCCTCAAAATTCAATTTCAACTTTTCTTATAACAAAAATAATTTAAATTGTTATCAGGATTCTTATAAATAAGACCAAAATTTTTTTTAAAGTTTATTTTTTTGAAATTGAATTTATTTGGAATTTTGTATTTATTAGTTGGAAACCAGTAAACTCCAATTTTACATCCTCAAAGAATAAAAAAAATCTGATTAAGGGAACAGTATCTATTTTTTCTTTTATTGACCAATTTCTAAATAAGGATTCCTTATATGGAAATGTATTTAATATTGAAATAAACTGGGTTTTTCAAATCTAAGTAATTGACTAAAAATTTTCTCAATCTCTATTAAATTGAGGTTAAAAAATTTAATAGAGATTGGTACCTTAATAGATCTACAATTTCAGAGATAAATTTTTTGTGATGTTTTCTATCAAAATTTCATTTATTTAATCACGAAGTTATCTTTTTTAGTTTTATTTTTTGGGATTAGAATTGAAATAATTGATTATTAAAAATTATAACAAATAAAAAAATATTATTCTAAATTCAATCTTTCCAACTTAAAACCAAAAATATGTTACAAACATTTTCAAGAATTAACTTAATAATTAATAAAAATCATGGGTTACTTTTTAAAAAGTTTTTATATTGGAAATATAAGAATTTTGGATTTCACAAAAAAAGATTCTAAATTAATAAGTTGTTTAGATGATGTTAACTCAAACATTTCATCAAAGTTCAAAATACAAATTAAATTAAAACAATTTATTATTTATCATGACAAGATTTTACTATTCTTTTTAAAAAAATACTATTCACGCGAACGTTTACTATCCCAGAAATTTGCAAAAAAATAATATATCTTTTTGTTTTTTATTGATTGAAGGGAGTGAACAACAATCCTCTTTCAACTCTGATTATTTATCGTAAATTAGCAATTTGGATGATATTGTAAAAAAAATATTTTGGAATCCAGCAACTTTCAATTTTTTATTCTTTGAAATAAAAAAGTAAAAAAACAAGTTAAAAACAAATCATTTTTTCAAATCTACTTGGGAAAAAATCAAAAAAAAAAACAACAGCCCATTTTTATCTAGAACACTCATTAAAAACGGCCACCGTCTTTTTATTTAATAGTTTAAAATTTAATTATTTCTAAGAAATAGTGAATGCTTCGTTGAGAGGTAGTTGTTTAGTAACTGCCAATTTTTTTCTTTTTGATCAAATCTTTTTTGATAGTTCCAGTTTTTGTTTTTGTCTTTGCTTTTTATTTTCAAGTTTCCCCAGATTGACTAGTTTCTATCCTTCCAGCATTAGTAGGTACCCACTTGGTTTTTCTTCTTAATAACTCTTCTTTCTAATAAAAAGGATATTCACAAAGGATAATTAAAATAAAATGTCATAAATTACTTTTTCTGAACCACTATTAAAACTCATACCAAGTTCAAGACCCATCATCTAAATACCAAAGAAATAAGTATTTTACTTTGACACAAGCTTATCTTATTTTTTAAGATTTCAGGGATTGTAAACCTTAAATCAACAATTTTTATCATTGTTTTCCATTTTTTTATTTTTTTTCTCTCATTTTTTCTTTTATCTTTTTCTTTTCCTTTTTTTAAGAATTAAAATTTTCTTTTTTGAATAGAAACAAAAGAATCATTAACAAAAAAAAAAAAAAAACCTAAAAAGAACAAACAAAACACAAAAAAGTTTATATTTTGGGTTTTTTGAATTGCTCAGACTATTTGAAATTATAAATGAACCAAAGGAACCCTGATCTAGAAGGAATTCAAAAACAATTTGCAAAGGTTAGTCTTAAATGATCAAACCCTTACCAACCTGAATCTATCTGAGAATGAAATTGGAGACAATGAAATGAAATTCTTAAGTGAAGCCCTAAAGGTCAACCAAACCCTTACCCACTTGGAACTTTCTTATAATGGAATTGGAGACGAGGGAATGAAAGCATTAAGTGAAGCCTTAAAGGCAAACCAAGCGCTTACAAACTTGGACCTTTCTGACAATCGAATTGGAACCGAGGGAATTCAAGCTTTAAGTGAATCTTTAAAAGTCAACCAAACCCTTACCAAATTGTATCTTTTTGATAATCAAATTGGAGACGAGGGAATGAAAACTTTAAGTAAATTGCTAAAAGTCAACCAAACCCTTATCAAATTGGATCTTTCTAGGAATGAAATTGGAGCCAAAGGAATGGAACCACTAAGTGAATCATTAAAAGTAAACCAAACCCTTATTTACTTGAATCTTTTTCAGAATGAAATTGGAGCCAAAGGAATGAAATTTTTAAGTGAATCTTTAAAAGTCAACCAAACCCTTACCAAATTGGTTCTTTCTGAGAATGTAATTGGAGATGAGGGAATGCAAACTTTAAGTGAATCTTTAAAAGTAAACCAAACTCTTACCAAACTGGTTCTTTTTTTTAATGAAATTAGAGCCAATGGAATGCAACCACTATGTGAATCCTTAAAAGTCAACCAAACTTTTACTGTCTTGAACCTTTCTATGAATGAAATTGGAGACGAGGGAATGAAATCTTTAAGTGAATCTTTAAAAATCAACCAAAACTTAGCCAACTTGAATCTTTCTCATAATAGAATTGGAGCCAAAGGAATGCTAACACTCTTTGAATCCTTAAAAGCCAACCAAACCCTTATCAACTTGGATCAATCTTCGAATGAAATTGGAGACGAGGGTATGAAAGCTTTAAGTGAATCTTTAAAGGTCAACCAAACCCTAGCCAACCTGATTCTTTCATCAAAACGAATTGGAGACAAGGGAACAGAACCACTAAGTGAAACCTTAAAAGTAAACCAAACCCTTAGCAACCTGAATCATTCTAATAATGAAATTGGTATTATGACAATAAAGAAGTTCAAGAATTTAATCTTCAAGAATTTGTACAATCCTTAAAAATCAATAAATCTATTATCAATCTAAATATTGATGGAAATAGGATTAATCAGAAAAATATATACAAAATAGATAATTTAATTGAAAGAAATAACATTTTTCAAAAAAAGTTAACCAAATCAGTCAAAGTTGGAAATTTGCAATTATTCCAAGAATTAATTCAAATTGAAAAAATACCCTTAATATACCAACAATTCGATGATAATGATGAAACAGATATTCCAAATAACCAAGAAGAAAATACAATTTTCCATACAACCATTTTTCATCATCAAACAGAAATTTTATTCTATTTATTATTTGCAAATAATGAAAAAACAGATCAAGAAATTATTTCAAAAAGAAATTTTTTATTGAATTTCAAAAATGCAAAAACCAAAAAAAGTGCAATTGATTTGTTAAATCCAAATGAAATTTTAATTCAAGATTTTAAAAATTGTTATAATCAATTTATTTCATCATATTCTTTTTCATATTCTTCATCATCTTCTACTTTAACATCTAATTACAATAATAATGAAAAAACAAATAATAATTTCCCAAATAAATTAATTGCAGAAAAAGAAATAATATTGATGAGAATTGGGAAAGAATGGAAAACAATCAAAAATGAATTCAAAAATGAATTAACTAAAAAACAAAAACAATTATTTTTAAAATGGTTATATTTTCCTGTTTCTTTTAATTTTAAAGAAAAGCAAATAATTCTTGAAGTTTTCAAATTGTTAAATATCAACCAAAATGAGAAACAAACTTTATTTACAAATGAAAAATTATTAAATGATTTCCAAAATTATATTAAAAAATATGCAAATACTGAAAAAAAAATATTTCAAATCAACTTAAAAAAAAAAGAAGAAAACCAAGAAAAAAAAGAAGAAGAAGAAGAATGAGAAGAAGAAAAAAAAAAAAAAAAAGAATGAAAATAAAAATGATAATTTCAAAATCAAATCAATTCAAATCAATAAATTTATTCTTTGTTTAAGATCAAATTTATTTCGAGATCTGATTTTTCAGACTTTTCCTTTCCAATCAGAAATTTAAAAAAAATTGGAAAAAAAAAATTTTTAAAGAAAAAGAGAAGGAAATGAAAAAGGAAAATGAAAAAGAAAAAGAAAAAGAAAAAGAAAAAGAAAAAGAAAAGAAAAAGGAAAAAGAAAAAGAAAAAGAGAAGGAAATGAAAAAGAAAAATGAAAAAGAAAAAGAAAATAAAAAAGAAAAGGAAACGGAAATGAAAAAGAAAACAGAAAAAAAAAAGGTAAAAGAAAAAGAAAAAGGAATATGAAAAAAAAAAGAAAACAAAAAAGGAAAAGGTAAAAGTAAAAGAAAATGAAAAAGAAACAAAAAAGGAAAAAGAAAGAGGAAAAAGTCAAGTAAATCTTGAAATCAATCAAGTTACTGATTATTTCTCTACAATTTCTGAATTTTATTCATTTTTTCTCTCAGAATTTTATAATTTAAATATGACTGGATTTGTTTTTACTTTTGATTTTGAAAACACAAACTACAGCAACAATAATAACAACAAGCACAATATTCAAAAAATCGGCAGTAACGATAACAATCAGAAAAATATCAATACTAACAATAATAATAATAAAAATAAGAATGTGAATAATAATCATTTCCAGATTCAGAATAATAATAATAAAAAGAAGAAAAAAAAATGATAATGATGGTAATAATAATAATAATAATAAAAAAATTAATAATAAAAAACCTACAACAAAAAATGATCATAAAATCCAGAATAAACCAACAACCAAAAATAGCTTTAAAAAATCATCAGAGGAATTAATTTTAACAACCACAAAAGCAAAAAGTATTTTAAAAACTTATAATCAAAATAATATCAATAATTTAATCAATTTCTATTTAGAAAATAATGTTTCTGGTTTCTATGAAACAAATCCACTTTTATTCATTTCTAATTTATTTCATTTCTCTCAAAAATTATCAAAAAAATAAATTATGATAAATTTTAAAATAAAAGAAAAGATGAAGTCAATGATGATAAACCATGAACATTATTTAAAACATAATCAAATATATTAATTCTAATTTATATATTTATAATTACTTATTTAAAATGATTCATTGTGCTTTAATTGGTTTATCATTACTATTAAACTAAACTCTGTTTCAGTCAAAGATGCCAAACATTTTTTTCAAATATCAATTATTTTATATAATTGACCTATGAAGAAAAAATAATAAATAAACAGAATAATACACCTCAAAGAATTGTTGATATCTATCTATAAGAAAACTAATTAATCAATAAATTTTTAAAAAAATTGAAAAACTCAAATTCTTTTTTTTTTTTTTATTGGCTGAAGGGAGCGATCAAAGATCCTCTTACAGCCGTTAGGTTTTTTTTAATTTTTATAATAAACAGAAAATTTCAATAAATGTTCGGTTTATTTCAAAAAGTAAAAAAAACCGCCGTTAGCTTTTCCAAAATTTAAAAGAATTGAGCAAAATCAAAGATTTTTCTCTATTCTTTTGAATTTTGGAAAAGCTAGGCATTCTACGGTACTCTACGGCACTCACTCTGATTACTAATTGTAAATTAGTAATTTAGATGATAAAGAAAAAAAAATATTTTGGAATCGAGCAGGTTCCAATTTTTTATTGGTTGAAAAAACAAAAAGAAAAATCAAAAAGAAAAAAAAAAAAAAAATTTTTTTTAACAGTTGATAAAAAATCAAAAAAAAAAAAACCAACTGTCAATTTTTATCAAGAACACTCATTAAAACAGACAAGATCCTTTTATTTAAAATTTTGTCGTTTAATTATTTCTAAGAAATCGTGAATGCTTGGTTGAGAGATAGTTTTTTAGTAGCTGCCATTTTTTTTCTTTTTGATCCAATCTTTTTTGATCGTTCCAGTTTTTGTTTTTGTCTTTTCTTTTTATTTTCAAGTTACCCATACCGAATAGTTTCTGTACTTCGAGTATTAGTAGGTAACCACTTGATTTTTCACCTTAGTAACTCTTCTTCCCAATTAAAAGGAAATTCAACAAGGGAAAAAATAGAAAAAAATCCAAAAACTCATATTCTTATGGCCCCTATTGAGAAAAACAACAATGTTCTTTTTGAACTTCTACTGGTATTTAAAGAATAAATAAGAAACATTTTTCACTTCATTTTTCATACTTTTCTTTTAGAAATCAAGTCCCCAAACAAAGTATGTTGGGATTTTTGGTCTCTATTTGAAAAAGGAAATGAAAATGAAGTGAAAATTTTTCACATTTATTAAACAAATATCAAGATCAAAGATCGAATTGAATTGCAATAGAAATCAATATTATTTCTCAACAATCATTTCCATGGTTTCAATAACCTGAGAATAACACATTTTTACCAAGTGACTATTGATCTTGCAATAAAAAAATTTTTTGCAACGGAATTAGGTTATAAAAAAAAAATCCAAAATATGTCAAAATGTGAAAAAATGATTTCATTTTGAAAATTTCCAAAATAAAATTTTTCATCTAATATCCATTCAAACACTTTAAACACATGTATTATACCCATTACAACTGGGACACTTTGACTGAAAAATAGTTTATATTCCAAAAATTAGGACATAGTTTAAACAGTTAAAAGAATAACAATACTACTCTTTTAATTCAATTTAGAAAGAATTTTGATTTTACAAACTATTTCATTTTTTGTCTTTTTTGTTTTTGTTTTCATTTTCAATTTTTCAGTTACTTAATCTGTTTAGTTAGATCTGAAAATTGTTTATAGATGGTTGATAGAATGTTAGTGTTGAGTTTGTTAAATTGGAAAATCAAATAAAATTAGTAGATGGTATCTTATCATTTAATCTATCAACAATTACTGATGAAATTTCAACAAATTTACCAATACATTTTTTGTTCAGCTCGTTTCATTATTTTGGACACACTCATTTTGATTTTTTTTTTTTATATTTTTTTCTTTTATTTGGATTAAAATTATTACTTATTAAAACATTAATACTCTGTTACTTCAATGTGGTTTTATATTACGTTTGGAAAAATACAATAAATTGGGTTTTTTTTTTTTCTTATTTTTGATTTTTGGTCTTTCTGTGATGTCCAAATTTTTGGAATGGTGTTTATATGAGAAGTATATTAATTTTCAATATAATCTTATTATCGTTTATTTTAATTTTTTTTATTTTATTTGTTATAATCTTGTTTTTTATATTTTTTCTTCAATTTTAATCATAAATAAATTTTTTTCCCTAGAATTTTTCTATTTTCTATTTTTATTATTTTAAATTTTTGTTTTAAAATTAAAAAAAAACGTTATCAAATGGAAAAAAATCTAATTTATTACTCTTTTAAAATTATTATGAAGAATAAAATTATCTTTCAAATTAATAAATCAAATTTAATGATTCTCAGATAAACAAACAATAATTCAATTTTTGATTTATTTTGATTACACACTCTCTCACACATTGTCTGGTTTCTCTCTCTTTCTATCTATCTATCTCTCATTTTCTCTCTCTCTATCATTTTCCTTCTCTTTTATTACTTGAATAAAATTAAAAAATAATGATTTAATTTTTGAGATCTGAATTTTGAAATTTTTTTTTGTTATTAAATTATAACTTTGAATAATTTTAATGCAAATTATTGGAAAATATATTTTTTAATTTTTAAATTCTCATTATTGATAATTAATATTTTCAATTTGTTTACAAAATACATGATATTTTTAAGTTCATTTTTATCTTTAAGAAATAAACTAAAAATTCAAAACTTTTTAACAAAAAAGCTATTATTGATCAAAAATAATAATAATACTAATTCCATTCAAATTTGAAATAATTTTTATATTTGAAAATTTTATAAAAATTATTTTTACATCTATTAGGATTTTTTTTTGTATTTCATTCTTTGAATTACTTTAACTTTTTAAAGTTTGATCAAAAATTTTTAAAAAAACTTGATATTCTATTAACGTTGGGTTTTTTCAAAATAGATAAAAACAAAACATATTATGTTGATGGTTTCTAATCATTTGATCGATCAATAATCCTAATAGAATTTTTACAAATTTAGGTATTTTCATTTTATTGAAAGATATCTCCAAAATTTTGAACAAAACCATCTCAATTTATTAATATTGATTATTCTTTATTTTTTTTTGTTTCATTAGTATTGTAATTTAGAAAAAAATTGGTAAACATTACAATTAATAAATTATTTCTAATTTGGTATTTCTTTCCCCAATTTATTAAAAAAGATTTTTTTATTTTTCAAAAATTGAATTTTAGTTTTTATCAATATTTTGAATTGGAGTTGAGGATTATGTTTATCATCGAAGAAAAAATGACCAGATTTGTGTTGTAATTTTTCAAATTACGATTTTGAAATCTGATTTATGAAATAATTCAAATTCCTAAAATTTTTAAAAAATATAAATATATTATTAAGGGTTACTTGAGATAATATAAACAAGGGATCAAGACTCTATTACAACAAGACCAAAATTTTAATATATGATATTGATGAGAATCACGAATCACAAATTTAGTAGATTCCAAGTTCAAAAAATTCTTATTGACTTAGGAAACTTAGTTTTGAAATTTTTTCTATAAGAGCAATTTTTTTTTTACTATTTTTTTGAAAAATTAAACATATAAATTCATTTTATTTCTCACATAAAAAGAATTTTTATTCTGATAATTGTCATTTTACATCATATTAAAAAATAAAAAGTCTTTATTAACAGGAATATTACAGTCAATCCAAATCTACAGTGAAATTTTATCAATATCAAATTTTGATGTTGATATAAATTTTTAAAAAGTTAAATATGAGAATAATAAAACTCATAATGAAAAAAAAAATTCCAAAATGAGTCAATATTCAAGAATTTTTTCTGATTTTCAAAAAATAAATTTTCAGAACCCAAAATGACTCTAAAAATTAGAAAATTCATTAAGAAACAACATAAAATTTCCTCTAAAAAATGAATTTATTTTTCAATCGCATTAGAAGAATATTTTTCATATCAACTCATTTATGAAAAATATTTTCAATTAAAGCTTTCTTATTCTTATATTCTTCGATTTAAAAACCTATATCAACATCAAATTTTGATATTGATAAAATTTCATGGTAGCCTTGGAACAGCTGTAATAAATAAAATTTTATGAATGATATAAGATATATGATAATGATTTATATAGTTAAATATTTTAATTCAATCAATTTTTTACAACAATATCAATTCCACAAAACCATTATTGGGGGTGATTTTAATTTAAATGAGATACAAATTAAACAATTTTCACTTTATAATTTTAAAATAATTTCAAATAATAGACAAAGTCGGAATGAAAACAATTTAGATTATTTCATCACAAATAATAAAATTTTAAAAAAAAATAAATCAATTTCTATTAAAAATACAATTAGTGATCATAACGCAATATTAAATCAATTTAATATTAATAAAAAATGGGAAATTAAAAAAACATATTGTATAAAAGATGTATTTAATTTTCAAAAAAATTTAAATCTATTTTTTAAAAATCATAATTATAAAGTAACAGAATCTATCTTCAAAAAGTTTAAAAAACAATTTATAATGAAAGATAGAGTAGTTTTGAATATACCTAAAAATTAATTAAAATTTATTGGTTTGATTAAAAGAGTTTATGATAATAAAGAGTTGATAAAAGAAATTAAAGATAGAAATAATAATAAGTATCGAAAAACATATTGATCAAATTAATATGGAATTCGAAAGTAATTATAATTTTTGGAAAAATCTTAGCCGGATAAGAGAATCTTTCAAAAAAAAATGATTTTAAATAATAATAATTTGGAAAAATCCTATTTTAATTATTTCAAATCAATAAGTAAAAAACCAAAAAAATATACAATAAATTTTATAAAAAATTATTATTTAGATAAAGAAAATTTATTTAATTTAGAAATTAAAGAAATATTCTCAGTTGCCAAAATCGAAGAATTAATTAAATATCAGAAAAATAAATCAGTTCAAGATTTTGACAAAATTAAACATTATAAATCAAGAAAAAATCAAAGTAACGAATTTTATTTAAATTATGAAAATTTTCTAATTACAATTTAAAAAATATTTCTAAATTGGATTCAAGATATTTCTCAAAAAAATAGTAATTTTATTAAAAAAAGAAATATATTATTCATTCATAATTCAGGAGATGAGGGGGTCCCACTTAATTATCGACCCATTTCCATAAACAAAACACTCACAAGATTTTTTCTTAAATTATTATATGCTGGGATACAAGATTCTTGGGATATAGTATCAAAAAAACAATTTGGATTTAAGAAAAAATTAGATACACGGATTGCTGTTTTGAATTTATTATATAAATATCAAAAAATAAAAACAAAAAACAAAGAAAAATGAAAATGTATATATAGTTACAATTGATATTCAAAAATGTTTTGACTCTATTCATCATTCATTAATTTATCACTCAATTAAAAAATTTATCAAAAATGAAATTTCAAAATGGTTCTACTTGCTTATTACTCAAAGGAAGGAATAGGTGTTTACCAAGGAGATCCATTATCTCCTCAATTATTTGGTTTTATTTCTCATTTTCTTTTAGAAAAAATCAATTCACAGCAATACACGTACAGATTTTTGCTGATGATTTGATATTAATAATGAAAGGATCAATGATTGAAATAAATTATCAATTACAAAAAATATATAAAATAATAAAAGATTTTGGAATGAATTCAAATGATGATAAAACAAAAAAACCCTAATGCCAAAAGAAATTTTATATCTTGGTATTTGGTTAGACAAAAAAACTCATTTAAAATTTAACTTTAAAAAGGTCAATAATAATTTTGAAAAAATCCTACATATTTTTAAAGAAAGGAATTTTTCTAATGGATTAAAAATTCAATTCTTTAAAGCCGTTTTACATAGTCAACTATTATATGGGTTGGATATATTTGACTTTACAGAATCCGATTTCAAAAAAATTGATATTTGGATTAATAAGAAAATCACAGAATCGCTTTTAATAAACCCACATTCCCCAAGACTTATCTATAAAACTGAAGCAAAAATTGATTTGGCAAGAATCACAATTTACAAAAGAAAATTCAAATTAATTCAAAAATTAAAAATTTTTGGATTTGATGCATTAATAAATAATCTCCCCTTTAGAGAAAAAGAAACAGAAAACATTAATTGGAAAGCTCGAAATTTAAAAGAATTAGAATCTGAACTCGAAGTTTACAGAATTAATCAATTAAAAAATAGTTCAAGTTGGAAAGTACAAAATTATTTGAAAATAATTTTGATACAGGGAAATATTAACAAACAGCAAAAATATTTAAAATGGAAGGGTTCAACTTCTATTCTAAAGTTAAGAAATTATACAAATTATCTTAATAGATATTCTTATTTTATGAACAAAAATAAATCACAATTTTGTCAATTGTGTAAAATAAATAAAGATTTGGATATCATTGAAGATTTGGATCATTTTCTCTGGAACTGCCCAGCCTATGAAAATAATCGGAAAATCTGGATTTCTGAATTAGAAAAAAATAATTTTTCACTTATTTTTAAATAATAATAATATTTATAATATTATTAATAAACAAGATTCAATATCTTTATTAGCTTTAGTAGATAATAAGACTATGTTTGAATCTATTATACGATTTCTAAATTCAAGTTTAGGAATTCGGGCAAACAAGAGGAATTCTAAACTCCTCCCTTAAATTACAATAAAAAAAAAATTCAATCAATTTTTATATAATCAAGAAAATCAATATTAAAAATTAATATAAATATAATTAATATAAAATAAAAATTCAAATATTATCAAGGTAAAAAACTTGGTATAATACAAGGAAGCACTTTTATCATCAATTATATATATACACTTATTGAACATTTATTTTTATTAAAATTAATATCATTAACAACTATTTGTCAAATATTTGTAGATGATTAATTTAAATTATTAAAGATCATATATATATATTAAATAAATAAATAATTAATAAAATCATTATTAATAATTTTTCAATTTGAATTAAAATCTAATAAAGATAAAAAAAAAGAAATATTCTAGGATTTAACCAAAAATTTAAAAAGTTGGTAATTTATTTAGAAAATATTTGACATTTAGACTTTAACAGAAAGAATGCATAGGAAACTTTTAACTATTCTAAACAATTATTTAATAATTTTCATACAAATAATTCAGAAATTCGATCATTGTTATCTTTTATATTATTCAGTAAATTAACATTCTGGTTAGAATTTTTTAACAATAAAATAGAAACACTAAATAATTAAAATTCATGGATTAAAACATATATTATCGAAATATATAAAAAAAACAGAAACACGCAAGTTCTTTTTGTTAAACAAAAATTTATAATACAAATATTTGGTAATTTCAATTAATAAATTGAAATTTAAATTCAAAAGATAAATTAAAACAGTTATCTCCAGATTATTTGGATGAACTAAACTAGATTTCAAAAATTTTTGATCATTTTATAATGTGAATGGAAGTTTTTTTGAGGGTTTATCACATATTCTTATCAAAAAAATATTTTTAAAATTTTGAAATCAGTATCATTTTTTCTAATTTTGCAAATTTTAGTTTTGCTTTTTCAAATTTTTGTATATTTTTTGTTTTTCTTTTTTTTTTTATTGTTTCCATTTCTTTTGTTTTTCTTTTTGATACTTTTTTTTTCAAAAAAATCAATGAAAAATTAAAGACCTTATAAAAAAAAATAATCACTAACAAAATTGAAACCATGTAATATCTTTTCAAATAAATTTAATTATTCATAAAAAATCTTGTTGGTTAAACTTTTTTTCAATTAAAAGTTAAGTAATAAAAAATTGGTAATATTCTTTTCAAAAATTGTGACTAACTTTTTTTTTTAGTTTTTGGTTTTATTTTTCAAAATTTTTAAATATCATATTTTTATATATTAAGAATCATTTAAATTTTAATTTCAAATCAGATTTAATTATTTGATAAATTGAATACAAAAAGATTTGTTTTTATTTTTTCAATTTATTATTTCGCTGAGTTACAATTTTTGAAATGGATTTTACTTTGTAATACATAAAAACCCTAAATAACTTTTCTCTATAAGGTTTAAAATAAGAGCACAAAGAGATAAAAGAAACTATTGATTACTTTTTATAGGTGTGTCATTCATATGAAAATAAATCAATATTTTATATAATATTTTTTAAGAATTAAATTGGTATGAAATAATTTTAGAACATCTGAGTTTAAAATAATTTTCATTAATTAATAATCATGAAATCATTATTTTTATACTTAAATTCATGAAAGTGGATTTGACTAAATAAATACTTGGTGTGTAATTTACACTTCATCCCCAATAAAAATTTAAAATAGTCTCAAGATTATTTTTCAATTTTGAGATAATTCTTATAGTATACTAAAAAAATTGATTAATTCAAACGATTGAGTAATATGTGCACTGTTCCAAGTATGATAGTAATAAACCTTAAATTTTTAAATCCATCTAATAAATCTTCACCAAGAAATATTTATTAGATGGATTTAAAAATTTAAGGTTTTTGAAAATAAAAATCAATAATTGATATTGGGGAATGTTGATAATTTTATCCCAAAAATTCAATAACAATTTTTTTATGACAAAATTGAATTAAATTGTTATAAGGATTTTTTTGAATAAGACCAAACAATTTGTTAAATTTTTAATTTTGTTGTAATTAAATTCTTTTGGAATTTTGTATTTTATATTAGAAAACGATAAAACTACTTTTATAAAACTTTTAAAAAGGAAAAAATTTATGCTTACTGTTGAGAGAAAAATATTGGATACAGAAAAAAGGTTGGACACTATTTTTAATTGGGAACATTAGTAAAAATTGAAAATCAAATGCTATTGATAACTAGGTGAATTTTTGATAAATACAGGTTTAAAGGTGTTACAAGTTCATTAATCTGTGATGTGTGTAGAATACTCATTTGAATGGTTGATAACTAAAGTAGATCCGGTTATTGTAACAAAAATCCTAGTTTTAGTAAAGTTTACTATTAATTCTGAAAATGGTCATTTTTAAACTTGTTTTAGATTAAAAGAGATAAGGTTTTGAAAAAAGTAGAATTACATTAATCCTTATTCTAATAAGTAGATTATTCTTATTTTCTTTAGTTATTTCACAAACAATTGAAATTAAAAAAACATTTTCAGGTTCTATTAATGTTCCCAATTTAAATTGCTGTCAAAACTATTTTTCTCTGTCCAACATTTTTCTCTCAGCAGTTAATAGATCTTGAATTTCAGAGATAAATTTTTTTGTTAAGCTTTCTATCAAAATTTCATTTATTTAATCACCAAGATATCTTTTTTAGTTTTATTTTTTGGGATTAAAGTTGAATTATTAATTATTTAAAATAATAACAAATAAAAAATTATTATTCTAAATTCACCCTATCCAACATAAAACCAAAAATATGTTACAACCATCATTAAGAATTAACTTAATATTGAATAAAAATAATGGGTTACTTTTGAAAAAGTTTTTATATTGGAAATATAAGAATTTTTGGATTTCACAAAAAAAGATTATCTCAATTAATAAGTTGTTTAGAAGAGAGTTAACTCATCCCATTCAGGAAATTCCAAAATAAAAGTTACATTAAAAAAAAATATTATTTATCTTGAAAAGATTTTTATTTTAGTTTAAAAAAATACTATTCACGCGAACTTTTACTATCCCAGAAATTTGCAAAAAAATAATATATCTTTTGTTTTTTATTGATTGAAGGGGGTGATCAACTATCCTCTTTCAACTCTTGATTATTAATGATAAATTAGCAACATAGATGATATTGAAAAAAAAATAATATGGAATCCAGCAACTTTCAATTTTTTATTGGTTGAATAATAAAAAAAAAAAACAAGTTAGAAAACACAAATTAATATTTATTCAAAGACCGTTCGTAAAAAATCAAAAAAAATCAATACCCATTGTTATCAAGAACATTCATTAAAACAGATACCTTCCTTCTATTTAAAAGTTTAACCTTTAATTATTTCAAAGAAAATGTGAATGCTTCGTTGAAAGGTAGTTGTTTAGTAACTGCCATTTTTTTCTTTTTGATCGAATCTTTTTTGATAGCTCCAGTTTTTGTTTTTGTCTTTGCTTTTTATTTTCAAGTTTCCCCAGACTGACTAGTTTCTATATTTCCAGCATTAGTAGGTAACCACTTGGTTTTTCTTCTTAGTAACTCTTCTTTCCAATATAAAGGATATTCACAAAGGTTAATTAAAAATAAATTGTCAAAAAAACTTTTTTCTGAACCACTATTCTCACCCTTACTAAGTTCAAGATCAATCCTCTATGAACCAAAAAAAAAAAGTCTTTTACTTTGACACAAGCTTATCTTATTTTTCAAATTGTAGGGGTTGTAAACCCTGAAATCGACTATTTTTTTCACAACAAGAATAACGCAATCCATACAAATACTTTCAAGACTTTTTCAAACTTTCAAACTTTAAAGTCTGCAAGATTTCAGTTTCTGATATTCTATCATATTTTTTCAAATTTCAAATACTTGATACAAATTTTTACAAGCCAAAAAAAGGGTAAAAATAATGATGAACATAATTTAACATTTAGAATTTAAGGGACCAGTCTTCTACGACAACAAGGCAAAATTTTAAAATATGTTATTGGTGGTATTCTCTACTTTCGTATTTTGTAGATCCCATGTGTCAAAAAATTCTGATCGACTAAGAAAGCCATAAAAGAAAATTAGTTTAGTGAGATCAATTTTTTTTTTCCATTTTTTCTGAAAAAGAAAACTATTAAATTCATTTTATTTCTCACAATTTATCAAGTTTTTACCCCGTTTATTGTCATTTTGATCATTATTATACTATAACATTTCTTTATTACCAGTAATATTAATATAAAGATTTTTGTTCTTTTTTGAGATAAAACTTTTGGTTAACTAAAAAAATTGATATATTTAACCGATTAAAAAATAATTGTATTTTTTTAAGTATAGTAGTTATAATAATCAAAGTTTTGTGGTCACTTAAAAGTTTTACTGAGAAATTTTGTTTTTGTTTTAAGATGAAATTCGATTTTTCAAAATAAAAATCAATAAAAGATATTTGGGAATTAGTTAATTTTATCCTCAAAATTCAAAATCATTTTTTTTCGGCCAAAAATGATTTGAATTGTTATTTGGATTTTTGTGAATAAGAACAAACAATTTGTTGAAAACCAGAAAACAACTTTTTCAAAACCTTAAAGAAAAAAATTTTTTTGCATAATAGATCTCAATTTAATTGATAAACTGTAGTCAATCTTCTACCGAATATTCATTTATTAAATCACCTAAACCACGAATAGTTTTGATGGCTAAGATTTGAATTGAAATATAAATCAAAGAAATTGAAACCAAATAAAAAATTTGCTTTCGAAATCAAGACTTTCCAACATAAAACGAAAAATATGTTTTCCCATTTCCAAGAATTAACTTAATTCTTAAACAAAATAATAGGTTAATTTTTTTCGTTTTATATTGGAAAGATGCAAATTTTGAATTTCAAAAAATAGACTCAAATCAATAAATTGTTTAAATGAGGTTAACTCATCCATTTCATAAGTCTAAACACAAATTACAAAAAAAAAAATTTTCAAGATCTTAACAAGATTTCATTTTATTTTCAAAAATGACTACTACCTTATTGAAATTTTGGTTAGTTATCATAAAGAAAACTATTTGTTTAACTTACAAAAACCTGAAAATCTTTTTATGAAAACCCAAAAAGTGTAAAATTGTAAAAAAAGTAATTAATCGTTTTTTTAAAAGTTTGACATTCTAAAAACTTTTAAATTGTAAGTTGTTGAATTGTGATCATGTAATTCCTTTCAAAATTTGGAACAATTTTAAGAAAAACAAAAGTGTTATCAAGTAAAAAAAGTGACTACTTATTTTGTGTGATTCTATTCGTTAATTATTTTTTAATTCTTCATTTTTTTATTTTTCTTTTTTTCAAAATTTCCCTTTTTTAAAAATTAAATTTTTCTTTTTAGAATAAAAACAACAAGAATCGTTTTACAAAAAAACAAACAACAAAAAAAAACCAAAAAAGTTTTTATTTTTGTTTTTTGAATTGCAAGACTGTTTGAAATTATAAATGAACCTAAGAAACCTAAAAGAAAAAGAATTCAAAATTGAAATTAAAAGGTTAATCTTAAATGCACCAAACCTGACCAAGTTGAATCTTTTTGATAATCAAATTGGAGCCGAGGCAATGCAAACTTTAAGTGAATCTTTAAAAGTCAACCAAACCCTTATTGAATTGAATCTTTATTCTAATCAAATCGGAGACGAGGAAATGCAAGTTTTAATTGAGTCTTTAAAAATCAACCAAACCCTAACCAAACTGGACCTTACTGAGAATGAAATTGGAGCCAAGGTAATGCAAGCATTAAGTGAATTGCTAAAAGTCAACCAAACCCTAACTAACTTGGATCTTTTTGGTGATGACATTGGAGCCAAAGGAGTGAAAGCTTTATGTGAAGGTCTAAAAGTCAACCAAGCTCTTACTAACTTGATTCTGACTAGGAATCAAATTGGAGCCGAGGGAATGCAAGCTTTAAGTGAATGTCTAAAAGTCAACCAAACCCTAACCAAGTTGGATCTTTCTGGTAATCGAATTAGAGCCAAAGGAATGAAAGCTTTATGTGAAGGTCTAAAAGTCAACCAAACCCTAACCAAGTTGGATCTTTCTAAGAATCTACTTGAAATCGAGGGAATGAAAACTTTAAGTAAATTGCTAAAAGTCAACCAAACCCTTATCAAATTGAATCTTTCTAGTAATCCAATCAGAGCCAAAGGAATGCAAGTTTTAAGTGAATGCCTAAAAGTGAACCAAAGCCTTATTAGTCTGGATCTTACTTGGAATCATATTCGAGCCAAGGGAATGCAAGCTTTAAGTGAATGTCTAAAAGTCAACCAAAGCCTTATTAGTCTGGATCTTACTTGGAATCATATTCGAGCCAAGGGAATGCAAGCTTTAAGTGAATGTCTAAAAGTCAACCAAACCCTGACCAACTTGGTTCTTTATGAGAATAAAATTCGAGCCGAGGGAATGCAAACTTTAAGTGAATCCTTAAAAGTCAACCAAACCCTTACTAAACTGGTTCTTCGTAAGAATGAAATTGGAGACGGGGGAATGAAAGCATTATGTGAAGCCTTAAAACTCAACCAAACCCTTACCAACTTGGATCTTTCTTGGAATCCAATCGGAGATGAGGGAATTCAATCTTTAAATGAATTGCTAAAAGTAAACCAAACCCTTATCTATCTGGATCTTTCTTTGAATGATATTAGAGCTGAAAAAATGAAAGCTTTATGTGAATCTTTAAAAATCAATCAAACCCTTACCAGCTTGGATCTTTCTAATAATGGAATTGGAGCCGAGGGAATGGAACCACTATGTGAATCCTTAAAAGTAAACAAAATCCTTACTAAATTGGACCTTACTGAGATGGCAATTAGAGATGAGGGAATGCAAGTTTTAAGTGAAGCCTTAAAAGTCAACCAAACCCTAAGCAACCTGAATCTTTCTTATAATCAAATTGGATTAAAGGGAGTAGAATACCTAATTGATGCCTTAAAGGTCAACCAAACATTAACCCAATTGGATCTTTATGATAATCAAATAAGATATAATGACAATAAAAAAGTTCAAGAAAAAAATATTCAAGAATTTATACAATCCTTAAAAATCAATAAATTTATTACCACACTGAATATTGATAAGGGAAATAATATTAATCAAAAAAATATATACAAAATATATAATTTAATTAGAAGAAATAACATTTTTCAAAAAAAGTTAAAAAAATCAGCCAAAGTTGGAAATTTGCAATTATTCCAAGAATTAATTCAAATCGAAAAAATACCCTTAATATACCAATTATTCTCTTCAGATGCAATAGATATTCCAAAGAACCAAGAAGAAAATACAATTTTCCATACAGCCATTTTTCATCATCAAACAGAATTTTTATTTCATTTATTATTTGCAAATAATGAAAAAACAGATCAAGAAATTATTTCAAAAAGAAATTTTTTATTGAATTTCAAAAATGCAAAAACAAAAAAAAGTGCAATTGATTTGTTAAATCCAAATGAAATTTTAATTCAAGATTTTAAAAATTATTATAACCAATTTATTTCATCATCTTCATCATCATCATCATTATCTTCTACTTCATCTTCTTTTTCGACATCTTATTTCAATAATAATGAAAAATCAAATAATAATTTCCCAAATAAATTAATTGCAGAAAAAGAAATAATATTGATGAGAATTGGGAAAGAATGGAAAACAATCAAAAATGAATTCAAAAATGAATTAACTAAAAAACAAAAACAATTATTTTTAAAATGGTTATATTGTCCTGTTTCATTGAAATTTCAAGAAAAGCAAATAATTCTTGAAGTTTTCAAATTATTAAATATCAACCAATTTGAGAAACAAACTTTATTTACAAATGAAAAATTATTAAATGATTTCCAAAATTATATCACGAAATATGCAAATTCTGAAAAAAAAATATTTCAAATCAACTTAAAAAAGAAAAAGAAAAAGAAGAATGAAAATACAAATGATGATTTCAAAATCAAATCAATCCGAATCAATAAATTTATTCTTTGTTTAAGATCAAATTTATTTCGAGATCTAATTTTTCAGACTTTTCCTTTCCAATCAGAAATTGAAAAAAAATTGGAAAAAAAAATTGTAAAAGAAATGGAAAATAAAGAAGAAAAAGAAAAGGAAACGGAAATGAAAAAGGAAACAGAAAAAATAAAGGTAAAAGAAAAAGAAAAATTAAAAGTAAAAGAAAATGAAAAGGAAACAAATCTAGAACAAAAAAATCTAACAATCGATCAGGCTACTGATTATTTCACTTCAATTTATGAATTTTATCCATTTTTTCTCTCAGAATTTTATAATTTAAATATGACTCGATTTGATTTTACTTTTGATTTTGAAAACAAAAACTACAACAACAATAATAACAACAAGCACAATATTCAAAAAATCGGCAACAACAATCAGAAAAATACTAATACTAACATTAATAATAATAAAAAGAATAAGAAAAACGATAATGATGATCATAATAATGATAATAATAAAAAATCTACAACAAAAAATAATAATAAGAAGATCCAGAATAAACCAACAACCAAAAATAACAATCAAAAATCATCAGAGCAATTAATTTTAACAATTACAAAAGCAAAAAGACTTTTAAAAACTTATAATCAAAATAATCTCAATAATTTAATCGATTTCTTTTTAAAAAATGATGTTTCTGGTTTTTATCAAACAAATCAACTTTTATTCATTTCTAATTTATTTCATTTGTCTCAAAAATTATAATCAAAAAAATAAAAAATATAACAAATTTTAAAATAATTTCAAAATCAAATAAAGGAAACAAAAAGATGAAATAAATTTTGATGAATAATGAACATTATTTGAACGATAATTTTATTTCAATTCTCATTTATATATATATAAAATTACTTATTTAAAATGATTTATCATGTTTTAATTAGTTTATCATTACTTTTACATTTGAAAGAATATTAATTTTCAATTTAATCTTATTATCCTTTATTTTAATTTGATTTATTTTCATTTATATTGATCTATTTTTTTTGAAGCTCTTTTTTATTTTAATCTGATAAATAAATTTCTTTTCTTATTATTTTTGATCTTTTCTGTTTTCCTATTTCTATAATTTTAAAAATCTTTTTTTAAAATTTCAAAAAACGTTAAAAGAACGAAAAAAAATCATATTTATTATTCTTTTATTGATTTAAGAAGTATATATTACACAATAAATGTACTTTTACTTAAATTTCCTCAAAGATAATTTAAGCCCAAAAATATAGATTTCACAATTAATCAAGGGAAAGACACACCCAAATTTTTCATGTATATAAAATGCTAAAAGAAAAATAATTGTAAAAATGAAAAGAAAAAGAATATAGAAATCTAATTTTCAAATGGTTAATAAGAAGCAATTGGTTAAAAATCAATTAAAAAAAAAAATAATATCTAAAATTAAGGGCTCCCAAAATTACATCCATGATAGTTTTGGTTAGTTTACTTTAATCTGAAAATTTATCATGAATGTTCATTTGTGGAACATTGTTTAATTGTTTTAATTTCATTTTTTTTTTTTTATTTGATCTTATTTACTTTTAAAATTTTGTCATTTTTAACTTTTTTTTTAGTTTTTATTTGCAAGTTCATAATACTTTTGTGTTTCAATGTACCAGTATTAGCAATTAAATATTTGACATTTTCCGTTTGTAACTCTTCTTCCCCAATATTAAGATGATTTAGAAGGGTAACAATCGAAAAAAATTAATAAATCGTATTTATTATATTTTTTTATTTTCAATTTTGAAGGGATGAACTTAATTTACTCTTATAGCCATTAGGTTTTCCAGAATTTAAAAGAATATGGTAAAATCAAAGGTTTTCCTTTATTCTTTTGAATTCTGGAAAACCACGATTAACTTATCTTGAGTTTTCTGTTTATTAGTAAAATCGATAGATTTTCATTAGGTTTTTGTGAGTTTTCGAAATAAACCGAAAATTTATTAAATTTTAAAACAATTTCAAAAAGTAAAAAAAACCTTGAACACTTCACTAATAAAACAGAAAACCTCAAATAAAAGCCTCGTGAGGTTTTTTTAATTTTTGAAATAAACCAAAAATTTTTAAAAATAGAAAAAACCGCTATTGGCTTTTCCAGAATTTAAAAGAATAAAGTAAAATCAAAGATTTTACTCCATTCTTTTGAATTCTGGAAAAGTTTGGCACTCTATGGCACTCTATGGCACTTGACTGAACTTGTCGTTAGGTTTTTCAGAATTCAAAAGAATGGAGAAAAATCAAAGATTTTACTCAATTCTTTAAAACCTAGGCACTCTACGGCGGTCACTCTTATTATTAATGGTAAATTAACAATTTAGATGATATTGACAAAAAAATATTTTCGAATCGAGCAAGTTACAAATTTTTATTGGTTGATAAAACAAATTGAAAAAAAATTGAAAAAAAAAAAAAAAAAACAAGTTAAAAAACAAAATAAAAGGCTTCAGTTAATAAACAAAAAAAATATTTTTTCAAAGGTCCTTGGTTTCAAATCAAAATACTTTTTAACCGATTTTGATCAAGAACATACAAAAAAACAGACACAATCCTTTTATTTGTAATTTGAGCATTTATTTATTTCTAAGAAATCAAGAATGCTTCGTTGAGAGGTAGTTGTTTAGTAATTGCCATTTTTTTTCTTTTTGATCGAATCTTTTAAAATCGTTCCAGTTTTTATTTTGTCTTTGCTTTTATTTTCAAGTTTCCCCAGATAGACTAGTTTCTACCCTTCCAGTATTAGTAAACAATCACTTGGTTTTTCTCAGTAGTAACTAATATAGCCAATTAAAATTGAAAATTTAACAAATATAAAAATTAAAATTAAAAAAAAGAATAAAAAAAAAGATTATCTTGTATTGGGTAGACTTTGGCTTGTAATTTGTTATTATCTGATTGATCTTCAACTTTGTAGAGTAGTTAATAGTTGATTTTAAAAACAGCAAATTTTGACTATTCATTTTTAATTTTCCAAGAAATCCAAAATTAAAGTGTGGAAGATTAATTTATTAGAAGAAGAGTTATAATAAAAATGAACACTGTTGATTGTGGGTTGACAATTGAAATGTTAAATTCACTCAGTTTTTTGTTTTATTTGGAGATTTTAGAAATATATATATATAGATATTTTTTATAAAATTCATAGAGTTCAAAATTAACTGATTATCTGAAATTGTTAACCAACAAGACAAATTTTTATAGAACTTGTCTTCGAATAAATATAGTCTTACCATTCTTTATTTTAGGTTTTATCAAAAATTAAAAATCAATTAGCCAAAATTATAATTTTTGATCAACTATTAAAATCCATACAAAGTTGAAGATCCATCAGCTAAAGAACCAAAAAAATAAGTCTTTTACTTTAACACAATCTAATCTTTTTTTTCAAATTTCAGGGACATTAAACATTAAGGGTTGAGTCATTACGGTGGAAAAATTTTTTTCTGAAATGGAAAAAAACTTTTTAGTAATTTTTATGAGGACCTAACACCAATCAAAAACCAGCCAACCTATGATGTATGATCGATCTCCAAAAATCAACAACTAAAGATGAGGACATTTTTAGAAAAAAGCGCCAAAGATCTACATTCAATTTCCAATTAGAATGGTTAGAATTTACAATTTTGAAAACAACTATGTCCGTTTTGAAGTGTCGCTCTTTGGCGCTTTTTGAGATCTCGGTGATTTTTTTTTTCAATTTTTTCAATTTTCAAATGAGTTATTTTAATCGATTAAATATTACCGAATCCATTCTGGGTCAAATTTAGAGAGTTTTAAAATAACCACAAATCAGATTAAAACAAACTAAATTGATTGCGAAATTCAAGAAAGCAATTTGTTTTGATTTATTGAAATTTAACCATTTGGAAATATAAAATAGAAAAGATGAATTATTTTTTAAAAATTTTGATTTTTTGAAATTGAGATCTCTTTTAAACTTATTTTTCTTCTTTGAATTTTCTACCAATAAGATCCTAATAGAATTTTTTTTTTGTTATTTGAATTTTGTCCACCAAAAGAAGGTTATTTCACAATACGATTTTTGGTTTCAAGTCACCCCTTGAGTATGGTGAATATTCACGGTAAATGACTAGACACTTAGATCAACAATTTTTTTCATTTTTTTATTTTTTTTCAATTTTCAATTTAAAATTAAGGTTTACAATCCCTGAAACTGGAAAAAAGATTATCTTGTATTGGGTGTGACAACTTGTTATTTTGGTTCTTAGCTGATCGATCCACAACTAAGTTTGGATCGTATAGGTGGTTGAAAAAGGCTATTTTTGACATTTAATTTTTTTTTTTTCCGAAATCCGAATTGATGAGTCTAAGATTAATTAATTGGAAGATATTTAATTAGTAATTGAGTTTTTTGTTTTATATGTTGAAATTTTTATTTACGCTTTGTATTATTTGATGCTTGTAAAAAAAAATTTATTTTATTTACTCCTAATTCTGTAAAAGGAAAATGATAATTATAATTGACAACCCAAAAATTAACACTTTCAATTCAATACCTTCCAATCAAAAAATCTTAGACTCATCAATCTGGATTTCGGAAAAAAAAAAAATAAAATGACAAAAATAGCCTTTTTCAACTACCTATACGATCCAAACTTAGTTGTAGATCGATCAGCTAAGAACCAAAATAACAAGTTGTCACACCCAATACAAGATAATCTTTTTTCCAGTTTCAGGGATTGTAAACCTTAAAGTCATTTTTTCTTTTAAAATTAAATTCCCTTGTTTTAAGAATTAAAATTTTCGTTTTTGAATAAAAACAAAAGAACCATTTAAAAGAAAAAGATAAAAGCAAATAAAAAATTAAAAAAGTTTTTATTTTTGGGTTTTTTGAATTGCACGTACGTCTGAAATTATCAATGAACCAAAGGAACCCTGACGAAGAAGGTGACTCAAAAGAAGCGAAATTCAAAAAAGAAATGCAAAGGTTAATCTTAAATGATCAAACCCTTACTAGTCTGGATCTTTCTTATAATCAAATTGGAGCCGAAGGAATGCAATCTTTAAGTGAATGTCTTAAAGTCAACCAAACCCTTACCAACCTGAACCTATCTGAAAATTTAATTGGAGCCAAAGGAATGGAAACTTTAAGTGAAGCTTTGAAAGTCAACCAAACCCTTACCAACTTGGTTCTTTTTTTTAATCAAATCAGAGACGAGGGAATGCAACCACTATGTGAATCCTTAAAATTCAACCAAACCCTTACTGTCTTGAGCCTTTCTATGAATAAAATCAGAGCCAAAGGAATGAAACCACTATTTGAATCCCTAAAAGTCAACCAAACCCTTACCAACTTGGACCTTTCTTGCAATCAAATTGTAGGCGAGGGAATTCAAGCTTTATGTGAAGCTCTAAAAGTCAACCATCACCTTACCCAATTGAACCTTAGTGATAATAGAATTGGATCCAAGGGGTTAAAATACCTAAGTGAAGCCTTAAAGATAAACCAAACCTTAATCCATTTGAATCTTTCTCAGAATAAAATAAGATATTATAATGACAATAGAGAAGATCAATACTGTGAAAAAAATCTTCAAGAATTTATACAATCCTTAAAAATCAATAAATCTATTACCAAACTATATATTGAACGAAATAATATTATTGAAAAAAATATATACAAAATATATTATTTCATTGAAAGAAATTTCATTTTTCAAAAAAAGTTAACCAAATCAGTCAAAGTTGGAAATTTGCAATGTTTCCAACAATTAATTCAAATTGAAAAAATTCCCTTAATATACAAACCCTATTCTTACCAACCATTCGGTGACTATGAAGAAACAAATAACCCAAATAACCAAGAAGAAAATACAATTTTCCATACAGCCATTTTTCATAATCAAACAGAAATTTTATTTTATTTATTATTTGCAAATAATGAAAAAACAGATCAACAAATTATTTCAAAAAGAAATTTTTTATTGAATTTCAAAAATGCAAAAACCAAAAAAAGTGCAATTGATTTGTTAAATCCAAATGAAATTTTAATTCAAGATTTTAAAAATTGTTATAATCAATTTATTTCATCATATTCTTTTTCATCATCATCTTTTTCATCTACTTCATCTTCTTTTTCGACATCTTATTTCAATAATAATGAACAAAATAATAATTTCCCAAATAAATTAATTGCAGAAAAAGAAATAATATTGATGAGAATTGGGAAAGAATGGAAAACAATCAAAAATGAATTCCAAAATGAATTAACTGAAAAACAAAAACAATTATTTTTAAAATGGTTATATTGTCCTGTTTCATTGAAATTTCAAGAAAAGCAAATAATTCTTGAAGTTTTCAAATTATTAAATATCAACCAATTTGAGAAACAAACTTTATTTTCAAATGAAAAATTATTAAATGATTTCCAAAATTATATCAAAAAATATACAAATTCTGAAAAAAAAATATTTCAAATCAACTTAAAAAAAAAAAAGAAGAAAAAAAAGACAAAGAAAAATAAGAAGAAGAATGAGAAGAAGAAGAAAAAAAAAAAAGAAGAATGAAAATAAAAATGATTATTTCAAAATCAAATCAATTCAAATCAATAAATTTATTCTTTGTTTAAGATCAAATTTATTTCGAGATCTAATTTTTCAGACTTTTCCTTTCCAATCAGAAATTGAAAAAGAAAAGGAAATAAAAATTTTTAAAGAAAAAGAAAAGGAAAATGAAAAAGGAAACAGAAAAAGAAAAGGAAACAGAAATAAAGGAAAAAAAAAAAAAGAAAATGAAAAAGAAAAGGAAAAAGACAAACGAAAAAAAAAAGTAAAACTAACAATCAACCAAGTTACTGATTATTTCACTTCAATTCCTGAATTTTATCCATTTTTTCTCTCAGAATTTTATAATTTAAATTTGACTCCATTTGCTTTTACTTTTGATTTTGAAAACAAAAACTACAACAACAATAATAACAACAAGCACAATATTCAAAAAATCGGCAACAACAATAACAATCAGAAAAATACTAATACTAACAATAATAATCAGAATCAGAATAATTGTAAGATTAAGAATAAACAAACAAACAAAAATAGCTTTGAAAAATCATCAGAACAATTAATTTTAACAATTACAAAAGCAAAAAGTATTTTAAAAACATATAATCAAAATAATATCAATAATTTAATCAATTTCTTTTTCAGAAAAAGATGTTTCTGGATTCTATCAAACAAATCCACTTTTATTTATTTCTAATTTATTTCATTTCTCTCAAAAATTATAAAAAATATAAATTATTATTTTTTTATTGATTGAAGGGAGTGATCAACGATCTTCTTATAGATCTGATTACTAATTCTTAATTAGCAATTCAGATGATATTGAAAAAAAAATATTTTGGAATTGAGCAAGTTACAAATTTTTATTGGTTGAAAAAACAAAAAGAAAAATCAAAAAGAAAAAAAAAAGAAAAAAAAAAGAAAAAAAAACAAAAAAAATAATAAAAAAAGCAAGTTAAAACAAAAAAAAGGATTTTTCAAAGGCAGTTGGTAAAAAAAAATCAAAAAAAAACCAACAGCCCATTTTTATCAAGAATACTCATTAAAACAGACACGATTCTTTTATTTAAAATTTTGTAATTTAATTATTTCAAAGAAATCGTGAATGCTTGGTTGAAAGATAGTTGTTTGGTATCTGCCATTTTTTTTCTTTTTGATCCAATCTTTTATTGATCGTTCCAGTTTTTTTTTTTTCTCTTTGTTTTTTATTTTTAAGTTATACATAATGACTAGTTTCTATACTCCCAGTATTAGTAGATAACCACTTGGGTTTTTCTTCTTAGTAACTCTTCTTCCCAATAAATTGGAAATTCAACGAGGGAAAAAATAGAAAAAAAAATGAAAAAAAGATTAACATGTATTGGGTCGACGTAACTTATGAAGGGACTAGTCTCTATTAATTTTTTTTTTTTTGACCAATAACTAAATAAGGAATCCTTATCTTGAAATATGTTTAAAATTGAAAATAGACAGGTTTTTTCAATATTAGAACTTTTAGTTCTTGTTTTTTTTTAAAATTTTACAATTCTGTCAAAAAAAATGACTTTTAAAAATGTCTTTGAAAAAAAATATCTTTAAAGGAGGAGAATTTTTTGATTAATTTTGGATTTAATTATTTTCTCAAAAATAATATTTATTCTCATTTTGAAAAACGAAAAAATAATTTAAAACTAGTGAATATTTTCTCTTTCACTTCTGTTCATCCAACTTGACTCTATAAAGAACTCAATGTGTTTTATCAATAATTACTTTTTAAAAAAATAGTTCTTATTCCTTATCTTTGATTTTTTTTGACTCTGACAAAAACTTTTGGAATGATAATTTGGGAATACTTAAAAAAACTTCAAATTCAACAAAAAAAAAAGAGTGTAAAATCAAAAAGTAGATTCATAAAAAAAAAGAAGGATACACGAAAAGAAAGAAAATCTTTTATTAAGAGTAAAACCTATATTGCATATTTTTTTCGAATCAAACTGTTTTTTTCATACAAATCCAAAAAAACATTTTCAGGTTTATTTTTCAAACTATTTTTCGTAGCTCTTCCACAAACATAACAAGGTTTTGCTTTCTTGCTCATATTTTTTTTTTTATTTTTTGTATTTTTACAAAAAGTTGAAAAAAAGAAACTTTCAAAAAAGTGAAAAAATGGAAAATTTGTTTATATCTATAAAAACAATAACTAAATTTAATGTATGTCATTTATCGAGATTTCATTACTATACAAAGAAGTTTTTCACTTTGATTTCAAGTCTAAGTAATTGGCAAAAAAAATTCTAAATCTCTATTAAATCTACCTAAAAAAAATTTATATAGACTAGTCCCTTAATTGGGTATTAACTGATGGATCTTTAACTTGGTAAGGATTTTAATAGTTCAAAAAAAATAAATTTTGACAATTTTATTTTTAATTTTTAAGAAATCCAAATTTAGAGTGTGGAAGACGAATAAACTTTAAGACAAGTTATTCTAAAAATGTGTTTTGTTGATTGTGGGTTGTTAATTGAAATTTTAAATTTTACTCAGTTTTTTATTGTATTTGGAGATTTTAGAAATATCTATATAGATAATTTTTTTTTATTCTATTCATTGAGTTCATAATCAAATTTTAAAATTTGAATTGTAGGCCCACAATCAACAATAACACATTTTTACTAGAACTTTGGATTCCAAGTATATTAGTCTTATAATTTTTAATTTTGGATTATTGGAAAATTAAAAATCAATTTGTAAAAATTACTTTTTTTTGAACTATTATTAAAACCTATAACTATTCCTATGTTGATCTTCTAAAGAACCAAAATAATAAGTGTCCATATTCTTAAGTTCAATATATTCTTTTTTCATATTTCAGGAATGTATACCTTAAATCGACTATTTTTTCATTTTGTTTTATTTTTTTTATTTTTTTTCATTTCATTTTTTCTTTTTTCTTTCTTTTTCCTTTTCATCTTTGATTAAAGAACTAAAATTCAAATTTTAGTTTTTGAATAAAACAAAAGAATTCAAAATTGAAAAAAGAACAATAACAAAACATTCAACAAAAAAAATTTAAAAAAGTTTTTATTTTTTAGTTTTTTTGAATTGTTCATACTGTATATTGAAATTATAAATGAGTCTAAACTTAAGTTACCCAAAAGAAGAAGAATTCAAAAAAAAAATGCAAAGGTTAATCTTAAATGATCAACCAAACCCTTACCAACTTTGATCTTTATAATAATAGAATTGGAAGCGAGGGAATCAAAGCTTTATTTGAGGCCCTAAAAGTCAGCCAAACCCTTACCAGCTTGGATCTACATCTTTGTGTTAGAGCTGACGAAGTGCAAGCTTTATGTGAGGCATTAAAAGTCAACCAAACCCTTACTGACTTGGATCTTTCTGAGAATCGACTTGAAATCGAGGGAATTCAAGCATTATGTGAATATTTAAAAGTCAACCAAACCCTTACTGACCTGGATCTACATAGTAATAAAATTGGAGACGAGGGAATGAAACCTTTATGTGAGGCATTAAAAGTCAACCAAACCCTTCTAAACTTGGATCTTTCTGAGAATCTACCAAATAATCAAATTGGAGCCAAAGGAATGAAAGCACTCTGCGAATCCCTAAAAGTCAACCAAATCCTTACTGACCTGGATCTACATAGTAATGAAATTGGAGATGAGGGAAGGAAAGCTTTATCTAAATGTTTAAAAGTCAACCATACCCTTACCTACCTGGCTCTTTCATATATTCAAATTGGAACCGAAGGAATGCAACCACTAAGTGAAGCTTTAAAAGTCAACCAAACCCTAAGTTTACTGAATCTTTCTTCGAATGAAATTAGAGCCGAAGGAATGCAACCACTAAGTGAATCTTTAAAAGTCAACCAAACCTTAACCAACTTGGATCTTTCTCTGAATCAAATCAGAGACGAGAGAATGAAAGTTTTATGCGAATCTTTAAAAGTCAACCAAACCCTTAACTTCTTGGTCCTTTTCAAGATGGGAATTGGAGACGAGGGAATGAAAGTTTTAAGCGAATCATTAAAAGTCAACCAAACCCTAACCAACCTGGATCTACGTAAGAATGAAATTACAGACGAGGGAATGCAAGATTTAAGTGAATTTATAAAAGTAAACCAAACCCTTATCTACCTGAATCTTACTGATAATCAAATTAGATCTGAGGGAGTAAAATACCTAAGTGAAGCCTTAAAGATAAACCAAACATTAATACATTTGGATCTTAGTAAGAATGAAATAGGATATTATAATGACAATAAAGAAGATCAAGAAGTTATTGAAAAAAATCTTCAAGAATTTATACAATCCTTAAAAATCAATAAATCTATTATCAAACTATATATTGATCTAAATAAGATTATTGAAAAAAATATATACAAAATACAAAATTTAATTGAAAGAAATGTAATTTTTCAAACAAAGTTAACCAAATCAGTCAAAGTTGGAAATTTGCAATGTTTCCAACAATTAATTTAAATTGAAAAAATTCCCTTAATATATCAATTCTCTTATGACTATGACGATGATAAAATTAATATCCAAAATAACCAAGAAGAAAATACAATTTTTCATACAGCCATTTTTCATCATCAAACAGAATTTTTATTTCATTTATTATTTGCAAATAATGAAAAAACAGATCAAGAAATTATTTCAAAAAGAAATTTTTTATTGAATTTCAAAAATTCCACAACACAAAAAAGTGCAATTGATTTGTTAAATCCAAATGAAATTTTAATTCAAGATTTTAAAAATTATTATAATCAATTTATTTCAACACATTCTTCTTTTTCATTATCATCATCTTATTCATCTTCTACTTCAACATCTTATTTCAATAATAATGAACAAAATAATAATTTCCCAAATAAATTAATTGCAGAAAAAGAAATAATATTGATGAGAATTGGGAAAGAATGGAAAACAATCAAAAATGAATTCCAAAATGAATTAACTGAAAAACAAAAACAATTATTTTTAAAATGGTTATATTGTCCTGTTTCATTGAAATTTCAAGAAAAGCAAATAATTCTTGAAGTTTTCAAATTATTAAATATCAACCAATTTGAGAAACAAACTTTATTTTCAAATGAAAAATTATTAAATGATTTCCAAAATTATATCACGAAATATGCAAATTCTGAAAAAAAAATATTTCAAATCAACTTAAAAAAAAAATTGAAAAAGAAGAATGAAAATAAAAATAATTATTTCAAAATCAAATCAATTCAAATCAATAAATTTATTCTTTGTTTAAGATCAAATTTATTTCGTGATCTAATTTTTCAGACTTTTCCTTACCAATTAGAAATTCAAAAAGAAAAGGAAATTAAAATTAGAAAAGAAAAAGAAAATAAAAAAGAAAAGGAAAGGGACATAAAAAAGATAAAAGGAAAAAAAAAGGAAACGAAAAAAGAAAAAGAAAAAGATAAAGAAAAAGAAAAAAAAAAGAAAAAGATAAAGAAAAAGATAAAGAAAAAGAAAAACAAAAGGAAAAGGAAACAGAAAAAGATAAAGAAATAGACATAAAAAAAAGAAAAAGAAAAGGAAAACGAAAGAGAGAAAAGAAAAGTAAATCTAACAATCAACCAAGTTACTGATTATTTCACTTCAATTCCTGAATTTTATCCATTTTTTCTCTCAGAATTATATAATTTAAATTTATCACCATTTGCTTTTACTTTTGATTTTGAAAACCAAAACTACAACAACAATAATAACAACAAGCACAATATTCAAAAAAATCGGCAGTAACAATAACAATCAGAAAAATACTAATACTAACAACAATAATAAAAAACCAACAACAGAAAATAAGAATAATAAGAATAATAATAAGATCCAGAATAAACCAACAACCAAAAAAAGAATAAGATCCAGCAAAAACCAACAACCAAAAATCACAATCAAAAATCATCAGAGCAATTAATTTTAACAATTACAAAAGCAAAAAGTATTTTGAAAACATATAATCAAAATAATATCAATAATTTAATCAATTTCTTTTTCGAAAAAGATGTTTCTGGTTTTTATCAAACAAATCCACTTTTATTTATTTCTAATTTATTTCATTTGTCTCAAAAATTATAAATTATAACAATTTTAAAATAAAATAAAAAAACAGAAAAAAAAAAAGATGAATTTAATGATGATGAACCATGAACATTATTTGAAACATAATTTAATTTCAATTCTTATCATTTATATTTATAAAAATTACTTATTTAAAATGAATAAACAGGAGTTAAAAAAACAAGTTTATCATTACTTTTAAATTAGTAGAATATTAATTTTCACTTTATTATAATTATCCTTTATTATAATTTGAGTTATTTTATAAAGATTAATCTTAGTTTTTTATATTTTTTCTACAATTTTAATTATAAATAAATTTTTTTACCCTTTTTAACTTTGGATCTTTTCTATTTTCTATTTTTATAATTTTTTTTTAAAAATTGAAAAATAAAGTTATCAGATTGAAAAAAAAATCCAAATTTATAATTCTTTTAAAAATATCACGAAGAATAAAATTATCATTTAAATCAATAAACCTAATCTAATGATTCTCAGATAAACAAACAATAATTTAATTTTTGATCTCTCTCTCTCTCTCTCTCTCTCTCTCTCTCTCTCTCTCTCTCTCTCTCTCTCTCTCTCTCTCTCTCTCTCTCTCTCTCTCTCTCTCTCTCTCTCTCTCTCTCTCTCTCTCTCTCTTTCTCTTTCTCTTTCTCTCTATCATATTATCCTTTCTCTCTCTTTCTAACTCTCTCTCTTTCTCTCTATTCATTCTATCCTTTCTTTATCTATTTTATCCTTGAATTTAATTAAAAATTGATTATTCAATTTTTGATTTCTGAATCTTGAAAATATTTTTAGTTATTAAATTTAACTTTGAATAATTTAATACAAATTATTTGAAAATATATTTTTTAATTTATAAATTCTAATTATTGAAAAATATTATTTTCAATTTATTTACAAAATAAATAAAATTTCGATTTACTATTTTTTTCTAAAGAAATAAACTAAAATTCGAAATTTTTAACACAACATAAACATGTTCAACGGATCACAATAATACTAATTTCATACAGATTGTAAATTATTTTAATTTTAGAAAATCTATAAAAATCATTTTTAACATCTTTTAGGATTATTTTTTTGATTTTATTCTTAAAATTACAGGAACATGTTAAGATTTGTTCAAAAAATTTTTTCGAATAGTTGATATTCTGTCAAAGTTGGATTCTTCAAAATAGATAGACTCAAATAAATTGTGTTGGTGTTTTCTAACTTTTTGATCAATAAATAGTACTTGTAGAATTTTTCAAAATTTATTAAGATATATTTTTTTGTTTTGCTCTTTCCAAAATTTTTAACACACTTTTGATTTATTGGTATTGATATTTATTTATTTTTTGTTTTGTTACTAATGTAATTTCGAAAATAGTATTAATATTTCAATTGGTAAATGAGTTCTAATCTGGTATTTCTTTCGAGAATTAATTTAAAATGATATTATAATTTTTCACATTGAATTTTGATATGTTAAATTTCTTGAATTGGGGTTTATATACAGACTTTCCAAGTCAAACATAAAAGTTTTAAATAAAATACAATTGAGTTTTCTATATTTATTTTCCATTTTCAAAAAATTCAGAAATAAGAGTTATTATTCAAAAAAAAATAATAAATGAGCCTATTATTCAAATTTTTGAAACATCAAAAAAAAAAAAATTGAAGATTCTTGAAGCACTTAAAAATAATATTCAAAAAATGGTAAATTTTTAAAGATCAGTAAATATACAGCTGTTCCAAGGCTACGTGAATTTTTATATGAATCAAATTTTGATGCTGATATAGATTTTTAAATCTAAGGATATGAGGATAAGAAAGCTTATATTGAAAAAAAATTTTCACAAATGAACTGATTTCAAAGATTTTCTTTTGATAAGATCAAAAATATTTTCGGTATTTCAAGAGAAACTTTTAAGTGGCATCTTAACAGATTTTCCAGGTTTGAAGCAATTTAGGGATTTGAAAATTAATTTTTCTTGTATCAGAAAAAATTCTTGAATATCAGCTCATTTAGGAAATTTTTTTTTCAATATGAGCTTTATTATTCTCATACCCAACTTTTGAAAAATCTATATCAACATCAAAATTTGATTCATATAAAAATTCATGGTAGCCTTGGAAAGACTGTAGATATTTTTTTATACTGTTTTGGAACGATAATTTTGAAGTTTCATGGGATCTTGAATTTTTTTTTTTTGATGTTTCAAAAATTTGAATAATAGGCTCATTTATTATTTTTTTTTGAATAATAACTCTTATTTCCGAATTTTTTGAAAATGGAAAATAAGAAAAGAAAAATCAATTGTGTTTTATTTAAAATTTTATGGTAGCCTTGGAACGGCTGTATCAACTCTGAAGAAGCCAAATGAAACTTATAACAATTATAAACAATTATTATTTAATAATTTACACACAAATAATTTAAAAATTCGATCATTTTGATCTTTTATATTAAATCAATTAACATACATGTTAGAAATATATAACCATAATTAGAAACTCTAAATTATTGAAATTCCTGGATGGAAACTTGAATTATCGAAATATACAAAATAAACAAAAAGACATCAGTTCTTTATATATCAGACAATTAATTAATTCGAATATTTGGTATTATCAATGAATAAATTGAAATTTAAATTTAAAAAATAAATTAAAAAAGTTATCTCTACCTTATCTGGATAAAATAAACTAGATTTCAAAGATTTTTTATCAAATTAATTGAAATTAACAGAATTTAAGGCTTCTTAAGGGAGTAACTACACCTTTAGACAGATAAATATTTGAGATAGATGAGAAAAGAGTATTTTATTGTAGTCGCATGTGATAGTAGATTCTTTAAAAATTTTCTTAAAAAATTATATGATATTTTTTTTTTTAGAAATGTTTAACAATAAAAAAAAAAGTGAATACCCTTATAAAAAAATTATTTTATAACATTTATATAACCTTTTTATAACAAAATTTACTTTTAAATGATGATTTTTTCAAAATATTTTAAAAAGTTATTCTTCTAACAGGATTATAACATGTTACAATTTTTATAACACATTTTATAACAAAGATTTATGTTATAAAATTTTTTATTATAAAAATTTATAACTTTTTAAACGTTTAAAACACCTTTACAACACGTTTATAACATGTTATAATTGTTTTTTTTTTATAGGGGATATATTGATAAAATAGTTTTTTTTTTTTTTTTATTAAAATAAACTTATTTCCAAAATTTTGGGTACAGTTTAAACAGTCGAAAGAATAACAATACCATACTTTACATTCAATTGGAAATAATTTTGATTTAACAAACTTTTTGATTTTTTGTCTTTTTTGTTTTTGTTTTCAATTTGTTTTTTTTGAGTTACCTAATCTGTTTTGTTAGATCTGGAAATTTTTTTTCAATGGTTGATAAAATGTTACTGTTGAGTTTGAACAATTGGAAAATCCAGTTACAATTGGTCGATGGTATCTTATCATTTGATCGATCAACAATTATTGGAGTAATTGTAACAAATCTACCAATACATTTTTTGTTCAGCTAGTTTCCTTATTTTCGACATTTTGGAAATAAATATTTTGATTTTTTTGTTTTTATATTGTTTTCTTTTCTTTGGATGAAAATGATTACTTATAAAATCATTAGTACTCAGTTACTTAAATGTGCTTTTATATTACGTTTGGAAAAATATAATAAATTGAGTTTTTGTTTTCCTATTTTTGATTTTAGATGTGTCAAAATTTTTGGAATGAGGTTTAGTTTTTTTTTTTTTTGGGAGGAGAAGAGAATATCAGATTCTTTAGAATAAAATTTCTAGCTATTTTGTGGTTTAAACTTTGACTAAATATAATCAGATTCACTTCTCCAATTCCATCAAACTCAAGTGTTCAAAATCCTAATCAGTAATTTTTTTGGATAATTATAATTTTTTGGAATCCTTCTAGCTATTAAAACTCACACTTCGTATTCCCTGTTGTGGCTCTCCCAATTGTAATGTTGTTGTTCATTTTAAACAAAATCCATTAATCCCAATGTCACTGATATTAAAATATTTCTTCAATACTTTTTGTTGTTATGATTAAAAAAATTCATTAAAGATAAAAAAATAACAAATGAAAAAATTAAATGTCACAATAGAATGTTCAGATAAGGAGATAAGATAAGTCATTCAACATTTGAAACACTATTTTTTGCAATTCAACTCAACATTCTATTGTGGCAATTTCTTTGAGACTTTTGAAAAAAAAATTTAAAAAATCTAATGAATAAAGTATTTTAAATAATAAAAATCAATGATGCACAACCAAAGTAAAAAATGTTATTTTCGGATCCTCTTTATGATTGCAAAAAAGTGAAAAATTTTCGTTTACCGTGACTACTCCCTTAAAATTTTTTTTAGTTGTTATTGTTTGAATTTGAAGATCAGTCAAAAAACATCTTCTTTTGTTTGAAATTCTTAAAGAAATGAAACCTACAAATTGATAATCAATTTTTTCTCCAATTACCAATTGAAAAGTAATTTGTAATGAAATTCAAGAGTTGACAATTCTCTTTATACACCAAAGAAGTGAGTTTTGATTGATCTTCAAATTTGAACAGTAACAACTAAAATATTTTTAAAATTATTTTAAATGATTTGAAATTATTTGAAATTGAGATGGTTTTCAAACGTTTCCAAAAGCTGAATGGGAAGTTGCCGATTCACACACGAGTTGAAACGGCTGTATTAGCTGATGGATCTTTAACTTGGTTGGGATTTTAATAGTTGATTAAAAAATTGGCAAATTTTGCAGATTTTCATTTTAAATTTTTACGAAATCCAATTTTTAGAATGTGAAAGATGAATAGGTTGGAAGACAATTTATGAGAAAAAATGTGTTTTGTTGTTTGTGGGTTGACAATTAAAATAATCATTAAAATTTTAACTCAATTAACAACTACGTTTGTAATTGATCAATTTGTCTCAACACCTTTTGACCCAATCTCATTTCAATCACAAAGTCATGATCTTGGAAATATTCTCCAATTAGGTTCAAAAAATGATTTTCTTTCATTTTTTTTCTGAAAAATGAAATTGAAATTTGGAGATATACAGCTGTTTCAACTCAGGTGTGAATCGTATTCATTCGTTGAATGGCAGGGAAAACTGATGAGTCAATTTAAAATGTTTCTCGACCATTCAACGAATGAGTGTGATTCACACCTGAGTTGAAACGGCTGTATAAACTCGAACAGCTTGTTAAGGAAAGTGAAAATGAAATTGAAAAATCACCACGAGTTTCTTGCACGAAAAATTGAAGATCTTCAAAAAACACTTCTCAATGACCAACTCTAACTTTCAAAGATTACATTGTTAGTATTTATGAATGTTGGATTCCTTGAATTGTTCTAGTAATTAGTAAACCAGATCAATTCACAACAAAGGGGTTGAGGGTTTCTCTTGTTTTTCTGTTTGGTTCTTGTTGTTTTTCCTTGAATAAATCTCCCCACCATGACTAAGAGAAGAGTATCCCCCATCAAAATTGGTTGTGGAACATTATGACGAATGTCAAGTACACTTTACTTTTTTTTTTTGTGCTTTTTCGATAAAATTTTTTTGTTTGTATCAATTCTATCAAAACCAAATTGGTTCTGTCAATATAAATTGGAGGGTTGAGGTTGTGTCGGAAAGATTTTGAAGATTTTTGCATTCAAGGATCTTTTCGAAATAATATTTGCCAAAATTAGTAATTTTTTTTTATATAAAATTAAAAAATATTGCATCAGTAGAGATAAAATGATCATTCGATTTTTTGAAATGTGGATTTTAGTGGATTTGATCCAATAACCATACAATTATCCTACACATTAGTCAAAAAATGTCATAATTGTGAAATAACAGACTTTTTCATCCAAAATTTTTCTCTTTTCTCCATTTTGACCTTCTATGTCATTTTTTACAGCTAATTTATTCAACCTGTGAATTTTTTGTTTCCTTTCGTAATATAACCTGAAACAAAAAAAATGTTTTTAGAATTGTATTGAGTTTGATCATGTTGTGATAAAAATTGTTTCATTTCAACTTGTAAGGTTTAAGAATGAAACTTTAACAAAATCAATCTTTTAAAACTCGAAAAACTCTTATCAGATACAGTTACTGAAACTTGAGAAGTTTTTCGTTCTTACAAAGTCTACCCCAAAGAATAGAATTTCTTTAAATAATTTTTATCACAACATGATGAAACACAAAAATTCTAAAAACATTTTTTTTGTTTCAGGTTATATAACGAAAGGAAACAAAAAATTCACAGGTTGAATAAATTAGCTGTAAAAACTTCTCATCTTGACTCAGAAATCAAAAAAAAATCATCGAAAGCACACAATAATTTGTAACGGTTTTAAAAAATGAAATAAAAACTTATTTTCTCAAAAATCCGATTTTTTCCAACCTTATTTGTTATTTTGAGATCCAAGACAAAGAAAATTCAGACTTTTTTAGTAAAAATTTGTCATTTTTTACTTCTTATATCTGTCTGGAAAAAACTTTGAGAGATTTACCAACAACCAAACCAGGATAAAAATACATATATCTATATATTTTAATCGCAAAAGTCGTCCTTAATTTAAATTTAAAATTAAAAAAAAATTACCAAAAATCTGCAAATAAAACAAAAACCCAAATCAAATTTTAAAATTTCAATTGACAACTTACAAAACACATTTTTAAGATAACTTGTTTCCAAGTATATTAGTCTTACACTTTTTGATTTTGGATTATTGATAAAATTAAAATCAAAATATCAAAAATTAACTTATTTTTGAGCCATTATTAAAACCCATAACAATCCCAAGATCCCTCATCTAAAAAACCAAAATAATAAGTCTTTTACTCTTACAAACAGAAATTCTTTTTTCAAATTTCAGAGAATGTCAACCTTAAATCAACTATTTTTTCATTTTATTTTTTTTTTGTTCCTGATTTTTTCTTTTTAATCATCTTTTTCTCTTTGATTATTAGTTATTTTAATCGAATTTTTAGTTTTCGAATAAAACAAATAATTCAAATTGAAAAAACAACAAAAAAACAAAACATTCAACAAAAAAGTTTTTATAATTGTTTTTTGGAATTGTTCAGACTGTTTGAAATTATAAATGAACCGAATGAACGTAAGTAACCCAAAAGAAGAAGAATTCGAAAAAGAAATGCAAAGGTTAATCTTAAATGATCAAACACTAACCCACTTGAAACTTTTTGATTATAAAATTGGAAGCGAGGGAATTCAAGCACTCTGTGAAGCTTTAAAAGTCAGCCAAATCCTTACTAGTCTGGTTCTTTCTGGGAACGAAATTGGAGACGAGGGAATTCAAGCATTAAGTGAATCTTTAAAAGTCAACCAAATCCTTACCAGTCTGGTTCTTTCTGAGAATGAAATCGAAGACGAGGGAATTCAAGCACTCTGTGAAGCTTTAAAAGTAAACCAAATCCTTACTAGTCTGGTTCTTTCTGGGAACGAAATTGGAGACGAGGGAATTCAAGCATTAAGTGAATCTTTAAAAGTCAACCAAATCCTTACCAGTCTGGTTCTTTCTGATAATGAAATTGGAGACGAGGGAATTCAAGTTTTCAGTGAAGCTTTAAAAGTAAACCAAACCCTTATCAAGTTGGATCTTTCTTATAATGAAATTGGAAACAAGGGAATGAAAGCTTTAAGTGAGTCTTTAAAAGTAAACCAAACCCTTATCAAGTTGGACCTTTCAAATATGTCAATTGGAGATGAGGGAATCAAAGCTTTAAGTGAATATCTTAAAACCAACCAAACCCTTACCCAACTGTTATTGTCCGAGAATAGATTTGGAGATGAGGGAATGCAAGCTTTAAGCAAATCATTAAAAGTAAACCAAACGTTAACCATTCTGATTCTTTCTTGGAATCAAATTGGAGCCGAGGGAATGAAAGCATTAAGTGAGTCTTTAAAGGTAAACAAGTCCCTTACCGAGTTGGATCTTTCTTCGAATGAAATTGGAGACGAGAAAGTGCAAGCTTTAAGTGAATCTTTAAAAGTCAACCAAGCCTTAACCGAGTTGGATCTTTCTTTTAATAAAATTGGAGCCGAGGGAATGCAAGCTTTAAGTGAAGCTTTAAAAGTCAACCAAACCCTTACCTATCTGGCTCTTTCATATAATAAAATTGGAGCCGAGGGAATGCAACCACTAAGTGAAGCTTTAAAAGTCAACCAAACCCTTACCGACCTGGCTCTTTCAAATAATGAAATTGGAGACGAGGGAATAGAATTTTTATGCAAAGCCTTAAAAGTCAACCAAACCCTAAGCATTCTGAATCTTTCTTCGAATGGCATTAGAGCCAAAGGAATGCAACCACTAAGTGAATCTTTAAAAGTCAACCAAACCTTAACCAAACTGTTTCTGGCTCTGAATCAAATTGGAGACGAGGGAATGAAAGTTTTATGCGAATCTTTAAAAGTCAACCAAACCCTTACCAACTTGTTTTTTTTTAAGAATCAAATTGGAGACGAGGGAATGAAAGTTTTAAGTGAAGCTTTAAAAGTCAACCAAACCCTTATCTACTTGAGTATTAGTGATAATCAAATTGGTACCGAGGGAGTAAAATACCTAAGTGAAGCCTTAAAGATAAACCAAACATTAATACATTTGGATCTTAGTAAGAATGAAATAGGAAATTATGAAAATGAAGAAGATCAAGAAGTTATTGAAAAAAATTTTCAAGAATTTATACAATCCTTAAAAATCAATAAATCTATTATCAAACTATATATTGATGTAAATAGGATTAAAAAAAATAATATATACAAAATCGATAATTTAATTAGAAGAAATAACATTTTTCAAAAAAAGTTAACCAAATCAGTCAAAATTGGAAATTTGCAATTATTCCAACAATTAATTCAAATTGAAAAAATTCCCTTAATATATCAATTCTCTTATGACTATGACGAGGACGAAACAGATAACCCAAATAACCAAGAAGAAAATACAATTTTCCATACAGCCATTTTTCATCATCAAACAGAATTTTTATTTCATTTATTATTTGCAAATAATGAAAAAACAGATCAACAAATTATTTCAAAAAGAAATTTTTTATTGAATTTCAAAAATTCCACAACACAAAAAAGTGCAATTGATTTGTTAAATCCAAATGAAATTTTAATTCAAGATTTTAAAAATTATTATAATCAATTTATTTCAACACATTCTTCTTTTTCATTATCATCATCTTATTCATCTTCTACTTCAACATCTTATTTCAATAATAATGAACAAAATAATAATTTCCCAAATAAATTAATTGCAGAAAAAGAAATAATATTGATGAGAATTGGGAAAGAATGGAAAACAATCAAAAATGAATTCAAAAATGAATTAACTGAAAAACAAAAACAATTATTTTTAAAATGGTTATATTGTCCTGTTTCTTTTAACTTTAAAGAAAAGCAAATAATTCTTGAAGTTTTCAAATTATTAAATATCAACCAAAATGAGAAACAAACTTTATTTACAAATGAAAAATTATTAAATGATTTCCAAAATTATATCATGAAATATGCAAATTCTGAAAAAAAAATATTTCAAATCAACTTAAAAAAAAAGAAAAACAAGAAAAAAAAGAAGACGAAGAAAAAGACAAAGAAAAATAAGAAGAAGAAAAAGAATGAAAATAAAAATGATTCTTTCAAAATCAAATCAATTCAAATTAATAAATTTATTCTTTGTTTAAGATCAAATTTATTTCGAGAAATGATTTTTCAGACTTTTCCTTTCCAATTAAAAATTGAAAAAGAAAAAGAAATTAAAATTAGAAAAGAAGAAGAAAAAGAAAAAGAAAAAGAAAAAGAAGAAGAAAAAGAAGAAGAAAAAGAAAAAGAAAAAGAAAAAGAAAAGGGCATAAAAAAGATAAAAGGAAACAAAAAGGAAACGAATAAAGAAAAAGAAAAAGAAAAAGAAAAAGAAAAAGAAAAAAAAAAAAAAAGGGAAAAAGAAAATGAAAAAGAAAAGGAAACAGAAAAAGATAAAGTTAATGAAAAGGTAAAAGAAAAGATAAAAGACAAACGAAAAAAAAAAGTAAAACTAACAATCAATCAAGTTACTGATTATTTTACTTCAATTCCTGAATTTTATCCATTTTTTCTCTCAGAATTATATAATTTAAATTTATCACCATTTGCTTTTACTTTTGATTTTGAAAACAAAAACTACAACAATAATAACAACAAGCACAATATGAAAAAAATCGGCAGTAACAATAACAATCAGAAAAATCCTAATAATCAGAATAATCTTAATAATCAGATTCCTAATAATAAAAATAAAAAGAATAATAAAAACCAGAATAAACCAACAATGAAAAATAACAATCAAAAATCATCAGAGAAATTAATCTTAACAATTACAAAAGCAAAAAGTATTTTAAAAACATATAATCAAAATAATATCAATAATTTAATCAATTTCTTTTTAGAAAAAGATGTTTCTGATTTCTATCAAACAAATCCACTCATATTCATTTCTAATTTATTTCATTTGTCTCAAAAATTATAAACAAAATACAAATTATTACAAATTTCAAAATAAAAAAAAAGAAAAGAAAAAATGAATTTAATGATAATAAACCATGAACATTATTTAAAACATAATTTTATTTCAATTCTCATTTATATATCTAAAATTACTAATTTAAAATGAATCAACATTTAATATAATTGGTTTATCATAACTTTAAAATGAGAAGAATATTAATTTAAATATAATTCTTATTATCCTTTATTTTATCTTATTTATTTTCTAATTTTTGATCTTGTTTTTTTATATTTTTTCTTTCAATTTTAATTATAAATAATTTTTTTTACCAATTATAGAGATCTTTTCTATGTCCTATTTTTATAATTTTAAATTTTTTTCTCAAATTTAAAAAAAAAGTCATCAAATTGAAAACAAATCCAAATTATTATTCTTTAACAGTCAGCTACTCCCTTAAGGCACAAACTTCAACAAAATTTAAGGCACAAGAAAAATCTCAAATTAAGGCACGAGCTTCAGATTCTAAAAATAATTTGTAAAAAAAAATTCGAAATTTTGTGCCTTAATTTGAGATTTTTTTGGACCTTAAATTCGTTGAAAGTTTGTGTCATAAATTTGAAACTGACTGTAAAATTATAATGAAAAATAAAATTATCTCATCGATCAATACAGCCGTTCCAACCCTACCGTGAAATCTATGATAAACAGAAAATTCATTTTCTTTATCATACTTTACTTTTTATGTTTTAGGAAAAGATTGAATGGTTATGTGATAAGCGATTACAAACCATGAAATATTTATAATAGAAAAAAAATTTCCAATAGAAAAAATATTAAAATTTGAATTTTTGACGACAAAACCATCTGAATGATTCATAATTTATAAAAATTTTCAGGTTTTTGTTGGATCCTTAATTTCTAATTACTGTATACCTTAAAATCAAAAGACGAGACCATTTTAGAGAAATCATCAAATTTAATCTTTGATCTTTGGAAGCTTTGTTATGAATTTTTGAATTTGTTTCAAAAACAATAAGTTTTTTTTTCTCAGTCATTCAAATTTGAAATTTTTTTAAAAAACCGATGTCAAACCATAAATTTTATATAATAGCGTATAACCTAAGAATTTTTTTTTGTTATTTAACTGAGACAAAAAGTCAAATTCTATGTCTGTCAAATTTTACGGTAGGTTTGGAACTGCTGTATCGAAACCATGGAAATGATTGTTGAGAAATCATTTTGATTTCTATTGGAATTCTCAAAAGATCTTTTATCCTGAGATTTGTTCAATAAATGTGAAAAATTTTCACTTCATTTTCTTTTCCTTTTTCAAATAGAGACCACAAATACCAACACACTTTGTTTGGAGACTTGATTTCGAAAAGAAAATTATGAAAAATGAAGTGAAAAATGTTTCCTATTTATTATTCAAATACCAGTAGAAGTTCAAAACAAACATTGTTATTTTTCTCAATAGTGCTCTAAGAATAAGAGTTTTTCAATTTTTTTGAAAATTTATTGATAAATTAGTTTTCTTTCATACATATATCAACAATTCTTTGATGTGTATGATTCTGACTATTTTTAATTATTTCTACAAAGCTCAATTATATAAAATAATTGATATTTTTTTTTTTTTTTTTATTGATTGAAGGGAGTGATCAAAGATATTCTTACAGCCATTAAGTTTTTTTTAATTTTTGAAATAAACAGAAAATTTTTGAAATTTTCGGTTTATTTGAAAAAGTAAAAAAAACTGCCGTTAGCTTTTCCAGAATTTAAAAGAATTGAGTAAAATCTTTGATTTTTTTATATTCTTTTGAATTCTGGAAAAACGCTGTTAGGTTTTCTTGAGTTTTCTGTTTTTTTTCTGAAGTGTTCTAGGTTTTTTTTACTTTAGAAATAAACCTAAAATTTTAATAAATTTTCTGTTTATTTCTAAAGTAAAAAAAAACCTAACGAAAATCGATAAATTTCACAAATAATACAGACAACATCAAGAAAACTGCCGATAGGTTTTTTTTTATTTTAGAAATTAAAAGAAAATTTCAAAAATTTTCTGTTTATTTCTGAAATTAAAAAAAACCTAGGCACTCTACAGCACTTGACGGCACTCTACGGACACTTGTCGTTATATTTTCCAAAATTTAAAAGAATGGAGTAAAATCATGGATTTTTTTCAATTCTTTGAAATTCTGGAAAAGCTAGGAACTCTAGGGCACTCTACGGCACTCACTCTGATTAATAATGGTAAATTAGTAATTTATATGATATTGAAATAAAAAATATTTTGGAATCCAGCAAGATCCAATTTTTTATTGGTTGAAATTACAAATTGAAAAATTCAATTGAAAAAAATTAAAAAAAAAACAAAAAAAACAAGTTAGAACACAAAAATTAATATTTATTCAAAGACAGTTGGTAAAAAATCAAAAAAATAACCAAGTTTCCATTTTTATCAAGAACACTCATTAAAAACAGCCACGATCCTTTTATTAAAAATTTTGCCGTTTAATTATTTCTAAGAAATCGTGAATGCTTCGTTGAGAGGTAGTTGTTTAGTATCTGCCATTTTTTTTCTTTTTGATCCATTCTTTTTTGATTGTTCTATTTTTTGTTTTTTTCTTTTCTTTTTATTTTCAAGTTACCCATACCGACTAGTTTCTATCCTTCAAGTATTAGTAGGTAACTGCAAGATTTTTCTTCTTAGTAACTCTTCTTCCCAATAAATTGGAAATTCAACAAGGGAAAAAAATTGTCAAAAAAATGAAAATAATTGATATTTGAATAAAATATTGGGCTACAATGACTGAAACAAAGTTTAGTATTTGAAAAAGGTAAATTAAACTTATAAAAATTCTAAACTAAAAAATTATTTAATAATTTACATACAAATAATTCAAAAAATAGATCATTGTGATCTTTTATATTAAGTCAATTAAAATACAGATTAGAAATATATAACAATAAAATAGCAACTCTCAATTATTAAAATTCCTGGATTAACTCAAGTATTACTGAAATATCTAAAAGAAATAAAAACATGCCAGTTCATTTTTATATCAGACACTTTATAAAATACGGATATTTGGTAAGATCAATTAATAAATTGAGTTTGTGTTTTCCTATTTTTGATTTTAGATGGGTACAAATTTTTGGAATGGGGTTTAATGTTTTTTTTTAGGGGGATGGATAATTTTAGATTCTTAGAATATAACTTAAATCTATTTTGTGGTTTAAAATTTGATAAAATATAATCATATCCAATTCTCCAATTACATCAAATCCAAGTGTGGAAAATCCTAATCAGTTATGTTTTTTGGGATAATTATAATTTTTTGGAATCCTTCTAGCTATTAAAACTCCCACTTCATATTTACTTTTTCGATTCTCCCAATTGTAATGCTGTTGTTATTCCTTTTAAACAAAATACATTAATCTCAAATGTCACTGATATTAAAATTCTTCTAAATACTTTTTATTGTCATCATTAATAATAATTCAAAAAAGATTAAAAAATAAAAAATGAAAAAATTAAATGTACAAATAAAATTAAGAGATAAGGAGAAAAGATATGTCATTCAACATTTGAAACATTATTTTTTGCAATTCAACTCAACATTATATAGTGGAAATTTCTTTGGGACTTTGGAAAACAAAATTTAAAAAATCTAATGAATGAATTACTTTAAATAATACAAATCAATGAAATTACATCCCAAATAAAAACTGTTGTTTACTGATCCTCTTCAAAATTGAAAAAAAAATGTAAAATTTTCCTTCACCGTGACTATCACTTAAAATTTCAATTGACAACTCATAAACCACATTTTTTTAGAATAGACCAACAATTTATTTGTCTTACACACGTCAATTCGGATTTACTGAAAAATTTAAAATCAAATTGTAAGAAAAGTACTATTTTTCATCAAACAATATTATAATTCCCTTACAAAGTATATTATCTATCAGACAAGAACCCAAGCGATTAAGTCTTCTCACATCTTGTATACTGTAATAATTTTTCTAATTTCAGAGATTTTTAACTTTAAGGTTTAGAATCCCTGAAATTTGAATTTTGGTTAACTTGTATCAAATGTAGTGACTTGTTAATTTGGTTCTTGCCCTAATAAAAAAAGTTTTTTATAACATGTTATAAACGTGTTGTAAAGGTGTTATAAAATGATATAAAGTGTTATAAAATTTTATAATAAAAACTTTTTTAACATAAATGTTTGTTATAAAATGTGTTATAAATTTTGTAACATGTTATATGCGACATTAGGTGAATATTATTTTTACAAAAAATTGTGAAAAAATCATCCGTAGAAGGAAATTTTGTTATAAAAATGTTATAAAGATGTGATTAAAAAGTTTTTTTATTAGGGTAGCTGTTTAATCTTGTGCTTCATATGGGTTTTAATTGGTGCTCAAAATGACAATTTTTAACAATTTGGTTTTAATTTTTTGGTAATCCCAATTGAAGAGTCGAAGACAAAATAAATTGGAAGATATTCAAGAAGAAATTTAGATTTTTGTGTTGTTGATTGAAATTTTGATTTTCAATTTACTCAATTAACTACATAAAAAAATAATTTTTGTTTACAACCTCCAAATAAAACCAAACCTAATTCAAAAAATTTCAATCTACAACATACAAACCACATTTTTTTATCACAAAAGTCCATGGAAATTTGTCTTATATTCCAAAATTCAGATTTTTGAAAAAATAAAAAATAAATTACCAAAATTACTCTTTATAATCACTATTAAAATTCCTTACCAAGCCCAAGATCTATCAGCTAAGAAACCAAACTAACAAGTTGATCACAAACGTCACAAGATATTCTAATTTTTCAGATTTCAGGGATTGTAAAGCTTAAGAACTACGTGTCGGATTTACCAATTTGTATAAAAAGCTTTTGGTTCAATTCCATTTGAATTGTAAAGTTAGGATCTTTAAAATATTGTCCAATTTGGATCAAAAAATCATTTTATGTCATTTTTTCTGAAAAATGAAAAAGAAATTTTGAGATACGTGAACTCGAACACCTTGTTAAGGGAGTAAAAATGAAATTGAAAAATACTCACGATTTTTTTAATTTAAAAACGCTTCTCAACAAATAGAGCCGTTCCATTCGACTTGTGAAGCTTTTTTCTTTCCTTTAAGCAAACCTGAAATTTTAGCTTTCCTTTAAATACCTTTTAAAGACCTTTTAAACTTTTTTCATTTTCTTTAAAAGACCTTTTAAAGCTTTTAAACTTTTTTCATTTTCTTTAAAAGATCTTTTAAACTCTCTTAATTCTTTTAAAACTTCTTTCAAACAAACAAAAAACCACAAATAACGACTAACAAAAAACACCAAAATTAGTTTGAAACAATAACTACCTCTTTTACTCTGGCTCTACCTAAGACTAGATCAAACACATTGTTATTCACAAGCTCTACTCAATTTAACAATACTCTACTCTATTTACCATACACCCAAATCTTTAAGTTGATAATTTGTTCCTAAAATTGCTTTTAAAAACAAATGAAAATTGCAATCAAAAATATGTTTTTCAGTACAATTTTCCATTCAATTACTTCATGGACAAATCGATCAAATACGTGTCGAGTATTCAAGATTTTAGAATAAACTCTCTATTCTTGTAAAGTAAAAAATTTGATATTCAACTGTTTGGGAGATACAGCAATTTCAAAGCTGGTGCGCACGATTTAACTAACTTACAATTTCAATTTTCATTAAAATTTCTAAAAACTCCTTTCAATCGAAAAGGGCGATTGTTATTTTGGACTCAAATCTTCTTGTATTGTTGTTCATATCCAAGATCTCGTATAAAATAGGAATTTTTTTAAAATAATTTCAAAAAAGTTTTTAAGAAAAAGTGAAAAGTTGTTTACGAAGCTTGTCATTCAGGTATTCTTGATTTTTGGTGTTAAAACCTTGATTTAGTTTTAATAGATCTTGACATTCAATAGAAAGTTGAATGAAAATTGAAATTTTAAGTTAAATCGTTCGCACCAGGTTTGAAAAGGCGGTAAGTATAAAATCATTGATTTCATGATTATTAATTATTGAAAATTATTTTCAACTGTGATATTTTAAAAGTATTTCATTTTAATTTAATCCTTTTAATTTATTGTTAAGAATATCTCTCTATTTTCATATGTATGAAATGTACATACAGCCGTTTCAACTCAGGTGTGAATCGGCAACTTCTCATTCAACTTTTGGAAACCGTTAAAAACCATCTCAAATAATTTCAAATTATTTCAAATTATTTAAAATTATTTGAAGTAATTGTAAAATTATTGTAATTGCTAATGTTTGGATTTGAAGATCAACCAAAACTCACTTCTTTTGAGCATCAACCGAATTACCAACTCTTGAATCCGATCTCAAATTACTTTTCAATTGGTAATTTTGAAAAAAATTGATTTCAATTTGTAGGTTTCATTTCTCTAAGTATTTCAAACAAAAGAAGACAGTTTTGGTTGATCTTCAAATTCAAACATTAGCAATTAAAATTATTTTAAAATTACTTAAAATAATTTGAAATAATTTGAAACAACTTGAAATAATTTGAAATTATTTGAAATTATTTGAAATGGTTTTCAACAGTTTCCAAAAGTTGAATGAGAAGTTGCCGATTCACACCTGAGTTGAAATGGCTGTAAAAGTCATTAATATTTTATTTTATCACTTTACTTTCATATTTTAAACAAAAGTAAAAAAATTATTTTGAGTTTTTTTTTATTACATAAGTTAATACCTTTTCAATAATTGTTAACACACCATTATCATATAAAAATTTTTTTCAAAAAAATAATTAAAGATTACTACTTTTTCCCTTTTTAAGAACTTCAATTACAATAAACACTATTGGCTAATAAAATATCTTTGATCATATTATATTTTTAAAAATATTTAATAATTTAAGTTGGTATATCCAATTTTCAAGGTTGTATTAATAATATTTTTCAATTTAATAGTAAAAAATTTGAAAACTTTTTTTCTTCTAGCTATGAGTTCATTTTATTATATTGTAAAATTATTTTAAATCTGATGAATATCTTTTAAATAGTGAATCAATAATTTGGACTATTAAAGAATCATTTTTTCTTTTAAATTCGAAAAAATAGTTTTAACTTTCATTTTCCATTAGGTTTTCCAGAATTTAAAAGAATAGAGTAAAATCAAGGATTTTACTTAATTCTTTTGAATTCTGGAAAACCTAGGACACTTTCGTTAGGTTTTTTTTAATTTTTGAAATAAACTGAAAATTTTTATAAATTTTGATTTTTTATACTTTTTACCTTTTCCAAATTTCCCTTCTTAAGTTGCTTGGGCTCTATGTTCCTTCTCTTTTTGTTTTTTTAGGTGTTTGGGAAAGGTAAAAAGTATAAAAAATCATTATAAGAATTGGTTGACCTAATCATGACTAACCTAACCAAACTTGTTCATGATCAGATCTTCGACGAGTACTTATACAACCAAACTGAACTGAATCCAACGAATGCGATCTGAAACCAACCAAAGTGAACCGAATTGAACTTTCCGTACTATCTGTCGAGTCGTTACCTGGACTGTGTTTTTGCTGTCGAGTCGGTATCTTGTACTGGGATTTTGCGAAAACAAGATTTGGGAAACTTACAAAAAAAAAAACAAAATAAAATAATAAAAAAAAAATAACACAAAAAAAAAAATAAAAAAAAAAAGCAAAGCAACTGAATTGAAAATATCGAAAACCAAATCTTATTCTTAAAAACCAGAGCTTTTTAGATTCAACCCATCTATAAAGTTCTAAATCAAAATTTAATAAAGTAGCTTTTTTTATTTGATCTATAGTTGTTCAAATATTTAGAACTCTTTATTAAAACAACCTATGGTGGCGATCCAAAAAAAACGACATAAAAGGAAACAACCACCAGCCCATTCAACACTTGGGGCACAAAAAAAACTTTTCACTGAAGTTTTTTCTTTTTTCTATTATTTTTTGACTCTTACATTTCTTGCTTTTCTTTCTCTGTTTCTTGTCTTTTTTACGAAATAATTTATTCTTTTCATTTTTTAAAGAAAAGATATCCTTTGAGCTGTAATCCTGCTTACATTACAATTAGGATAAAAAAACCCTAAATACAATTTTAGAGTTTCAGGCAAATAAGAGGTAATTTTGTTGAATCACCTCTGCTCAACAATAAAAAAAAATTTATATATATTTTCAGTTTATTTCAAAAAGTAAAAAAAACCGCAGTTAGCTTTTTCAGAATTTAAAAGAATTGAGTAAAATCTTTAATTATTCTCCATTCTTTTGAATTCTGGAAAAGCTAGGCACTTGACTTATACTTTCCGTTAGGTTTTTTTGAGTTTTCTATTTATTCGGAAAATCAATATATTTTCGTTAGATTTTTTTGAGTTTTCTATTTATTTGTGAAGTGTTCCAAGTTTTTTTTACTTTTTAAAATAAACCGATAATTTATTAAAATTTTCGGTTTATTTCTAAAGTAAAAAAAACCTAAGGGAAATCTATTGATTTTCTAAATAAATAGAAAACTCAAAAAAACCTAGAGAAAATCTATTGATTTTCTAAACTCTTTTTAAGTCATGGGGGCAAGTTTTATTGAAGAAATAGAACACATTATATGAGTTTAATTCATTGTTCTTTTCAAACTAAATTTTCAATTTTTAGATCAGAATCATTTTTACTCATTTTATAAATTTTTTTTTTTTTATTTCGATTTTTTTTATATTTTTCTTCTTTTCTTTTTTTTGTTTTTTAAAATTAAATTTGAAAAAAAATAATGTTTGAAAAACGAAATAAACATTAAGAAATGTTATGCTTTGTATGTTCATTTAAAATTTATACATTTACAAGTAAAAAATCTTATTGTCAACAATTTTAATTTCCTAAAGAAATTGAGAATTTTGCATAAGAAGTTGCAAGGAATTTCCCAAAAAATTTTTTTAACATTTTTTTTTTTTTTGAAATTTATGATTTGTTCAGGGTTTTTTTTTATGATTATCAACTCTTATATGAAGATTATTATTTCGGGGATTTCTAAACAATCTAAGTTTATTTGATTCTTAAAACTGGTGACTTTTTCATTTTTAGCTAGTCCCCTTTGAGTGAAATGTAGTTTATTTATTTGGAAAATTAATAGATTTTCTTTAGGTTTTTTTTACTTTTTGAAATAAACAAAAAATTTAATAAAATATTCTGTTTATTTCAAAAGGTAAAAAAAAAAACTTAGAACACTTCACAAATAAAATAGAAAACCTCAAAAAAAACCTAGAACACTTCACGAAATAAATTTCAAAAGGTAAAAAAAACTTAGAACACTTCACAAATAAAAGAGTAAACCTCAAAAACAAAGTCGTTATTTTTTTTTTTTACTTTTTGAAATAAAAAGAAAAATTGTTTAAATTGTCTATTCATTTCAAAAAGTAAAAAAAGCCGCTTTATATTTTTCAGAATTTAAAAGAATTGAGTTAAATCTTTGAGTTTACTCAATTATTTTGAATAAAGGAAAACCTAGGTACTCTATGGCACTTGACAACACTCTACTGAACTTGAAAACTCGAAATTTTGTTTATATTGTTGTTATACCTTATAATTTTTAAATATTCCTGAACTTTCCATCTATAACTATTTATTATTAAGTTCTCTTTAAATTGATTAAGAAAAGCATCTAGTAGTTTTAGATTTTTAATTAATATTTTCATTGCCCATTTTGAAAATTTTAAATTTGATAATATGTGTTCAAAACCAAGAATGACTAATTTCTTTTTGTATAAAAGTCTTTTTTTAAATATCGAAATTCTAAAAAAAATATATTTACAAAATAGATCTCAATTTATTGAGAAACTTTTGTTAAAACTTGGATCAAATACAGATTTATTCAATCCCTTATATTTCGATTGGTTTTATTGGTTGAGTTTAGTATTGAAATATTAATTATTAAAAACAATAGCCCAAATTAAAATTTTCAATCTAAAATCACACTTTTCAACATAAATACAAACAATATGATTTTCCACTATTTTCAAGAATTAACTTAATTGTTAATTATAAATAATAGTTTACTTTTTTTTAGTTTTATCTTGGAAACATGGCAATTTTGGGTTTCAAAAAAAAAGACACAAATTAATAAATTGTTTAAATGAAGTTAACTGATCCATTTCAGGGAAGTATAAAATAATAATTTCAATAAAAAATTTTTTTCAAGATTTTAAATAGATTTCATTTTATTTTTAAAAAAATATTACTGCCTTAATTCAAATATTTTTTAATCTATATGTATTTCAAATTAAATTAATTTGTATTATTGTAAATAATTCTTAAGAGATTAGTGTTAACCACAGAGAATCTTAAAATCCAAGTAGTTGGTTATCTCGGATAAATCAGATTTGTGTTTAATTAGTTCGTTTATCAGGTAAAATTCTCTGAGTGAAATAGTATCAAAAGTGCATCATTTAGAATAACAAATGATTCTTGTTTTGAAAAAATTTGAAAAAAAATCTATCAAATGGAGTAAAAATGAACATAAAAGAAGCACATATAATTTTTGAAAATGAGAACTTTTACTACTATTTGAATATCAAAATGCCTTTTGATAATTTTAAAATAAAAAAACCAAATCCAAAAATTAATTTGATTATTGAAATTAAAATAAAATTTAAAAACTTAACCCAATATATGTCCTTAACAAAATTAAGCACTATTTTTTTCTGATTAATATTTTTCGAAATTAAGAACTAACTTAATTCAATTAACCACTGTGATAATTTTTTTTAGAATAAAAACACTCTCAACTTTTGAATATCGAAAATATTTTTTGGAATTAGTGTGCACTTTTTTATTTTTTTTTGAAAAATTTGGGTTGAGAAAAGTTTTAAATAAAAGAATAAGTTAATATATTAAATTAGAATGCTTTTCCAGAAAGTTTATCCTTTTAGTTTAACTTTTTTTTTATTTTACCATTTAAAACTAAAAAAAAACATTTGAGGACCAAATTAGTGCCTTTTGTGAAAAGAAAATTCCCATAATTTAGAATTTGTTTTTGTAAATGAGTTAAAACAAGATAGTGTATCTAAAAATATACATAATTTCAAGGTTGAAATCAATGATTTTGGCATAAAATGTTATCAAGAAAAAGCTAAATTGAAACTTTATTTATTTTTATTTTATCATTTTGTTTTTTTAATTGTATTAATGGAAAGTATTTGATCAGTTTTTCATTTTTAGTGTTTTTTGGGTCGTAGGGACATATTAAAACCAAAACCCAAAATTTGATCAGGTTTAATTACTGAAAATTTGAATGATTTTAATCCATAACTTCAATATGAAAATTTGATTTGGGTAAATATTGACTTTCTGAAAATTTAATTGAAACAAGCCAATAGATTGAAAACAACCTACAAACAAGAGACAAGGTGAAGAGTTCTAAATATTAATTGAAAATTAGAATTATGAACATTATTGAAAGATTAATTATGGATGATTTTATTTTTTTTTCAATTTTTCCACCTGTATGAATCTTTTTTATATTGGGAAAAAGAGTTACAAACGGAAAAAGCCCAAGTAGTCACTTGATAATACAGTGGACACTGAAACACAAAAGTGTGTGTAACTTACAAATAAACCTCAAAAGCAAAAGGCTAAAAATGACCAAAGGTTTAAAGCAAATCAGATGATAAAAAAAAAATAAGAAATTTCAACCATTTAAACAACAATACCCAAATGAACATTCATGATCATTTATCAAATCAAATTAAATTAACCAAAAGTATCATAGATGTAATTTTCTGTGTAATTATTTAAGGATAGACTTGAGTTTTTTTACTAGATTTTTTTTTGATCAATTTCTTCTTATCAACCCTTTTTAAATTATAATTGTCTTTTTTTATTTTTTTACTTTTCGATTTTTTAAATTTTAGTTTTTAATACTATAAAAAATAAAATTTGGGTTATGTCTTTATTTTGAAAATACTGTGAAATATATTGATTTTAGGTTTAAATTAGCTTTCGGGGAATTTAAATAAAATGTCATTTAGAATATAATTTACACTTTCATCAAGAATATTAAAATTAAAAAAATATATCTAAATTTCCAGTTATTAAATTTTGTTCAAATTTGATCAAAATTATCATTTATTTAATCACCAAAATACCTCAATTAGTTTTATTTTCTGAGATTAGAATTGAAATATTGAATAATTAAAAATACAAACATAATTTATTAATTCTTTTTGGAAATCTAAACTTTCCAACCTAAAATGAGATATAAAATATCCTATTTTCGAAGAATTAACTTACTTTTTAAGAACAATAATGGGATTATTTTTGAAAAGTTTTATATTGGAAATATAAGAATTTTAGGATTTCAAAAAAAGAATCTAAATTAATCAATTTTTTAGAAGAGGTTTAACTCATCCATTTCATCAAAGTAAAAATGACAAATTATATAAAACAATTGTGTTATTGATCTTGACAAGATTTTACTTTTCTTTTTAAAAAATACCACCTTCTTTGGGTTTACAATCCCAAAAGTACTATTTTTGAATAAAAGTTAAAAATGTCATTTTGTATCAGTTAAAGGTACTTGTTAATTTGGTTCTAAGCTGATCGATCATGGACTTGGTAGGTTTTTTTAATCGTAGCTATGTAAATTACATAATTTACATAATTTGATTTTTTTAATTTATCCATAAATCCGAATTGAAGAGTGTAATACAAATAAATTGGTTGGAATTTAAGAATAAATTTTGATTTTTGGGTTGTCAACTGAAATTATAAAGAAGTTTTTACTCAATTAAAAAAAATATATTTAATTGTTTTTTTAAAATCTACTTTAAAAATAAAAACAAAAATTAATTAAAATTTCAATTGTCAACACCCAAACACATTTTTTTATGATAACAAAAGTTAGCTCATTAATTAATCTTATACTCTCTTATTTGGTTTTATGAAAAAGTAAAAATCAAAAAATGTCAAAAATTAACTTATTTTTAAACCTATTATTAAAACCCATAACAATCCCAAAATCCATCAGACAAGAAACCAAAATAATAAGTCTCCTTACTCTTTGATACAAAATATTCTTTTTTCATTTTTTAGGGAATTTTAAACCTTAAATCAATTAATTTTCATTTTGTCTATTTTTCATTTTTTTTCTTTCATTTTTTCTCTTTATTTCCTTCATTTTTCTTATTAGTTATTTTAATCGAATTTTTAGTTTTTGAATAAAAAAAAAAAAGAATCAAAATTGAAAAAAACAAAAAGAAAAACAAATAAAACCAAAAAAGTTTTATTTTTGTTTTTTGAATTGCTCAAGACTGTTTGAAATAATCAATGAACCTAAGTAACCCGTACCTAAAAGAAGAAAATGAATTCAAAAACAAAATTCAAAGGTTAATCTTAAATGATCAAACCCTTACCAACTTGAAAATTTTGGAGAGGAATGTAATTAGAGACAAAGGAATTCAAGCTTTAAGTGAAGCCCTAAAAGTGAACCAAACCCTTACCAAACTGGATCTTTGTTATAGTAAAATTAGAGACGAGGGAATGCAAGCATTAAGTGAATGCCTAAAAGTGAACCAAGCCCTGACCAACTTGGATCTTTCTAATAATCAAATTGGAAATGAGGGAATGGAACCACTAAGTGAATGTTTGAAAGTAAACCAATCCCTTGTCAAGTTGGATCTTTCTTCGAATCGAATTGGAGGTGAAGGAATGCAAGCATTATCTGAATGTCTTAAAGTCAACCAAACCCTTACCAACTTGGATCTTTCTTGGAATCCAATCGGAGATGAGGGAATGCAACCACTAAGTGAAGCTTTAAGAGTTAATCAAGCCCTTACCAACTTGGATCTTTCTGAGAATCAAATTGGAGCCGAAGGAATCAAAGCTTTAAGTGAATGTTTAAAAGTAAACCAAACCCTTACCCAACCTGAAACTTTCTGATAATCTAATTGGATCCGAGCAAATTAAACCACTAAGTGAATCCCTAAAAGTTAATCAAACCCTTACTGAACTGAAACTATCTTGGAATCAAATTGGAGCCGAAGGAATGAAGGCTTTAAGTGAATCTTTAAAAGTAAACCAAACCCTGACTAAACTGTGTCTTCATTCTAATCGAATTGGAGACCAGGGAATTCAAGCCTTATGTGAATCCCTAAAAGTCAATCAAACCCTTATCTATCTGGTTCTTTCTAAGAATAAAATTGGAGCCGAGGAAATGCAAGCTTTAAGTGAAGTCTTAAAAGTCAACCAAACCCTAAGCAACCTGAATCTTTCTTATAATGAAATTGGAGCCGAGGAAATGAAAGATCTAAGTGAAACCTTAAAGGTAAACCAAACCCTTACACACTTGAATCTTGGTTATAATCAAATTGGATCCAAGGGAGTCGAATACCTAGGTGATGCCTTAAAAATAAATCAAACCTTAACCCGATTGGATCTTTATGATAATAAAATAGGAAATTATGAAAATAATGAAGATCACGAAGTTCATGAAAAAAATATTCAAGAATTTATACAATCCTTGAAAATCAATAAATCTATTATCGATCTAAATATTCGGAATGGAAATAAGATTAATGAAAAAAATCTAAACAAAATATATTATATTATTGAAAGAAATGTCGATTTTCAAAAAAAGTTAACCAAATCAGTCAAAATTGGAAATTTGCAATTATTCCAACAATTAATTCAAATCGAAAAAATACCCTTAATATACCAACCCTTTTATGGTGAAATAAATAGCCCAAATAACCAAGAAGAAAATACAATTTTCCATACAGCCGTTTTTCATCATCAAACAGAAATTTTATTTTATTTATTATTTGCAAATAATGAAAAAACAGATCAAAAAATTATTTCAAAAAGAAATTTTTTATTGAATTTCAAAAATTTCACAACAAAAAAAAGTGCAATTGATTTGTTAAATCCAAATGAAATTTTAATTCAAGATTTTAAAAATTATTATAATCAATTTATTTCATCATCTTCATATTCATCATATTCATCATCATCTTCTTTGATTTCTTCCTTACATTCTTATAATTTCAAGAATAATGAAAAATCAAATAATAATTTCCCAAATAAATTAATTGTAGAAAAAGAAATAATATTGATGAGAATTGGCAAAGAATGTAAAACAATCAAAAATGAATTCCAAAATGAATTAACTGAAAAACAAAAACAATTATTTTTAAAATGGTTATATTGTCCTGTTTCTTTGAAATTTCAAGAAAAACAAATAATTCTTGAAGTTTTCAAATTGTTAAATATCAACCAATTTGAGAAACAAACTGTATTTTCAAATGAAAAATTATTAAATGATTTCCAAAATTATATCAAAAAATATGCAAATTCTGAAAAAAAAGTATTTCAAATCAACTTAAAAAAAAAGAAGAAAAAGAATGAGAAGAAGAAGAAGAAGAATCAAAAGAATGAAAATAAAAATGATTCTTTCAAAATCAAATCAATTCAAATCAATAAATTTATTCTTTGTTTAAGATCAAATTTATTTCGAGATCTAATTTTTCAGACTTTTCCTTACCAATTAAAAATTGAAAAAGAAAAGGAAAAAAAAATTGGAATTGAAAATGAAATTGAAATTGAAAATAAAAAAAAAAAGGAAACGGAAATGAAAAATGTAAAAGGAAAGGAAACAATAAAGGAAATTGAAAACAAAAAAGAAAATTAAAACGAAATTGAAAAAGAAATAGATAAAGAAAAAGAAAAAAGTCAAGTAAATCAAATAATCAATCAAGTTACTGATTATTTCACTTCAATTCCTGAATTTTATCCATTTTTTCTCGCAGAATTATATAATTTAAATTTATCACCATTTGCTTTTACTTTTGATTTTGAAAACAAAAACTACAACAAAAATAATAAATACAAGCACAATATTCAAAAAATCATCAGTAACAATAACAATCAGAAAAATACTAATACTAATAACAATAATAAAAAACCAACAACAAAATATAATAATAATCAGAATAATAATAAGATCCAGAATAAACCAACAACCAAAAATAGATTTAAGATCCAGAAAAAACCAACAACCAAAAATAGCTTTGAAAAATCATCAGAGGAATTAATTTTAACAACAACAAAAGCAAAAAGTATTTTAAAAAAATATAATCAAAATAATCTAAATAATTTAATCAATTTCTTTTTAGAAAATGATGTTTCTGGATTCTATCAAACAAATCCACTTTTATTCATTTCTAATTTATTTCATTTCTCTCAAAAATTATAAAAAATTCTAAATTATAACAAATTTTAAAATAAAAGAAAAGGATAGAAAACAAACGAAAAGAAGAAGTTAAGATTAATATAAAATAATCATTATTTGAAAAATAATTTCATTTCAATTCTTATTCATATATTTAAAATTACTTATTTAACATGATTCAACATGATTTTATCTAGTTTATAATAACTTTTAAATGAGAAGAATATTAATTTGAATACAGTCAGTTCCACTTTTAAGGCACAAACTTTCAACGAAATTTAAGGCACAATAAAAATCTCAAATTTAAGGCACAAAATTCAGATTCTAGCAAAAATAAATTGTAAAAAAATAAAATTCCCAATTTTGTGCCTTAATTTGAGATTTTTTTGCGCCTTAAATTTCGTTGAAAGTTTGTGTCTTAAAAGTGAAACTGACTGTATATTCTAATTATCCTTTCTAATAATTTGATTTATTTCATTAAGATTAATCTTATTTTATTATTTTTTTTTAAACTTTATGATAAATAAATTTTTATTTACTCCTTTTCTTTTGATCTTTTCTATTTTCAATTTTTATAATTTTTAAATTTTGTTTTAAAAATTGAAAAAAAAAGTTATCGGTTTGAAAAAAAAACCAAATTAAATTATTCTCAAATAAAAATATAATGAAGAATATAATTATCATATTAATCAATAAATCAATTTTAATGATTCTCAGATAAACAAACAATAATTTGATTTCTTATCATATTTCTCTCTCTCATATTTTCCTTGAATATAATTTAAAAAATAATTATTCAATTTTTGATTTCTGAATTTTGAAAATACTCTGTTATTAAATTTAACTTTGAATTATTTAATAAAATTATTTTTTATTAATATATTTTTCAATCTTTAAATTTCAATTATTGAAAATTAATATTTTTGTTTTGTTTAAAAAACGCATATTAAACTAGATTTTAAAAAGTTTTGCTCATTTTATAATATTAATGGAAGTTGTTTTGAGAGTTAATTCCAGTATTCTTATCAAAAAAATATTTTAAAATATTTGGATCAAAATTATTTTTTCTAATTTTGCAAATTTTTGTTTTTCTTTTTCAATTTTTTTGTTATTATTGTTTTTTTGATTTTCTTTTTCATTTTTTTTTATTTTGAAACTTTTTTTTTTGGCCAAAGATCATTTGGTCAAATAACGATATTCGAAAAGACAAATAATCAATCTGAAAATTGAGGTTATGTAATATATTTTAACAATGGCATGTTTAATTATTCGTAAAAAATCTTGTTTTTTTTTTTTTTTATTGTTTAAGGGAGGAGTTTTTAGTTCCTCTCGTTTGCCAGAATTCCTAAATTGTGATTTAGAAATTTTTTTAAAGATTTCCATATACTTTTGTTTTCCACTAGGGCTAATAAAGTTATGGAATCTTTTCTGTTAATAATATTAGAAATATTATTGTTTTTTAATATATGAGATATATTAATCTTTTTTAATTCAGATATCCAGATTTTACGATTATTTTTATCGGCTGGGCAGTTCCAGAGAAAATGATTAAATCTTCAATGATATCTAAATTATTTATTTTTTTACATATCTTTACAAAATTTTGATTTACCTTTTTCATAACATAAGAGTACTTGTATAAATAATTTGTGAATGTTCTAAGTTTTAAGATTGAGGTAGAGCCTTTCCATTTTAAATATCTTTACTGTTTGTTAATATTTCCCTGTATCAAAATTATTTTTAGGTATTTTCGTACTTTCCAACTTGGGCTATTCTTTAATTGATTAATTCGATAGTTGTCTAATTCTAATTCCAAACCTTTTAATGTTTTTGATTTCCAGTGAATATTTTCAACTTCTTTTTCTCTAAATGGCAGAAGTTTAATTAGTTTTTTGAATCCTAAAAAATTTAATTTTTGAATTGATTTATATTTTCTCTTATATATCGTTATCCTTACTGAATCAATTTTTGCTTCTGTTTTATAAATAAGTCTTGGGGAATGTAGATTAATTTTTAAAAGGAATTAAGTGATCTTTTTATTGATCCAAATGTCTATTTCTTTGAAATAATTTTTAGTTAGATCAAATATTTCTAATCCATATAATAATTGACTGTGTAAAACGGCTTTAAAAAAGTGAATTTTTAATCCATTAGTAAATTTTTTTGTTCTAAAATATTGACTAGATTTTTGAAATTTTTTTTAACTTTATCAAGGTTAAATTTTAAATGTGTTTTTTTATCTAGCCAAATACCAAGATATAAAATTTCTTTTGGAATTAAAGTTTTTATCATCATTTGAATTCATTCCAAAATCTCTTATAGTTTTAGTAATTTTTTCCAGTTGAAAATTGATTTCTATCATTGATCCTTTCATAATCAAAATCAAATCATCAGCAAACATTTGAACATGTATTGCTAATGATTTGATTTTTTCTAATAAACAAAGTGAAATAAACCCAAATAATAAAGGTGATATGGATTTCCTTGATAAACACCTATCCCTTCTTTTGAGTAATATGCAAGTAGATATTTATTTATAATTTCATTTTTAATAAATTTTTTGATTGAATAATAAATTAAAGAATGATGTATAGAATCAAAGCATTTTTGAATATCGATTGTAACTATATAGATATTTTCTTTTTTATTATTTCTCATTTTTATTTTTTGATATTCATTCAACAAATTGAGAACTGCAATTCTTGTATCTAATTTTTTCTTAAATCCAAATTGTCTTTTTGAAACAAAGTCCCAAGAATCTAGTATTCCCGCATATAATAATTTAAGAAAAAATCTTGGGAGAGTTTGATTAATTGAAATTGGTCGATAATTGAGTGGTAGTCCTTCGACTCCTTATTTATGAATGAATAATAAATTATTTTTTTTGATAAAATTAATATTTTCCTGAGAGATGTCTTGAATCCAATTTAAAAATATTTTTTGAATTGTTTCAATAAAGTTTTCATAATTCAAATAATATTCACTGTTTTGATTTTTTATGAATTTGAAGTGATATATTTTATCAAATTCTTTGTCTGATTCATTTTTTTGATATTTAATAATTGTTTTAATATTTGTAATTGAGAATATTTCTTCTATTTTAATATTAAATAGGAATCTTTTATTTAATTTAAATTTTTTAATAAAATTTCTTATATATTTTTTTGGTTTTTTACTTATTGAATTAACAAACCCGAAATATGTTTTTTCTAAATTTTTATTATTTAAAATCATTTTACTCGAAGTTTGTCTAAATTTATTTAACTTTTTCCAAAAATTTTCATTATTTTCAAATTCAGTATTAATTTGGTCTAACAATTTTAAATACTTCTTTCTATTTCTATCTTTAATTTCTTGATTTAATTCATTATTTTCAAAGAGTTTATAGATCAAACTATATAATTTATAATCTTCTTTTCGAATGTTTAAAACATTTCTTTCTTTTATTAAGAATTGTTTTTTGAATTTTTAAAATTCTTTTCATTTAAATGGTAGTTGGTATTTTTGAAATAGTTTATAAACGTTTTTTGAAATTTAAATACATCTTTTATACAATATGTTTTTTTAATTTTATATATTTTTTGTATTTTCCAATTTTTATTTATCTGAAATTTGTTTAAAATAGCATAATGATCACTAATTTTATTGATTAATGTTTTTGATTTACAGTCAGTTTCACTTTTAAGACACAAACTTTCAACGAAATTTAAGGCACAAAAAAATCTCAAATTAAAGCACAATTTTTTGGAATTTTAATTTTCACAAATTTATTTTACTAGAATTTGAATTTTGTGCCTTAATTTGAGATTTTTTTTGTGTCTTAAATTTTGTAGAAAGTTTGTGTCTTAAAAGTGAAACTGACTATACTGAATTGAAGATTATTAAAATTTGAAATGAAATAGTCTAAGTTGTTATCTTTTCGACTTGGTTTATTGTTTAGAGTAATTTTAAAATTTAAAATTGAAAAAATTTTTATATCATTATCTTTTAAATTAAAATCACCACCAATAATTGTTTTATGATTTTGATATTTTTGTAATACATTAAATATTTTTTTATTAATTTCTACATTTCTATCATGTCTTTTATAAATATTTATTATTACATAATTAGTGAATTGTATTCCCATCATATCAAGAGCGATATAAGAATTTCCCGAGTAAACTCTTTAAAGATATTTTTGACAATAATTAAAAAACCTCCTTTATTATTATTATTACCATAAGCTTTTTTGTTAATTGAGAAATAATTTAAAATTAATTAGGAAATAATTTAAAACAAAAAAATCTTTTTTTTAAACTTTTTTTTTAGTATAATTTCAGTAATAAATAATTGGTAATGGTCTTTTCAAAAATTGTTTCTAGTTTTTGTAGTTTTTGGTTTTATTTTTTTTAATTTTTAAAATATCAGGTTTTTATATATTAAGAATAATTTAAAATTTGAATTACAAATCAGATTTAATTATTTGTTGTTCTTGAATACTAAAAGATCATTTTTTTCCCATTTATTATTTTAGGTGAGTTACAATTTTTGAAATGGAGTTTATTTTGGATTTCATTTTTTTAAGGAACTAACCTCTATTAAATTTTTTACCTAAATTTAATAGAGATTGAGAAAAAAAATTACAATGATTTGAACTTCAGTTTATTTTCAATATTAAACATATTTCTAGATAATAAATTCTAATTTTGAAATTTTAAAAAAAAAATCATTATTAAAGAATATTCCCTTAATAAATAAAGTAAAATTCAACTTATTGAACTAATAAACTATTACTGATCAAAAATATACTAATTTAATTCAAATTTTAAATAATTTTGATATTTGAAAATCTATAAAAATCATTTTGGAACGTTTTAGGATTTTATTTTCTATTTCATTTATTGAATTATTTAACTTGTTAAGTTTGATCAAAAATTTTTTCAAAAACTTGATATTCTGTCAAATTTAGGGTTCTTCAAAATAGATAGACTCAAATAAATTGTGTTGGTGTTTTCTAACCATTTGATCAATCAATAGTCCTTATAGAATTTTTCAAAATTTACAAATTTTCATTTTATTAAATTGCTCTTTTTTAAAATTTAGAACACAGTCTCAATTTATTAATAGTGATAATTATTTATTTTTTTGTTTGTTTTGTTATTATTGTTATATACAGCCGTTCCATTCGACTTGTGAAGCTTTTTTCTTTCCTTTAAGCAAACCTGAAATTTTAGCTTTCCTTTAAAGACCTTTTAAAGACCTTTTAAAGATGCTTTAAAGACCTTTTAAACTTTTTTCATTTTCTTTAAAAGATCTTTTAAAGATCTTTTAAAGATCTTTTAAACTCTCTTAATTCTTTTAAAACTTCTTTCAAACAAACAAAAAAACACAAATAACTACTAACAAAAAACACCAAAATTAGTTTGAAACAATAACTATATCTTTCACTCTGGCTCTGCCTAAGACTAGATCTTACACATTGTTATTCACAAGCTCTACTCAATTTTACAATACTCTACTCTATTTACCATACAGCCAACTCTTAAAGTTGATAATTTGTTCCTAAAATTGCTTTTAAAAACAAATGAAAATTGCAATCAAAAATATTTTTTTCAGTTCAATTTTCCATTCAATTACTTCATCGACAAATCGATCAAATACATGTCGAGTATTCAAGATTTTAGAATAAACTCTCTATTCTTGTAAATTAAAAAATTAATATTCAACTGTTTGGGAGATAATTTTCTTCTTTTCCAATTTCAATTTAAATAAGAGTTTGAGAACTTTTGACGTAGATTTGATCGATTTGTCGATGAAGTAATTGAATGGAAAATTGAACTGAAAAAAATATTTTTGATTGCAATTTTCATTTGTTTTTAAAAGCAATTTTAGGAACAAATTATCAACTTTAAGAGTTGGTTGTATGGTAAATAGAGTAGAGTATTGTAAAATTGAGTAGAGCTTGTGAATAACAATGTGTAAGATCTAGTCTTAGGCAGAGCCAGAGTGAAAGAGGTAGTACAGCCGTTTCAACTCAGGTGTGAATCAGCAACTTCTCATTCATCTTTTAGAAACCGTTGAAAACCATCTCAAATTATTTCAAATTATTTTAAATTATTTAAAATTATTTGAAGTCTTTTAAAAGTATTGTAATTGCTAATGTTTGGATTTGAAGATCAACCAAAACTCACTTCTTTTGAGCATCAACCGAATTACCAACTCTTGAATCCCATCACAAATTACTTTTCAATTTATAATTTTTAAAAAAATTGATTTCAATTTGTAGGTTTCATTTCTTTAAGAATTTCAAACAAAAGAAGACAGTTTTGGTTGATCTTCAAATTCAAACATTAGCAATTAAAATTATTTTAAAATTACTTATGTATAATTTAAAATACAGCCGTTTCAACACAGGTGTGAATCACACTCATTTGTTGAATGGTCGAGAAACATTTTAAATTGACTTGGAAGGTTTCCCAACCATTCAACGAATGAGTACGATTCACACCTGAATTGAAACGGTTGTAATATATTATTCAATTTGTTGAAATTTCACCAGCGATCATTTGATTGATCAAAAGATAAGATACCATCAACTAATTGTATGTGGATTTTTCTATTAAACAAACTCAACACTAACATTCTATCAACCATTGAAAAAAAATTCCAGATCTAACCAAACAGATTAGGTAACTGGAAAATTGGAATTGAAAACAAAACAAAAAATGAAAATAGTTGGAATATGAAAATTCTTTCGAAATTGAATTTAAAGTGTAGTGTTGTTATTCTTTCAACTGTTTAAACTCTGTCGAAATTTTTGGAATATAAACCCCAATTCAAAATTTTTAACACACCAAAAACCGATTTGTGAAAAAAAAAACTTATTTAATCCATTCAAGAAGATTTACCAAATTAGAACTCATTCACAAATTGAAATGTTAACACTTGTTTATAAATTACAATACTCACAAAACAATAAATAAATAATTATCAATACAAATAAATCATGGGTGTGTTAAAAATTTTGGAGAGAGCAAAACAAAAAAATACATTAGTAAATTTGTTGAAATTATATTAGGAATATTGGTCGATCAAATGGTTAGATACCACCAACTAATTTTATTTGAGTTCTTCTATTTGGTACAACTCAACTTGAACCTAATATCAATCTTTCAAAAAAATTTTGATCCAACGAAACAAATTACTTAATTCAAACAATGAAATGAAAACAAAAACTAAAAAGATGAAAAAATGATTTTCATATTTTACAAAAATCAAAATTATCTCCAATTTCAATGAAATTATAATTATTGTGATTCTTTGGAACGTTTTAGCTGTGTGGAAAATTTTGAATTTTAGTTTAGTTTCCTTATTTTGAACACACCAATTTTTTTTTTTATATTGTTTTCTTTTCTTTGGATGAGCATGATTACTTATAAAAACATTAATACTATGTTACTTATATGTGTTTTAATATTAGGTTTGGAAAAATATAATAAATTAAGTTTTGTTTCCCTGTTTTTGATTTTAGATGTGTCTAAATTGTTGGAAAGGGGTTTAGTTTTTTTTTGGGAGAAGAGAATATCAGATTCTTTAGAATAAAACATATAGTTAGTTTGTTGTTTAAAATTTGATAAAATATAATCATGTTCACTTCTCCAATTCCACCAAATCCAGCTATTTAAAATCCTAACATCTAATGTTTTTTGGGATAATTATTATTTTTTCGAATCATATAGTTATTAAACCCAATTTGTATTTCCTTTTGTGGTTGTATCAATTGTAATGTTGTTGTTCATTTTAAACAAAATCCATTAATCATAAATGTCACTGAAAAAAATAAATCATTCTAATTGCTTTTTATTGTAATAATTTTAAAAATTTAAAAATGATAAAAAAATTGAAAAATGAAAAAATTAAATGTACAATTAGAATGTTAAGATAAGGATGAAAGATAAGTCATTCAACATTTGAAACACTATTTTTTGCAACTCAACTCAACATTCTATCCTGGCAATTTCTTTGAGACTTTTGAAAAAAAACTTTAAAAAAAATCTATTGAATAAAGTATTTTAAATAATAAAAATCAATGATGCACAACTAAGGTAAAAAATGTTATTTTCGGATCCTCTTTATGATTGCAAAAAAGTGAAAAATTTTCCTTTATCCGTGACTACTCCCTTAAAATTTTTTTAGTTGTAATTGTTTGAATTTGAAGATCAAACAAAAAACTGTCTTCTTTTGTTTGAAATTCTTAAAGAAATGAAACCTACAAATTGAAATCAATTTTATCAACTTCAACAAATTGAAAAGTAATTTGTAATGAGATTCAAGAGTTGATAATTCTGTGTATACACAAAAGAAGACAGTTTTGATTGATCTTCAAATTTGAACAGTTACGACTAAAATATTTTTAAAATTATTTTAAAATAACATGAAATTAATTTGAAATAATTTGAAATGGTTTTCAACCGTTTCCAAAAGATGAGTGAGAAGTTGCTGATTCACACCTGAGTTGAAACGGCTGTATGAAAGTTTGATCTTTAAAATATTCTCCAATTTGGTTCAGAAAAAATCATTTTATGTCATTTTTTTTTCTGAAAAATGAAATTGAAATTTTGAGATACCACTACACAAGAACAGCTTGTTAAGGATGGTAAAAATGAAATTGAAAAATAACCACGAGTTTCTTGCATGAAAAATTGAAGATCTTCAAAAATTCAAAAAAACAACTCTAACTTTCTAAGGTTCACCCGTTCAATTTAACTTGTGAAGCATAACCTTTTAAACATGTTTAAAAGGTTGGAAATTTTTTCCTTTAAACCTCTTTTAAAGATCCCACAAAGATTTTTTAGGATCTTTAAGAGTTGAGTCATTACGGTGAAATTTTTTTTTCTAAAATGGAAAAAAACTTTTTAGTAATTTTTATGAATTACTTAAGGGATTAGCTTCACCATAGATTTCTCTATTATCAAAGTATTGTAGTTGGGTGTAAATGGTATTAGTGCACCATGGCTCAAATAGTTTCTGTGACTCTAGAAAAACTATTATAAATCTTATTGCACTATAAATTATTCTATTTTTTACTAATGATCACTGTTATGGAAAAAAAGTTCAACAAGGTTTTTAATTGGGAACATTAAGAGAACCTGAAAATGAAAAGTAAAATCAATAAAAAGAAGAAACCAATTAACTTCAAATAATAACCCATTATATTGTTTTCAATCAACCCGCAAATACAAATTAAATCTACTTTGATTTATCGAAATTATTGGTGTGGTTTTGGAGATCTCAAAAATAGTCAATTTTTTGAACAAATTTTTAATAATTGACCAATCAAAGAAAAACCCATACTAAAAGATAGTATTAAAAAAACTGTTATTGTGACGAATACTTCATTTTGTCTTTATTTATTTATTCTTTTTTTCATTGATCTTAGTTTGAATTTTCAGGTTCTATTAATGTTCCCAAGTAATAACCGTGGTTCACTTTTTTTCCACAACAGTGATCATTAGTAAAAAATATAATTTTCATTTTGAAAAATTTTTTTTTAATTCCTTTACCAAATCTAAAAATAAAAACCCCAAATAAAGTATTCTGGTATTTCATAATTTAGATTTAGAACTTTCAAAAGTAACTATTTTTAGAATTTTTGAATTTCAAAGATTAACTCAATAATAATCATCTAGATAAAAAGTACAAAGCCTGATTAGTTTTGTTTGCTTTTGATAAGTCTACTTATAGCATCAATATATTTCAATGATTTGAGAAATAATTTGACAAAAAACTTCATTTGTTAATTATTTAATTTGTAAAAAAAAACGAATTTTTTAGTAACTAATCTACATTTCGCCACAAATTTAAGAAAGATATTTTACAACTTTGTAGTCTTAATATTGATAATTCAACCTTTAAATTTATGGCGAAATGCAGATTTTATTCTAAATTTGTTGGGTTTTTTACTAATCCATAGATCATTTTTAATTGATGGGGATCAACAAATATTACTACTTGCAATCGATTTTTTAGAGACCTTTAAACCATGTAACACTAATGTAGTTTGGTCCAATAACAACATACTTTGATCCTAGGCTTCTCCTTGGTAGGCGCTAATCCCTTAATACCAATCAAAAACCAACCAACCTATGATGTACAATCGATTTAGAAAAATCAATAACAATAGATGTGGACATTTTTAGAAAAAAGTACCATAGATCGACACTCAATTTCCAATTAGAATTGTTAGAATATACAATTTTGAAAACAACTATGTCCGTTTTAAAGTGTGGATCTTTGGCGCTTTTTGAGATCTCGGTGATTTTTTTTTTCTTATTTTTCATTTTTCAAATGAGTTATTTTTTATGCAACAATGTCACACAATCCTTATTTGGTCAAATTTAGAGAGTTACAAAATAACAACAAATCAGAATAAATCAAATTAAATTGATTATGAAATTCAAGAAAGCAATTTGTTTTAAATTATGGAAATTTGACCATTTGGAAATATAGAAAACGAGAAAAGATGAATTTTTTTTAAAAATTTTGATTTTTTGAAAGTGAGATCTCTTTTAAACTTATTTTTCTTCTTTGAATTTTTTGTCAAATATGATCCAAATAGAATTTTTAATTTGTTATTTGATTTTTGTCAACCAAAAGAAGGGCTTTTTCACAATACACTTTTGGGTCTCAGGTCACCTCTTGAGTATTGAGTACATTCACTATAAATGACTAGACCCTTAAAAGAACTTTAAAAGAGGTATAAAACTTTTCCAAAATTTCAGGTTTGCTTAAAGGAAAGAAAAAAGCTTCACAAGTCGAATGGACCTGTTGTACATTGTTAGAATTTTTGAATGGTGGTTTCCTTCAATTGTTCTAGTAATTCGTAAACCAGATTAATTCATGACAAAGGTGTTGAATGTTTCTCTTGTTTTTTTTGTTTGATTCTTGTTGTTTTTCCTTGAATAAATCTCCCCAAACATGACTAAGAGGAGAGTATCCCCCATCAAAATTGGTTGTGGAACAATATGATCAATGTCAAGTACACTTTACTTTCTTTTTTTGTGCTTTTTCCATAAAAATTTTTTTTTGGATCGTTTCTATCAAAACACAATTTGTTCTGTCAATATAAATTGGAGTGTTGAGGTTATGTGGGAAATATTTTGAAGATTTTTGCATTCAAGGATCTTTTCGAAATAATAGTTGCCAAAATTAGTAATTTTTTATATATATAAAAACAAAAATATTACATCAGTTGAGAAAAAATGATCATTCGATTTTTTTAAATGTGGATTGTAGTGGATTTGATCCAATACCCATACAATTATCGAAGACGTTAGTCAAAAAATGTCATAATTCTGAAACAACAGACATTTTCATCCAAAATATTTCTCTTTTCTCCATTTTGACCTTCTATGTCATTTTTTAAAACCTTCTCATATTGACTCAGAAATCAAAAAAAAATCATCGAAAGCCCACAATAATTTGTAACGGTTTTAAAAAATGACATTAAAACTTATTTTCTCAAAAATCCGATTTTTTCCAACCTTATTTGTTATTTTGAGATCCAAGACAAAGAAAATTCAGACTTTTTTAGTAAAAATTTGTCATTTTTTACTTCTTAGATACATCCTAAATAAAACTTTGAGAGATTTACCAACAACCAAATCAGAATAAAAATACATAAATCTATGATTTTGAATTGCAAACCGAGTCCTTAGTTTAAATTTAAAAAAAAAAAAAAATTACCAAAAATCTGCAAATAAAACAAAAACCTAAATCAAATTTTAAAAGTTCAATTAACAACTCACAAAACACATTTTTATGAAAACTTTTTCCAAGTATATTAGTCTTACACTTTTTGATTTTGGATTATTGATAAAATTAAAATCAAAATATCAAAAATTAACTTATTTTTGAGCCATTATTAAAACCCATCTCAAGCCCAAGATCCATCATCTAAAAAACCAAAATAATAAGTGTCCATATTCTTACAAACAAGAAATTCTTTTTTCAAATTTCAGAGAATGTAAACCTTAAATCAACAATTTTTTCATTTTATTTTTTTTCATTATTTTTTTTCATTTTTTTTATTTTCCTCTTTTCTTCTTTTCATCTTTGATTATTAGTTATTTTAATCGAATTTTTAGTTTTCGAATAAAAACAAAAGAATCAAAATTAACAAACAAAAAAACAAAACAAATCATTCAACAAAGTTTTTATTTTTGTTTTTTGGAATTGTTCAGACTGTTTGAAATTATAAATGAACCTAAGTAACCTAAAAGAAGAAGAATTCAAAAAAGAAATGCAAAGGTTAAGTCTAAATGTTCAAACCCTTACCAAATTTGATCTTTCTGATTATCAAACTGGACCTAAGGAAATGAAAGCTTTATTTGAAGCCTTAAAAGTTAACCAAACCCTTACCAGCTTGGATCTAACTCTTTGTGTTCGAGCCGACGAAATGCAAGCTTTATGTGAGGCATTAAAAGTCAACCAAACCCTTACTGACTTGAACCTTTCTATGAACGAAATTAGAGCCGATGGAATCAAACCACTATGTGAGGCCCTAAAAGTCAACCAAGCCCTTATCAAGTTGGATCTTTCTGAGAATCGACTTGAAATCGATGGAATCAAACCACTATGTGAATCCCTAAAAGTCAACCAAACCCTTACCAACCTGTATCTTTCTTATAATCAAATTGGAGATGAGGGAATGAAAGCTTTATCTAAATGTTTAAAAGTCAATCAAATCCTTACCAAGTTGAGCCTTTCTGATAATGAAATTGGAGCCAAGGGAATGCAAGTTTTCAGTGAATCCCTAAAAGTCAACCAAACCCTGACCAATCTATTTCTTTCTTATAATGAAATTGGAGCCGAGGGAATTAAAGCACTCTGTGAATCTTTAAAAGTCAACCAAACCCTTATCAAGTTGGACCTTTCAAATATGTCAATTGGAGATGAGGGAATCACAGTTTTAAGTGAATGTCTCAAAACCAACCAAACCCTTACCGAACTGTTTTTTTCCGAGAATAGATTTGGATCCGAGGGAACGAAAGCTTTAAGCGAATCATTAAAAGTAAACCAAACTCTTATTTACCTGGATCTTTCCGAGAATAAAATTGGAGCCGAGGGAATGAAAGCATTAAGTGAATCTTTCAAAGCCAACCAGTCCCTTACCAGTCTGAGCCTTTCTGGGAATGAAATTGGAGCCAAGGGAATGCAAGTTTTCAGTGAATCTTTAAAAGTCAACCAAACCCTGACCAGTCTGGCTCTTTTATATAATGAAATTGGAGACGAAGGAATGCAAGCACTAAGTGAAGCTTTAAAAGTCAACCAAATCCTTACCTACTTAGATCTTTCTAATAATGAAATTGGAGACGAGGGAATAGAACCACTATTTGAAGCCTTGAAAGTAAACCAAACCCTAAGCAACCTGAATCTTTCTGAGAATGAAATCAAAGCCAAAGGAATGCAACTTTTCAGTGAATCTTTAAAAGTCAACCAAGCCCTTACCAACTTGGATCTTACTCGGAATCCAATTGGAGACGAGGGGTTGAAAGTTTTATGCGAATCTTTAAAAGTAAACCAAACCCTTAACTTCTTGGTACTTTTCAAGATGGGAATTGGAGATGAGGGAATCAAAGTTTTAAGTGAATGTTTAAAGGTCAACCAAACCCTTATCTACTTGGATCTTCGTGATAATCAAATTGGTACTGAGGGAGCAAAATACCTAAGTGAAGCCTTAAAGATAAACCAAACCTTAATACATTTGGATCTTTGTATGAATAAAATAGGATATTATGACAATAAAGAAGATCAAGAAGTTATTGAAAAAAATCTTCATAAATTTATACAATCCTTAAAAATCAATAAATCTATTACCAAACTAAATTTTGTTCTTAATAAGATTAATGAACAAAATTTATCCAAAATAGAAAATTTAATTTTAAGAAATGTCAATTTTCAAAAAAAGTTAACCAAATCAGTCAAAGTTGGAAATTTGCAATTATTCCAACAATTAATTCAAATTGAAAAAATTCCCTTAATATACCAATTCGATGATGATGAAGAAATATTTAGCCCAAATAACCAAGAAGAAAATACAATTTTCCATAAAGCCATTTTTCACAATCAAACAGAAATTCTATTTTATTTATTATTTGCAAATAATGAAAAAACAGATCAAGAAATTATTTCAAAAAGAAATTTTTTATTGAATTTCAAAAATGCAAAAACAAACAAAAGTGCAATTGATTTGTTAAATCCAAATGAAATTTTAATTCAAGATTTTAAAAATTATTATAATCAATTTATTTCATCATCTTCTTTTTCATCACAATCATCTTATTCAACTTCTATTTCAACATCTTATTACAATAATAATGAAAAATCAAATAATTTCCCAAATAAATTAATTGCAGAAAAAGAAATAATATTGATGAGAATTGGCAAAGAATGGAAAACAATCAAAAATGAATTCAAAAATGAATTAACTAAAAAACAAAAACAATTATTTTTAAAATGGTTATATTGTCCTGTTTCTTTTAATTTTCAAGAAAAACAAATAATTCTTGAAGTTTTCAAATTATTAAATATCAACCAAAATGAGAAACAAACTTTATTTACAAATGAAAAATTATTAAATGATTTCCAAAATTATATCAAAAAATATGCAAATTCTGAAAAAAAAGTATTTCAAATCAACTTAAAAAGAAAGAAGACTAAGACGAAGAAGAAAAAAAATAAAAAGAAGAAAAAGAATGAATATAATAATGATTCTTTTAAAATGAAATCAATTCAAATCAATAAATTTATTCTTTGTTTAAGATCAAATTTATTTCGAGAAATGATTTTTCAGACTTTTCCTTACCAATTAAAAATTGAAAAAGAAAAGGAAAAAAAAATTAGAAAAGAAATTGAAAATGAAAAAAAAAAGGAAAATGAAAATGAAAAAGAAAAAGAAAATGAAAAAGAAAAGGAAAGTGACATGAAAACGATAAAAGGAAACAAAAAGGAAATGAAAAAAGATAAAGAAAACGAAAAAGAAAATGTAAAAGACAAACGTAAAAAAAAAATAAATCAATCAATCAATCAAGTTACTGATTATTTCACTTCAATTCCTGAATTTTATCCATTTTTTCTCTCAGAATTATATAATTTAAATTTATCACCATTTGCTTTTACTTTTGATTTTGAAAACCAAAACTACAACCACAATAATAACAACAAGCACAATATTCAAAAAATCTACAGTAACAATAAAAATCAGAAAAATACTAATACTAACAACAATAATAAAAAACCAACAACAGAAAATAATAATAATCAAAAACATAATAAGATTCAGAATAAACCAACAACCAAAAATAACAATGAAAAATCATCAGAGCAATTTATTTTAACAATTACAAAAGCCAAAAGTATTTTAAAAACTTATAATCAAAATAATCTAAATAATTTAATCAATTTCTATTTAAAAAAAGATGTTTCTGATTTCTATCAAACAAATCCACTTTTATTCATTTCTAATTTATTTCATTTCTCTCAAAAATTATAAAAAATTCTATATATAATAACAAATTTTAAAATAAAATAAAAAAACAGAAAAGAGAAAAAAATAAAAAATGAAGTTAATGATGATGAACGATGATCATTCTTTGAAACATAATTTTTTTTTCAATTCTTATCATTTATATATTTAAAATTACTTATTTAAAATGATCCAGTATGTTTAAAAACAAGTTTATCATTACTTTTAAATGTGAAGAATATTAATTTTCACTTTATTCGAATTATCCTTTATTCCAATTTGATTTATCATATTTAGATTAATCTTAGTTTTTTATATTTTTTCTTCAATTAATTATCAAAATAATTTTTTTTATTATTTAGCTTTAGATCTTTACTATTTTCTATTTTTATAAATTTAAATTTTGGTTTTAAAATTCAAAAAAAAGTTAACAGATTGAAAACAAATCCAAATTTATAATTCTTTTAAAAATATTAATGAAGAATAAAATTATCCTTTCAATCCATATATCAAATTTAATAATTATCAGATAAACAAACAATAATTTAATTTTTGATTTCTATTTCTCTCTCGTTCTTCATTCTATCCTCACTTTCTCTCTCTCTCTCTCTCTTTATCTCTCTCATATTATCCTTTCTTACTTTCTCTTTCTCTCATATTATACTTTCTCTCTCTCTCTCTCTATTCACTTTATCCTTTCTTTCTCTATTTTATCCTTGAATATAAACTCTTTTTCAAAAATTGTGACTCACCTATAATAATAAATTGAAAAAAAAAATTTATCCTTTAGTATTCAAGAACAATTAATAACTCAATATGATTTGTAATTCACTTTTAAGTCATTCTAAATCTATAAAAGCCTGATATATTAAAAATTAAAAAAAATAAAACCAAAAACTAAAAAAAAGTGAGTCAAAATTTTTGAAATGAGCATTACCCATTTTTTATTACTGAACTTTCACTGAAAAAAAGTTGAACAACAATATTTTTTATGAATAATTAAATTCATTTTCAAAGACACTACATAGCCCCAATTTTCTTAGTGATGATTTGTCTTTTCGAAGATCTTTTTTTTTTTCACATGATCTTTTTAAAAAAAAAAAGAAAAAAAAAGAAAAAGAAAAAGAAAAAAAAAGAAAAAGAAAAAAAAAGAAAAAGAAAAAGAAAAAAAAAAAAAAAAAAAAAACAAAAATTTGAAAAAGCAAAACTAAATTTTGAAAAATTAGAAAAAATGATTCTGATCCAAAAATTTGAAAATAATTTTTGTTAAGAATACTGGAATAAACCCTCAAAATAACTTCCATTAACATTATAAAGTGAGTCAAAATTTATGAAAAATAGTTTAATTAAAAATTGATTATTCAATTTTTGATTTCTGAATCTTGAAAATTCTTTTAGTTAGTAAATTTAACTTGGAATAATTTAATACAAATCATTTGAAAATATATTTTTTAATTTTTAAATTCTAATTATTGAAAATTAATATTTTCAATTTGTCAACAAAATACTTAAAAAATTTTCGATTTACTATTTTTTCCTAAAGAAATAAACTAATATTTCAAATTTTTAACAAAGATAAAAAATGTTCAACGAATCACAATAATACTAATTTCATACAGATTGTAAATAATTTTTAATTTTAGAAAATCTATAAAAGTCATTTATAACATCTTTTTGGATTTTTTTTTCTATTTCATTATTAAAATTACGGAACATGTTAAAGATTTGATCAAAAATTTTTTTCGAATAGTTGATATTCTGTCAAAGTAGTGTTCTTCAAAAAAGATAGAATCAAATAAATTGTGTTGGTATTTTCTAACCATTTGATCAATCAATAGTTCTTATAGAATTTTTCTAAATTTGCAAATTTTCATTTTATTGGATTGATCTTATTAAAATTTAGAACCTATAGTCTCGATTTATTAATATTGATAATTATTTATTTTTTTTTGATTTGTTAGTATTGTTTTAGTTAAAATTGTTAACATTTCAATTAATGGATGAGTTTTAATTTGGTATTTCTATCAAGAATTAATTAAAAAAGATTTATTATTCTTTTTATTATTATATTTTAAGGCAGGAGTTTAGAATTAATATTGTTCGCCTTTAGCTTTATTGTAATTTTTGAAATAAATAGAAAATTAAAATAATTTTCGGTTTATTTCAAAAAGTAAAAAAAAAACCTAGAACACTTCAAAATTACTAGAAAACTCAAAAAAGCCCAACCAAAGTGTTCTAGGTTTTTTTTACTTTTTGAAATAAACAGAAAATTTATTAAAATTTTAGGTTTATTTCGAAAAGTAAAAAAAACCTAACTAAAATTTATTGATTTTCCAAATAAAATAGAAAACTTCAATAAAACCTGGCACTTAACGGCACTTCCCTTAGATTTTCAGAAATTTATTTTCTAGAATTTAAAAGAAATAAACTGAAAATTTTATAAATTTTCGGTTTATTTAACAAATTATAATAAACAGCTGTTAGGTTTTCCAGAATTCAAAATAATTGAGTAAAATCATCGGTTTTTCTCCATTCTTTTGAATTCTGGATAAGCTATGCACTTCAGGCACATAAAGAATTTCTAAACTTGTGTTTAGATATTTATTAAAAGATTCAAACATTAACTATCTTTCAAAATTATTGGCCCATTAAAAATCAAATTTTAAAGAAAAATATTTTTAATAATTGAAGTTATCTTTTATAATATAAAAATTTCAATTTTAATATCCAATAATATACTCAAAAGATATTTATGTTTTGTCTAAAAATAAAAGAAAAAAAAATAAATAAAACTGTTAAAAAAAATTGTTCTATTTATTTTGAAAGAAGCATTATATAAAAAATAGAAAATTTAAAAAAATAAAAAAAAACATTTATAGATTCTTCTTCCATTTGAATCACTAAATCTAATCTCTTTTCAAATATTTGAAATCAATTTTTTCATTAATTTCTGTGTTTATTCTTTCCAAATTTTCATATTCGTTTTCATTTTCCATTTTACTGTTGAGAGAAAAATGTTGGGCAGAGAAAAATAGTTGGACACAAATTTTAATAAATTTTCTGTTTATTTCTAAAGTAAAAAAAACCTAGAACACTTTCCAAAAAAATTCGAAATCTCAAAAAAACCTAGAGCACTTCACAAATATATAGATAACTCAAAAAAACTTAAGAAAATCAATTATTTTACTAATAAAACAGAAAACCTCAAGAAAAGTTAGGCACTTGACGGTACTCTACGGAACTCACTCTGATTAGCAATGGTAAATTATTAATTTAGATGATATTGATTAAAAAAATATTTTGGAATCGAACAAGTTACAAATTTTTGTTGATTGAAAAAACAATTAAAAAACAAAGAAAAATTAAAAAGAAAATAAAAAGCATATTAAAAATAAAATAAAAATCTAAAGTTAATAAACAAAAAAAATACTTTTTCAAAGGTACTTGGTTAAAAAATTAAAAGATGAAAAAACTTAAAAGCTGATTTTTATCAAGAATACAGAAAAAAAAACAGCCACTATCCTCTTATACAAAATTTGAACCTTTAATTATTTCTAAGAAATAATGAATGCTTGGATGAGAGGTACTTATTTAGTAACAACAATTTTTTTCTTTTTGATCAAGTTTTTTTGGTACAGTCCTGTGCTCTTTTAATCCACAGGAAAAATCAAGAAATAAGGCCCAAAAAAATCCCATTAAGGCACAAAATCAAAGTGGTCAAAATAAGGCACAATTTTTCTGTGTAAATTTCCAAGATTACAAATAATATAATATTCTATATATATATTGAAGAAAACACTCAAACTAAATCTGTACTTATTAGGTGAAATTATATTTTGAAATTGGGAAAGTAGCTTAAATCAAAAAAATTCTGCCTTAAAGTGAACAAAATTTTGTGCCTTATTTGTTGATTTTTCCTGTGTCTTAAAATGACACAGGACTGTATAGTGCCAGTTTTTGTTTTTGTCTTTTCAATTATTTTTTTTCAAATTACCCACACTGACTAGATTCTATCCTTCCAGTATGAGTAGGTAACCACTTATTTTTTTGTCCTTAGTAACTCTTCTTTTCAATAAATTGAAAATTAACCATAGAAAAAATCCGTAAAAAAATCTAAAAAAGATTATCTTGTAGTAGGTAGAGGTGATTGGTTAATTTGATATTAGATGATGGGTCTTCAAATTGGTAAGGATTTTAATAATTGGTTTTTAAAAAAAGGCAATTTTTGACAATTCAGATTTTATTTTATTCAGAAATCCTATTTTTGGCGTGCAAAGACGATATAAGATTGAAAGACAATTTAGAATAAAATTGTGTGATCTTGCTTGTGGGTTAAAATAATCATTCAATTTTTAACTCAATTAGTTCAAAAAATATATATCGATATATAATTAGATATATCAAAAAAATTTTTGAAAATTCTCCAAAAAATCAACACAAATCAATATAAATATTAAATTTCAATTGACAACTCACAACCAACAAAACACTTTTTTTTATATTACTTTGTCTTCCAATCCATTTTTTTTTTACAATCTTTAATTGGGTTTTCTTGGAAGAATTTGCAATCTGAATTGTCAGAAATAGCTTTTTTAAACTCTATTATTAAAATCCTGAACCAATTTGAAGATCCATCAACTAAGAATTAAAATAATAAGTTTTTCACTTTGATACAAGAAATTCTTTTTTCAAATTTCAGGATTGTTTACCTTAAATCTTTAATTTTTTCATTTTTTTTTTTCTCTCATTTTTTCTAATTTCTTTTATTTTTTTTTCTTATTTAAAAAAAAAAAAAAAAAATTTCGTTTTATGAATAATCCAAAAGAATCAAAATTTTAAAAAAAAACAACAACAAAACATTCAACAAATAAATAATTAAAAAGTTTTTATTTTTGGGGTTTTTGAATTGATTCAACTGTTTGAAATTATAAATGAACCTAAGTGACCCGTACCTAAAAGAAGAAGAAGAATTCAAAAAAGAAATGCAAAGGTTAATGTTAAATGATCAAACCCTTACCAACTTGAATCTACGTAAGAATGAAATTGGATCCGATGGAATGCAAGCATTATGTGAAGCCTTAAAAGTCAACCAAACCCTTACCAACCTGGATCTTTCTTGTAATGGAATTACAGCCGAGGGAATGGAAGCACTAAGTGATGCCCTAAAAGCTAACCAAACTCTTATCAACTTGGATCTTTCTTGCAATGAAATTGGAGCCAAGGGAATGCAAGCTTTAAGTGAATGTATAAAAGTCAACCAAAAAATTAAAAAGCTGGATCTCTATACCAATCAAATTGGAGACGAGGGAATGCAAGCTTTGTGTGAATCATTAAAAGTCAATCAAACCATTACCCACCTGGACCTTTCTTTGAATCGACTTGGAGCCGAGGGAATGAAAGCATTAAGTGAAGCATTAAAAGAAAACCAAAGCCTTACCAAACTGGTTCTTTCTCAAATGGAAATTGGAGTCGAGGGAATCAAAGCTTTATGTGAATCATTAAAAGCCAATCAAAGCCTTACTGACCTGGATCTTTTTTTGAATCGAATTGGTGATGAGGGAATGAAAGCATTAAGTAAATCCTTAAAAGTCAACCAAAACCTTATCAACCTGAATCTTTCTTGCATGGGAATTGGAGCCAAGGGAATCAAAGCTTTAAGCGAATCTCTAAAGGTCAACCAAACCCTTATCAACTTGGAACTTTCTAAGAATCGCATTGGAGACGAGGGAATGAAAGCTTTAAGTGAATCCCTAAAAGTCAACCAAACTCTTAGAAACTTGGATCTTTCTTCTAATCGCATTGGTGACGAGGGAATGAAAGAATTAAGTGAGGCCCTAAAGGTAAACCCAATCCTTACTGACCTGGACCTTTCTTTTAATCGAATTGGAGACGAGGGAATGGAAGCTTTAAGTGAATCATTAAATGAAAACCAAACCCTTACTTACTTGAAACTTACTTATAATCGAATTGGAGATGAGGGAATGAAAGCTTTAAGTGAATGCCTAAAAGTCAACCAAACCCTTACCTACCTGGATCTCGATAAGAATCAAATTGGAGATGAGGGAATGGAAGCTTTAAGTGAAGCCTTGAAAGTCAACCAAACCCTTATTAACCTGAAATTTTCTAAGAATGAAATTGGAGACGAGGGAATGCAAGCATTAAGTGAAGCATTAAAAGAAAACCCAACCCTTACTGACTTGAACCTTTCTTATAATCAAATGGGAGCCGAGGGAATGCAAGCTTTAAGTGAATCATTAAAAGTCAACCAAACCCTTACCGACTTGGACCTTTCAAGAAATAGAATTGGAAACGAGGGAATGAAAGTTTTATGCAAATCCCTAAAAGTAAACCAAACGCTTACCAACCTGAATCTTTATGCTAATGGAATTGGAGCCAAGGGAATAGAATACGTAAGCGAAGCATTAAAGGCAAACCAAACCCTTATCTATCTGGATCTTAATTGGAATAAAATTGAATCCAAGGGTTTGAAAGTTTTAAGTGAATGTCTAAAGGTAAACCAAACCTTAACCCAATTGGATCTTCGTAATAATAAAATAGGAAATTATGAAAATAATGAAGATCAGGAAAAATTTCTTCAAGAATTTATACAATCCTTAAAAATCAATAAATCTATTATCAATCTAAAAATTCGGGATAATAGGATTAATGAACAAAATCTAAAAAAAATAGATAATTTAATTAAAAGAAATAACAATTTTCAAAAAAAGTTAACCAAATCAGTCAAAGTTGGAAATTTGCAATTATTCCAAGAATTAATTCAAATTGAAAAAATACCCTTAATATATCAATTATTAGATGACGATGATGAAATATACAACCCAAATAACCAAGAAGAAAATACAATTTTCCATACAGCCATTTTTCACAATCAAACAGAAATTTTATTCTATTTATTATTTGCAAATAATGAAAAAACAGATCAAAAAATTATTTCAAAAAGAAATTTTTTATTGAATTTCAAAAATGCCAAAACAAAAAAAAGTGCAATTGATTTGTTAAATCCAAATGAAATTTTAATTCAAGATTTTAAAAATTATTATAATCAATTTATTTCATCATCATATTTTTCATCTTCTTCATTACATTCAACATCTTATTACAATAATAATGAAAAATCAAATAATTTCCCAAATAAATTAATTGCAGAAAAAGAAATAATATTGATGAGAATTGGGAAAGAATGGAAAACAATCAAAAATGAATTCCAAAATGAATTAACTAAAAAACAAAAACAATTATTTTTAAAATGGTTATATTGTCCTGTTTCTTTTAATTTTCAAGAAAAACAAATAATTCTTGAAGTTTTCAAATTATTAAATATCAACCAAAATGAGAAACAAACTTTATTTACAAATGAAAAATTATTAAATGATTTCCAAAATTATATCAAGAAATATGCAAATTCTGAAAAAAAAGTATTTCAAATCAACTTAAAGAAAAAGAAAAAGAAGAAGAAGAATGAAAATAAAAATGATAATTTCAAAATCAAATCAATTCAAATCAATAAATTTATTCTTTGTTTAAGATCAAATTTATTTCGAGATCTAATTTTTCAGACTTTTCCTTACCAATTAGAAATTGAAAAAAAAAAAAAAAAAATTGGAATTGAAATTGAAACGGAAAAAGAAAAAGAAAAAGAAAAAGAAAAAGAAAAAGAAAAGGAAAAGGAAATGGAAATTAAAAAGGAAAAAGAAAAAGAAAAAGAAAAAGAAAAGGAAAAAGTAAAAGAAAAAGAAAAAGAAAAGGAAAAGGAAAAGGATAAGGAAAAAGAAAAAAAAAAAGAAATAGACATAAAAAAAGAAAAAGAAAAGGAAAAAGAAAGAGAGAAAAGAAAAGTAAATCTAACAATCAATCAAGTTACTGATTATTTCACTTCAATTCCTGAATTTTATCCATTTTTTCTCTCAGAATTTTATAATTTAAATTTATCACCGTTTACTTTTACTTTTGATTTTGAAAACAAAAACTACAACAAAAATAATAACAACAAGCACAATATTCAAAAAATTGTCAGCAACAACAACAATCAGAAAAATATTAATACTAACAACAATAATAAAAAACCAACAACAAAAAATAATAATAATCAGAATAATAATAAGATCCAGAAAAAACCAACAACAACAAATAATAATAAGATTCAGAATAAACCAACAACCAAAAATAGCCTTGAAAAATCATCAGAGGAATTAATTTTAACAATTAAAAAAGCAAAAAGTATTTTAAAAAAATATAATCAAAATAATCTTAATAATTTAATCAATTTCTTTTTAGAAAAAGATGTTTCTGGATTCTATCAAACAAATCCGCTTTTATTCATCTCTAATTTATTTCATTTCTCTCAAAAATTATACAAAATATATAAATTATAACAAATTTTAAAATAGAAGAAAAGGAAAGAAAAGAAAAGAAAAGATGAAGTTAATATTCATAAACATTGATAATTATATGAAAAAATAATTTTATTTCATAATCATTCATATCTTTAAAATTACTTGTTTAACATGAACTATCAGGATTTTCATGAGTTCATCATTACTTTTACATGAGAAGAATATTAATTTGAATGTATTCTCATTTATCCTTTATCTTAATTTGATTTATTTCAGTTATATATTTTTAATTTATATCGATTTTATTTTGAATTTTACTTATCAAAATTAATTTATTTACTCCATAGCTTTAGATATTTTCTATTTACTATTTTAATAATTTTAAAATTTTGTTTTAAAAATTGAAAAACAAAGTTATCAAATCGAAAATAAATCAAATTTAATGATTCTCAAATAAATATAATGAAGAATAAAATTATCCTTTCAATCAATAAATCAAATTTAATTATTATCAGATAAACAAACGATAATTTAATTTTTGATTTCTTTCTCTTTCTCTCTCTTTGTTCTCTTCATTTTATCCTTATCCCCCCCCCTCTCTCTCTCTCTTTATGTATATCTTTCTCTATCTCTATTCATTCTATCCTTTCTTTCTCTCATTTTATCCTTGAATAATGTTAACAAATAATTATTTAATTTTTGATTTCTGAATTTTGAAAACCATTTTCAGTTATTAAATTATGACTTTAAGTGTTTAATCCAAATTATTTGAAAATATATTTTTCAATCTTTTGATTATTGTCTACCAAGATGAATCCTAAGATAAAAGTATGTTGTTATTGCGTTATAGTCACATTATTGCACTATGCTTCAAATATCTCTAAAAAAATCAATTTGTCAAGTTTTAATATTTTTTGATCCATATCAATTCTAAAAATGATACTTGTATTAGAAAAACATACAATAATTTCAGAAAAAAATCTTCATTTTATCTACAAATTTTTAGATTGAATTATCAATATTCAGACTCCAATGTTGAAAAAATATCTTTTCTTTGATTTGTTTATTCCTCAAAGTTGTGTAAATTAAGGTATTTCCAAAAAAGTGGGGCATTTTTTTTTACATTTCGTCAAAAATAATCTTTGTTAGTGAAGATATTTGTTAATTGGCAATACCAAATTAAGTTAATTATTAATACCGATTGAATCAATAACTGACTTATATATTTAATTCAAAGCATGTTGTTTGAAATATTCCCAAAAAATGAAAAAAAAAAAAATAGCACTTTTTTGGTTAAAGTAATGCCCAACCAATTTCAATAAAAAACCGGAAATATGGAAAGGGAATAACTGATTTTTTAAACACAAAAACACAGTTATATGTTTTTAATTATATTGTAAATTTTGTTGAGATTATACAAGTTATGAAAATATTTTTTTCGATCAAAAAGAAAATAATAAACACAAATTTTCACCCTAAAAAAATATCCGATAAAATCGAGATCATAAATTTTAATATATTTTATTTCTGCAATACAGTAATAAGAAACAAATTGAATTATTATCAAGAATCGATAAATGGTAGTTAATGATTTTATATATTTAAATCCTTTTTTGAAGAATGGGTTATATAAATATATTTTATATAAATTTGCCCCACATTCTTGGAAATAGCTTATACTCTAAAAGTCCTTTTACTTAAATTTCCTCAAAGGTAATTTAAGTTACAAAATCCTAGACTTCACTAGTGTTCAATGGAACGACCTACTCAAATTTTTTAATGTTATAAAAGCAAAAACATAAAAATTTAAACGAAAAAAGGAAAAAAGAAAAAAAAAAGAAAATTGATATTTAACAAGTGTTTATCTAAGAAGCAATTGGTAAAAAAAAAAACTCAATATTATCTTTAATTCAGTACACACAAAATCACAACCTCGATACTTTTGGTTAATTTAATTTAATTTGATAATTCATCATGAATGTTGACTTGGGGACTGTTTTTTAAGTTGTTTTAATTTCTCTTTTTTTTTTTATTATTCATCTGATTTGCTTTAAACCTTTGGCCATTTTTAGCCTTTGCTTTTTTGTTTTTATTTTCAAGTTGACTCACATTTACATGTTTCAGTGTCACAGTATTAGCAAGTAATCACTACACCTTAATCCGTTTGTAACTCTTTTCCCCAATATAAAGAAGATTCAGCAAGGGGGAAATGGTAAAAAAATAAAAATATCTTTACTTAATCTTTGTGGCGAAATGTACATTAATAGCTAAAAAATTCACTTTTTTTTAAAAAATTTAATAATTAAGTAATAAATTTAGTTTTGCCAATTATTTCTGAAATATTGGAAATATATTTGATGTTACAATTAATAATCTAAAAAGGAAACAAAGTTAATCAGTCTTTGGGTTTTTTTACGTTTATGATTATTGAGTTAATCTTTCAAATTAAAAAAATCAAAAAAATAGTTACTTTTGATAGTTCTAAAAATGAATTATTAAATACTGAGAATGCTATTAATTTGATTTTCTATTTCTAGATTCTGGAAAAAGAATGAGAAAAAAAAAAATTTCAAAAATAAAAATTTTTTATTCTGATCCCTTAGTTAAAAAATATATTAATTTATTGTGCAATAAGATTTATAATCAATTTTTTAGAACTAATTGATCCATGTCTCATTAATACCATTTAAACCCAATTGCAACATACTTTGATTATAGAAAAGACCATGGTGGCATTTATGCCTTAAATTCTGATTATTGATAATTCATCTTTTCAATTTGTTTACAAAGCACATATTTAACTATATTTCAAAAATTTTTGCTCATTTTATAATGTTAATGGAAGTTGTTTTGAGGGTTTATTACAGTATTCTTTACAAAAAAATATTTTCAAATATTTGGATCAAAATCATTTTCAAATTTTTGGATTATTGTTTTTCTTTTTCAAATTTCATTTTTTCTAATTTTGTAAATTTTTGTTTTTATTTTGTTTTTTTTTTCTATTTCATTTTATTTTGTTTTTTTTTTGAAACTTGTTTTTTTGGCCTAAGATCATGTGGTTAAAAAAAATGATCTTCGAAAAGACAAATAATCAATATGACAATTAAGGTTATGTAATGTCTTTTACAATGAATTTAATTATTCGTAAAAACTCTCGTTTTTTAACTTTTTTTTCAGTATAATTTCAGTAATAAAAAATCTGTTAATACTCTTTTCAAAAATTGTTTCACTTTTTTTCGTTTTTGGTTTTATTTTTTTTAATTTTTAAAATATCAGGTTTTTATATTTATTAAGAATGATTTATAATTTAAATTACAAATCAGCTTTAATTATTTGTTGTATGTGAATACTTAAGGATCATTTTTTTTTCAATTTATTATTTTAGGTGAGTTACAATTTTTGAAATGGAGTTTATTTTGGATTTCATTTATTTTAAGGAACTAATCTCTATTAAATTTTTTTACCTAAATTTAATAGAGATTGAGAAAAAAAATTACAATGATTTGAACTTTGGTTTATTTTCAATATTAAACATATTTCTAGATAATAAATTCTAATTTTGAAATTTTTAAAAAAAAATAATAATCAAGACAAGTTCCTTAATAAATAAAGTAAAATTCAAATTATTGAACAAATAAACTATTACTGATCAAAAATATATACTAATTTCATTCAAATTTTAAATAATTTTGATATTTGAAAATCTATAAAAATCATTTTTGAATGTTTTACAGATTTTTCAAATCTGGTGTGTACGATTTAACTTAACTTAAAATTTCAATTTTCATTAAACTTTCTAAAAACTCCTTTAAATTGAAAAGGTAGATTGTTATTTTGGACTCAAATCTTCTTGTATTGTACTTCATATTCAAGATCTCTTCCAAAAATGGAATTTTTTTTAAAATAATTTCAATAAAGTTTAAAAGAAAAAGTGAAAAGTTATTTACGAAGCTTGTCATTTAGGTATTCTTGAGTTTTGATGTTGAAACCTTGATTTAGTTTGAACAGATCTTGAAGTTCAATGAAAGTTGAATGAAAATTGAAATTTTAAATTAAATCGTGCGTACCAGGCTTGAAATTGCTGTAAACAACTTTTCACTTTTTCTTTTAAACTTTTTTGAAATTATTTTAAAAAAAATTCCATGTTTGGAAGGGATCTTGGATATTAAGACAATACCAGAAGATTTGAGTCCAAAATAACAATCTACCTTTTCAATCGAAAGGAGTTTTTAGAAATTTTAATGAAAATTTTAAGTCAAGTTAAATCGTGCGCACCAGGTTTAAATCGGCTGTCGGGTTTTGTTTTCTACATCATCTTTTGAATTATTTAACTTGTTAAAGTTTGATCAGGAATTTTTTCAAAAAACTGATATTCTGTCAAAGTTAGGTTCTTTAAAATAGATAAACCCAAATAAAATTATGTTGATGTTTTCTAACAATTTGATCCATCAATAATCTTATAGAATTTTTTTAAATTTACCCATTTTCATTTTATTAGATTGCTCTTTCTAATATTTTGAACCCATAGATCTCTCAATTTCTTGATATTGATAATTATTTATTATTTTTGGTTCATTAGTATTGTAAATGGGAAAAAATTGTTAAAATTTCAATTAATGAATGAGTTTTAATTTGTTCTTTCTTTCTAGAATTTATTAAAATAGATTTTGTATTTTTCAAAAATTAAATTCTGGGTGTTTTCAAAATTTTGAACAATTTTTGATGATGATTTTTATCTTTGAAGAAAAAATCACCAGATTTGGGAATAACATTTCTCAAAAATACAATTTTGAAATCAAAGTATGGGAAAATTTCAAATTCTAAAAATTTTGAAAATTGAAATAGTTATTAAAGATTACCTGAGATAATATACTTAACGGATCAATATTCTATTACAACATGACAAAATTTTAATATATGATATTGATGAGATTCACTTATTGTTAATTTTGTAGATATCAAGTTTTAAAAAATTCTGATCAATAAATAAACTCCAAATTGAATATTTTTTTCAGTGAGATCAATTTTTTATTTACCCTTTTTTCTGAATAATTAAAGATATGAATTCATTTTATTTCTCACATTATAATGAATTTTTACTTTGTTTATTGTCATTTCAATCGTTATTAAACGATAACAAGTCTTTTTTACAAGGAATATTGATATATAGATTTTTGAAAATGATATAACATATATTATAATGATTTATATATCAAAATATTAAGATTAAATTAATTTTAAAATAAATATTAAATCAATATTAAAATTTAATATAATTAAAATTTATCAAAAATCTTTTATATAAATTATTATCAAGATAAGAGACTTGATATATTCCAATGAGACCCTTTTATCATCAATAATATTTGCTCTTATTTCAATTTTTCTTTTATTAAAATAAATATCATTAACAAATCATTTTTAAAATATTTACAGATGATTTAATTTTAATTATTAAAGAGAATATAAATTAAATAAATAATAAATTTTTATTTCAAATAAAAGTTCAATTTAAATTAAAACCTAATAATGATAAAACATTAATATTATTAAATTTTTTTTTTTTATTTTGAAGGGAGGAAACTAGTTTCCTCTTACAGCCCTGATTTCTAAATTTTTGTTTAGAAATTTTAATAAAGAGTCATAATTTTCTTTATCATTAACTAATGATAAAATAAATAATGAGTCTTTATTTCGAATAATATCAAGAATATTATTCTTTAATTGTTTATTATTTTTATTTATTTGAATTAATTCATTAATCCAAATTTTTCGATTTTTTCCATAGAATGGGCAGTCCCATAGAAAATGATCGATATCTTCTATTATTTCCTGATTAGAATGCTTTTTACATAAGTTGCAGAATTTTGTTTTTAATTTATTTTTATCATAAACATAAGAATATCTGTTTAAATAATTTGTGAAATTTCTTAATTTTAAAATGGAAGTTGAACCTTCCCATTTTAAATATTTTTGTTGTTTGTTGATATTGTTATTGTATTTAATAATTTTTTTATATTCTTGACCTTTCCACCCAGAGCTATTTATAATTAACTTTTGTCTAAAATCATTTAGGTCTACATTTAGTAATTTTAAGTTTTCAATTTCCAAATTGATATTTTCATCTTTTTTCTTGGAAAATTTTAATTTTTGTGAAATGTGATCAAACCCAAGTATTTCTAATTTTTTTTTGAGTTTATATCTTCTTTTGTAGATTGATATTCTGGCTTGGTCAAGTTTAGCTTCAGTTTTATAAATTATTCTTGGAGAGTGTGGATTTATTTTTAAAAATTTTGTTACTTTTTTATTTATCCAAACATCAATTGAGTCAAAATCTTTTTGGTTTAAACTAAAAATTACAAGTCCATAAAATAATTGGCTAATACATATTGATTTAAACATTTGTAATTTTACTCCATTGGCGAGTTTTTGTTGGCTAAAAATTTTTTTAATTTTTTTAAAACTATCTTTTACTTTTTCAAAGTTTTTTTTTAAATGTTTTTCTTTTTCAAGCCAAATTCCTAAATATTTTATTTTTGATAGAATTTTTTACTTTAGTGTTTTCTCAGTATTTGGATTCATTCCAAATTCTTGAATAATTTTAAAGATTATAATTAATTTTTTGTCAATTTCTGAAATTGGTCCTTACATTATTAAAATCAAATCATCTGCCAACATCTGAACATGTTTTGCAAGGTGTTTAATTTTTTCAATTAAAAAATGGCTAATAAATCCAAATAGTAAAGGAGAAAGAGGATCTCCTTGATACAATCCTAATCCAACCTTTTTATAATAGTTTTTTAGCCATATTTTGATTTTTTCATTTCGAATATATTTACCAAGAGCATAATGTACTAATATATGACTAATAGTATCAAAACATTTTTTGATATCAATTGTCACCACAAAGAATTCTTTATTTTTGTAATCATTTTTAAGTTTCTCTAATTCAAAAACTAAATTTAATACAGCAATTCTAGTATCTAATTTTTTTTTAAATCCAAATTGAGAATCTGATACTAGATTCAAAGATTCTTCAATTCCTTTATAAATAAGTTTTTGAAAAAATCTTGCTAATGTGTTATTAATTGATATTGGTCTATAATTTAATGGAATTCCTTCGTCTCCAGCTTTGTGTATAAATAAAATCTTTCTTTCTTTAATGAAATTTATTATTTCTTCATTAGGGTTATCAATCCTGTAACAAAAATTTTGTTGAATTCTTTTTAAAAATTCAAGATGTTCTTTTTCATTTTTCTTTTTCGGGTCAATTTTATAGAATTTTATTTTGTCAAAATCTATAACTGATTTATTTTTTTGATATTTTATTAATTCATAAATCTTTTCTAGAGAAAAAACATCTTTTGTTTCAATAAGTTTTAAATCTTCAAATTTATTAAAATAATAATCGTTAATTAATTTGATGATTTTTGATTCAGGTTTTTTACTAATCTCTTGGCAATAATTAAAATATGTCTTTTCTAAATTTTTGTTATTTAAAATAATTTTTGTTCATGATTTTCTAATTTTATTTATTAATTTCCTATATTTCAAATTAAATTCGAATTCATAATTAATTTGTTTTATTAATTTATACCATTTATTTGAGTTGATTTTTTTAATTTTATTAATTAATTTTTGGTCCAAGAATAAATTTTTAATAAGAATGAATAATTCTTCATTTTCCTTTGTAATATTATAGACTATTCTTTCTTTTTGTAAAAATTGTTTTTTGAATTTTTTGAAATTAATTTTAATTACTTTTTTATCTTGAAAAAAATAATAAATTTTGAAAATTCAAATTAATTTAAAAATTTAAAATTTTGGGATTTGATAAATTAATAAATCTTCTCGCCTTCAGAGAAAAAAAAACAGAAAACATTAATTGGAAAGCTCGAAATTTAAAAGAATTAGAATCTGAACTCGAAGTTTACAGAATTAATCAATTAAAAAATAGTTCAAGTTGGAAAGTACAAAATTATTTGAAAATAATTTTGATACAGGGAAATATTAACAAACAGCAAAAATATTTAAAATGGAAGGGTTCAACTTCTATTCTAAAGTTAAGAAATTATACAAATTATCTTAATAGATATTCTTATTTTATGAACAAAAATAAATCACAATTTTGTCAATTGTGTAAAATAAATAAAGATTTGGATATCATTGAAGATTTGGATCATTTTCTCTGGAACTGCCCAGCCTATGAAAATAATCGTAGAATTTGCATATCTGAATTAGAAAAAAATAATTTTTCACTTATTTTAAATAATAATAATATTTATAATATTATTAATAAACAAGATTCAATATCTTTATTAGCTTTAGTAGATAATAAGACTATGTTTGAATCTATTATACGATTTCTAAATTCAAATTTAGGAATTCGGGCAAACAAGAGGAATTCTAAACTCCTCCCTTAAATTACAATAAATAAAAAAAAAATAATAATTTTTTTTTGAAATAGATCAGGACTTTTAACTAAGTAAGATTTTTTAATCTCCCACTTGGAACTTATAAAGAATTTATAAATATTATTAAATTTATTAAAGATTTTTATAATTTGGTAATTTATTTGGATAAAATTTTATTTATATTAAATAAGCTAAAAAGTGGCAAAGGAAATTTTTAATAATTCTATACAGCAATTATTTAATACTTTACAAACAAATAATTTGAAAATTAGATTATTTTTATCTTTTTTTATTAAGTCAATTAACCTACAGGTTAGAAATATATAATAATAAAATAGAAACGAAAAACCTATTAGAACAATTGGATTAATTCATGTTTTACCAAAATATCTAAAATAAACAGAAAAATACACCATTTCTTATTTAGAAATCAATAAAGTCAATTTCACTTTTAAGGCACAAACTTTCAACGGAATTTAAGGCACAAAAAAATCTCAAATTAAGGCACAAAATTTTGAATTTTTTTTTTTTACAATTTATTTTTACTAGAATTTGAATTTTGTGCTTCAATTTGAGATTTTTTTGTGCCTTAAATTTCGTTGCTAGTTTGTGTCTTAAAAGTGAAACTGGCTGTAATTTTTTAATTTTTCGCTGTAATCGGGTCTAAACTTACAAAAAGTTGACATATGTGCTGATAGTTTGTTGTGTATATCAAAAAAAAAAAATTTGTCGAATAGAATTAAAAATATGAATTGGTCAAAAATGATAATTTTTGACCAAATATACAAATTTCGAAATTTTCAAAATTTGCGAATATTTGCGATTTATTTAACATATTCATTTTTATTTAACATTTTTTATTTAACATTTTATTTAACATTTTATATGGGTAGGTAGGGTACGTTAGAGAGTGTTAGAATTGTGTATGGTTTGTAGGTTAGTTTAGATAGGGTTAGTAGGATGTGTTGAGTAAGTTAGGAACGATTGTGGTGGGGGTAGACCACTCAACTAAAATATACTAATCCCACCTAACCCATCCCTATAAAATGTTAAATAAATGTTTAATAAATCGTTAAAAAATTGCAAATTTTGAAAATTTCGAAATTTGTATATTTGGTCAAAAATTGTCAATTTTGACCAATTCATATTTTTTGTTCTATTGAACAAAAAATTGTTTTTTGATATAAATAACAAACTATCAATACACATGTCAACATTTTGTAAGTTTAGAAATCAAATAAGAAACAAAATAAAAAAATTTTGTTTTTCTCGCAAATAATCGCATCGCAAATAATCACATTTTTAAAAATTTACCTAAAATAGATTGGAATTCATAGAATTTAAAACTTCGGATATTTATTTATTATAATTTTAACGAGTTGTTAAATTCTAGGAGAAATTTCTTTTGGGTGTAGTTTTTTTTTTTTTTTGAAATTAAAAATTTCAAAAATTTTCAATTTGTAATTTCTCAAATTAAAAAAAAACAGAAATTAGCTTTTATCGAATTTAAAAGAATGATGTAAAAAAATTTATATTTTAAATTCAGTTCTACTTTTAAAGGCACAAACTTTCAACCTAATTTAAGGCACAAAAAAATCCCAAATTTAAGGCACAAAATTTCGAATTTTTATTTTTACACAAATTGTTTTACTAGAATCTGAATTTTGTTCCTTAATTTGGGATTTGTATTGTGCCTTAAATTTGGTTGAAAGTTTATGCCTTAAAAGTGGAACTGGCTGTAACTAAAAAAAAAAAAAACAAGACCCTTTTCGTTAGCTTATCCAGGATTCAAAAGAATTAAGTTTTATCTTTCAGTTTACTCAATTATTTTGAATTCTGGTAAACAGCCTATCGCTTTTTTTTATTTTCCAAATAAAAAGAAAATATCAAAAATTTTCAATTAATTTATCAAATTAAAAAAAACCGCTGTTAGGTTTTATTGAGTTTTTTTTTATTTGTGAAGTGTTCTAGGTTTTTTTGAGGTTTTCTATTTTATTTCTGTAGTTTTCTCGGTTTTTTTTACTTTAAAAAAAAACTTAATGAAAATCTATTGATTTTCTAAATAAATAGAAAACTCAAATAAACCTAACGAAAATCTATTGATTTTCTAAACTCTTTTTCAGTCATGGGGGGGGGGGGTTATTGAAGAAATAGAACAAATTCTATGAGTTTAATTCATTATTCTTTTCAAACTAAATTTTCAATTTTTAGATCAGAATCATTTTTTCACATTTTGTAATTTTTTTTTTGTATTTCGCTTTTTTTTATGCTTTTCTTCTTTTCTTTATTTTTTTTTAAAAAATTAAATTTGAAAAAAAAAAATGTTTGAAAAATTTATTAACATTAAGAAAAGTTAGGCTTTGTATGTTCATTTAAAATTTATACATTTACAAGTTAAAAATCTTATTGTCAACAATTTAAATTTCCTAAAGAAATTGAGAATTTTGCACAAGAAGTTGCAAGGAATGTCCCAAAAAATTTTATTAACATTTTTTTTTTTTTGAAATTTATGATTTGTTCAGGGTTTTATTTTATGATTATCAACTCTTATATGAAGATTATTATTTCTAGGATTTCTAAACAATCTAAGTTTATTTGATTCTTAAAAATACAGTGACATTTTCATTTTTAGCTAGTCCATTTGAGTGAAATGTCGTTTATTTATTTGGAAAATTAATAGATTTTTGTTAGGTTTTTTTTTTACTTTAGAAATAAACAGAAAATTTTAATAAATTTTCGGTTTATTTCTAAAGTAAAAAAAAAAAACTTAGAACACTTCCCAAATAAAATAGAAAACCTCAAAAAAACCTAGAACACTTCACGAATTAAATTTGAAAACCTCAAAAAAAGCTAGAACATATCACAAATAAAAGAGTAAACGTCAAAAAAAAAGAGGTTTTTTTTTTTTTATTTTTTGAAATAAAAAGAAAAATTTTTTTTTAATTTTCTTTTCATTTCAAAAAGTAGTTAAAAAAACCGTAGTTATTTTCCAGAATTTAAAAGAATTGAGTTCAATCTTTTATTTTACGCAATCCTTTCAAATAATGGAAAACCTAGGTACTCTACTAAACTTAACGACACTCAACTGAACTAGACGGCACGAAAGTTTGTTTATCATGTTATTATACCTTATAATTATTCTATATTCCTGACCTTTCCATCTATAATTATTTATTATTAAGTTCTCTCTAAATTGATTAAGAAAAGTATCTATTAGTTTTAGATTATTAATTAATATTTTCGTTGTGCATTTAGAAAATTTTAAATTTTTTGATATGTGTTCAAAACCAAGAATGATTAATTTCTTTTTGTATATAAGTCTTTTTTTAAATATCGAAATTCTAAAAAAAATATATTTACAAAATACATCTCAATTTTATTGAATAACTTTTGTTAAAACTTGGATCAAATACCGATTTATTCAATCCCTTATATTTCGATTGGTTTTATTGGTTGAGTTTAGTATTGAAATATTAATTATTAAAAATACAAGTACAAATTAAAATTTTCAATCTAAAATCACACTTTCCAACATAAATACAAACAATATGATTTTCCACTATTTTCAAGAATTAACTTAATTGTTAATTATAAATAATAGTTTACTTTTTTTTAGTTTTAGAATATAAACATGGCAATTTTGGGTTTCAAAAAAAAAGACACAAATTAATAAATTGTTTAAATGAAGTTAACTGATCCATTTCATGGAAGTATAAAATAATAATTTCAATAAAAAATTTTTTTCAAGATTTTAAATAGATTTCATTTTCTTTTTAAAAAAATATTACTGCCTTAATTCAAATATTTTTTAATCTATATGTATTTCAAATTAAATTAATTTGTATTATTGTAAATAATTCTTAAGAGATTAGTTTTAACCACAGAGAATCTTAAAATCCAAGTAGTTGGTTATCTCGGATAAATCAGATTTGTGTTTAATTAGTTCGTTTATCAGGTAAAATTCTCTGAGTGAAATAGTATCAAAAGTGCATCATTTAGAATAACAAATGATTCTTGTTTTGAAAAAATTTGAAAAAAAATCTATCAAATGGAGTAAAAATGAACATAAAAGAAGCACATATAATTTTTTGAAAATGAGAACTTTTACTACTATATGAATATCAAAATGCCTTTTGATAATTTTAAAATAAAAAAACCAAATCCAAAAATTAATTTGATTATTGAAATTAAAATAAAATTTAAAAACTTAACCCAATATATTAAAACCAAAACCTAAAAATTTGATCAGGTTTAATTACTGAAAATTTGAATGATTTTAATCCATAACTTCAATATGAAAATTTAATTTGGGTAAATATTGACTTTCTGAAAATTTAATTGAAACAAGCCAATGGATTGAAAACAACCTACCAACAAGAAACAAGGTGAAGAGTTCTAAATATTAATTGAAAATTAGAATTATGAACATTATTGAAAGATTAATAATGGATTTTTTTTATTATTTTTTCAATTTTTCACCTGTACGAATCTTTTTTATATTGGGAAAAAGAGTTACAAACCGAAAAAGCCCAAGTAGTCACTTGATAATACTGTGGACACTGAAACACAAAAGTGTGTGTAACTTGCAAATAAAAAATCAAAAGCAAAAGGCTAAAAATGACCAAATGGTTTAAAGCAAATAAGATGATAAAAAGAAATTAGAAATTTCAACCATTTAAACAACAATACCCAAATGAACATTCATGATCAATTATCAAATTAAATTAATGTAACTAAAAGTATCATAGAAGTAATTTTCTGTGTAATTATTTAAGGATAGACTTGAGTTTTTTTACTAGATTTTTTTTTTTTATACAATTTCTTCTTATCAACCCTTTTTAAATTTCAATTGTCTTTTTTTATTTTTTTACTTTTCGATTTTTTAAATTTTAGTTTTTAATTCATAAAAAAAAAAATTTGGGTTATGTCTTTATTTTGAAAATACTGTGAAATATATTGATTTTAGGTTTAAATTAGCTTTCGGGGAATTTAAATAAAATGTCATTTAGAATATAATTTACACTTTCATCAAGAATATTAAAATTAAAAAAATATATCTAAATTTCCAGTTATTAAATTTTGTTCAAATTTGATCAAAATTATCATTTATTTAATCACCAAAATACCTCAATTAGTTTTATTTTCTGAGATTAGAATTGAAATATTGAATAATTAAAAATACAAATATAATCTATTAATTCTTTTTGGAAATCTATACTTTCCAACCTAAAATGAAATATATAATATCCTATTTTCGAAGAATTAACTTAATTTTTAAGAACAACAATGGGATTATTTTTGAAAAGTTTTATATTGGAAATATAAGAATTTTAGGATTTCAAAAAAAGAATCTAAATTAATCAATTTTTTAGAAGAGGTTTAACTCATCCATTTCATCAAAGTAAAAATGACAAATTATATAAAACAATTGTGTTATTGATCTTGACAAGATTTTACTTTTCTTTTTAAAAAATACCACCTTCTTTGGGTTTACAATCCCAAAAGTACTATCTAAAATAAGTTAAAAATGTTATTTTGAATCAGTTAAAGGTACTTGTTAATTTGGTTCTAAGCTGATCGATCATGGACTTGGTAGGTTTTTTTAATCGTCACTAGTATAAATAACACAATTTTTTATAATTTGATTTTTTTAATTTTTCCATAAATCCGAATTGAAGAGTGTAATACAAATAAATTGGTTGGAATTTAAGAATAAATTTTGATTTTTGGGTTGTCAACTGAAATTATAAAGAAGTTTTTACTCAATTAAAAAAAATATATATAATTGTTTTTTTAAAATCTACTTTAAAAATAAAAACAAAAATTAATTAAAATTTCAATTGTCAACACCCAAACACATTTTTTTATGATAACAAAAGTTAGCTCATTTATTAATCTTATACTCTCTTATTTGGTTTTATGAAAAATTAAAAATCAAAAAATGTTAAAAATTAACTTATTTTTAAACCTATTATTAAAACCCATAACAATCCCAAGATCCATCATCCAAGAAACCAAAATAATAAGTCTCCTTACTCTTTGATACAAAATATTCTTTTTTCATTTTTTAGGGAATTTTAAACTTAAATCAATTAATTTTCATTTTGTCTATTTTTCATTTTTTTTATTTTTTTTTTCTTTCATTTTTTCTCTGTTTTTCTTATTAGTTATTTTAATCGAATTTTTAGTTTTCGAATAAAAACAAAAGAATCAAAATTAAAAAAAAAAAAGAATCAAAATTGAAAAAAACAAAAAGAAAAACAAATAAAACCAAAAAAGTTTTATTTTTGTTTTTTGAATTGCTCAAGACTGTTTGAAATAATCAATGAACCTAAGTAACCCGTACCTAAAAGAAGAAGAAGAATTCAAAAACAAAATTCAAAGGTTAATCTTAAATGATCAAACCCTTACCAACTTGAAAATTTTGGAGAGGAATGTAATTAGAGACAAAGGAATTCAAGCTTTAAGTGAAGCCCTAAAAGTGAACCAAACCCTTACCAAACTGGATCTTTGTTATAGTAAAATTAGAGACGAGGGAATGCAAGCATTAAGTGAATGCCTAAAAGTCAACCAAGCCCTTATCAAGTTGGATCTTTCTGAGAATCTAATTGGAGGTAAGGGAATGCAAGCATTATCTGAATGCCTTAAAGTAAACCAAACCCTTACCAACCTGGATCTTTCTTGGAATACAATCAGAGATGAGGGAATGCAACCACTAAGTGAAGCTTTAAGAGTTAATCAAACCCTTACCAACTTGGATCTTTCTGAGAATCAAATTGGAGCCGAAGGAATCAAAGCTTTAAGTGAATCCCTAAAATTCAATCAAACCCTTACCCAATTGAACCTTTCTGAGAATGATATTGGATCAGAGCAAATTAAACCACTATATGAATCCCTAAAAGTTAATCAAGCCCTTACTGAACTGGATCTATCTTGGAATGAAATTGGAGCCGAAGGAATTCAAGCTTTAAGTGAATCCCTAAAAGTAAACCAAACCCTGACTAAACTGTGTCTTCATTCTAATCGAATTGGAGCCGAGGGAATTCAAGCCTTATGTGAATCCCTAAAAGTCAATCAAACCCTTATCTATCTGGTTCTTTCTAAGAATGAAATTGGAGGTGAAGGAATGCAAGCTTTAAGTGAATGCCTAAAAGTGAATCAAACCCTTACCCACTTGAATCTTTTGGAGAATGGAATCAGAGCCAAGGGAATGGAACCACTAAGTGAAGCCCTAAGAGTTAATCAAACCCTTACCTACTTGGAACTTTCGGAGAATGGAATTGGAGCCAAGGGAATTAAACCACTATGTGAATCCCTAAAAGTCAATCAAACCCTTATCTATCTGGATCTACATGAGAATGGAATTAGAGCTGAGGGAATGCAAGCTTTAAGTGAGTCATTAAAGGTCAACCAAGCCCTTATCTATCTGGATCTACATAGGAATGGAATTGAAGCCGAGGGAATGAAAGCTTTAAGTGAATCCCTAAAAGTCAACCAAACCCTTACCAACTTGAACCTTTCTTATAATGGAATCAAATTGGAGCAAAAGGAAATGAAAGCTCTATGTGAATCTTTAAAAGTCAATCAAACCCTTACCAACTGGGACCTATCTAGAAATCAAATTGGAAACAAGGGAATGCAAGCTTTAAGTGAAGTCTTAAAAGTCAACCAAACCCTAAGCAACTTGAATCTTGGTTATAATCAAATTGGATCCAAGGGAGTAGAATACCTAATTGATGCCTTAAAGATAAATCAAACCTTAACCCGATTGGATCTTTATAAAAATAAAATAGGAAATTATGAAAATAATGAAGATCACAAAGTTCATGAAAAAAATATTCAAGAATTTATACAATCCTTGAAAATCAATAAATCTATTATCAATCTATATATTCGGAATGGAAATAAGATTAATGAAAAAAATCTAAAAAAAATAGAGAATTTAATTGAAAGAAATGTCAATTTTCAAAAAAAGTTAACCAAATCAATCAAAGTTGGAAATTTACAATTATTCCAACAATTAATTCAAATTGAAAAAATACCCTTAATATACCAACCCTTTTATGGTGAAATAAATCGCCCAAATAACCAAGAAGAAAATACAATTTTCCATACAGCCATTTTTCATAATCAAACAGAAATTCTATTTCATTTATTATTTGCAAATAATGAAAAAACAGATCAAAAAATTATTTCAAAAAGAAATTTTTTATTGAATTTCAAAAATGCCAAAACAAACATAAGTGCAATTGATTTGTTAAATCCAAATGAAATTTTAATTCAAGATTTTAAAAATTATTATAATCAATTTATTTCATCAACTTCTTCACAATCATTATTATCATCTTATTCATCTTCTAACTCAACATCTTATTTCAATAATAATGAAAAATCAAATAATTTCCCAAATAAATTAATTACAGAAGAAGAAATAATATTGATGAGAATTGGCAAAGAATGGAAAACAATCAAAAATGAATTCCAAAATGAATTAACTAAAAAACAAAAACAATTATTTTTAAAATGGTTATATTGTCCTGTTTCATTGAATTTTCAAGAAAAACAAATAATTCTTGAAGCCTGGAAATCAACAATATGAGAAACAAACTTTATTTACAAATGAAAAATTATTAAATGATTTCCAAAATTATATCACGAAATATGCAAATTCTGAAAATAAAGTATTTCAAATCAACTTAAAAAAAAAGAAGAAAAAGAATGAGAAGAAGAAGAAGAAGAATCAAAAGAAGAAAAACAAGAAGAAGAAAAATAAGAAAACCAAGAAAAAGAATGAAAATAAAAATGATTCTTTCAAAATCAAATCAATTCGAATCAATAAATTTATTCTTTGCTTAAGATCAAATTTATTTCGAGAAATGATTTTTCAGACTTTTCCTTACCAATTAGAAATTGAAAAAAAATTGGAAAAAAAAATTGGAATTGAAAATGAAATTGAAATTGAAAATAAAAAAAAAAAGGAAACAGAAATGAAAAATGTAAAAGGAAAGGAAACAATAAAGGAAATTGAAAACAAAAAAGAAATGGAAAAAGAAATTGAAAAAGAAAAAGATAAAGAAATTGAAAAAAGAAAAGTAAATCAAACAATGAATCAAGTTACTGATTATTTCTCTTCAATTCCTGAATTTTATCCATTTTTTCTTTCAGAATTATATAATTTAAATTTATCACCATTTGCTTTTACTCTTGATTTTGAAAACAAAAACTACTACAACAATAATAACAACAAGCACAATATTCAAAAAATCTGCAGTAACAATAACAATCAGAAAAATACTAATACTAATAACAATAATAAAAAACCAACAACACAATATAATAATAATCAAAATAATAATAAGATTCAGAAAAAACCAACAACCAAAAATAGATTTAAGATACAGAAAAAACCAACAACCAAAAATAGCTTTGCAAAATCATCAGAGGAATTAATTTTAACAACAACAAAAGCAAAAAGTATTTTAAAAAAATATAATCAAAATAATATCAATAATTTAATCAATTTCTTTTTAGAAAATGATGTTTCTGGATTCTATCAAACAAATCCACTTTTATTCATTTCTAATTTATTTCATTTCTCTCAAAAATTATAAAAAATTCTAAATTATTACAAATTTTAAAATAAAAGAAAAGGATAGAAAACAAACGAAAAGAAGAAGTTAAGATTAATATAAAATAATCATTATCTGAAAAATAATTTCATTTCAATTCTTATTCATATCCTAAAAATTACTTATTTAACATGATTTAACATGATTCAACATGATTTTATCTAGTTTATAATAACTTTTAAATGAGAAGAATATTAATTTGAATATATTCGAATTATCCTTTCTAATAATTTGATTTATTTCATATAGATTAATCTTATTTTTTTATTTTGTTTCAATTTAACAATTTTAATCATCAATAAATTTATTTACTCCATCTTTGGATCTTTTCAATTTCATATTTTTATTATTTTTAAATTTTGTTTTAAAATTGAAAAAAAAAGTTATCAGATTGAAAAAAAAATCTAATTTATTATTATATTAATAATAGTAATGAAGAATGAAATTATCATTTCAACCAATAAATCAATTTTAATGATTCTCAGATAAACAAACAATACTTTAATTTCTGATCTCTCTCTTTCTCTTTATCTCTATCTCTCTATATCTCTCTCCCTTAATATTATAAACATTTTCAAAATTAATTCTTTAATTTTTGATTCACAAAAATTTGAAAATACTTTGTTATTATTTTATAACTCTAATTATTTATAATATTTATTTGAAAATATATTTTTCAATCTTCAAATTCTGATTATTGATTATTAATCTTTTCAATTTGTTAATAAAATGAATCATTTATTCTCAATTTCGTTTTTTTGATTTACAGAAATAAACTAAAATTCAAAATTTTTAACAAAGATAAAAAAAGGTTCAAAAATAATAATAATACTAATTCCATTCAAATTATAAATAATTTTGATATTCGAAAATCAATAAAAATCATTTTTTACATCTATTAGGATTTTTTTTAATATTTCATTTTTTGAATTACAAAACTTGTTGAATTTAGATCAAAATTTTTTTTAGAAAAGTTGATATTCTTTCAATGTTCGGTTCTTCAAAATAGATAAACCCAAATGAAATAAATTATGTTGGTAGTTTTCTAACCATTTGATCAATCAATAATCCAAATAGAATTTTTCCAAATTAACCTATTTTCATTTTATTAAATTGCTCATACCAAAATTTCAATACACAAAGATCTCGATTTATTTTAATTGATAATTCTTTATTGTTTTTTTGTTTTATTAATATTGTAATTAAAGAAAAAATTGTTAAAATCTCAATTAATATATGAGTTTTAATTTGTTATTTCTTTCTAGAATTTATTAAATCATTTTTTATTTTTTCCATATTTTGAATAAAGTTCTATTCAAAATTTTGAATTGGGGTTGATGATAATTTTTATATTTGAAGAAAAAATAACCAGATTTTGGATTAACATTTCTCTAAAATACAATTTTGAAATCTGATTATTGAAAAAAATTCAAATTCTTAAAATTTGGAAATTTTTTTTTTATTTTTTATTGATTGAAGGGTATGATCAACCATCCTTTTTTTCATCTGATTACTAATTCTAAATTAGCAATTTAAGATGATGTTGAAGAATATAAAAATATTTTCGAATCGAGTAAGTTATAAAATTTTTATTGGTTGATAAAAACAAAAAGAAAAATTAATAAAAAAAAAAATCAAAAAGAAAAATTAATAAAAAAAAAAGCCTCAAGTTAATAAACAAAAAAAAATATTTTTTCAAAGGTACTTAGTTATAAAATTAAAATATGAAAAAACTTAAAAGCTGATTTTTATCAAGAACATGACAAAAAAAACAGCTATAATCTTTTTATTAAAAATTTGAACCTTAAATTATTCCTAAGAAATAATGAATGCTTGGATGAGAGGTAGTTGTTTAGTAACCACAATTTTTTTTTCTTTTTGATCCATTCTTTTTTTGATCGTTCCAGTTTTTGGTTTTGTCTTTTGTTTTTTATTTTCAAGTTACCCATACTGACTCGTTTCTATCCTTCCAGTTAGTAGGTAACTACTTGGTTTTTTGTTTCTAGTAACTCTTCTTTCCAATAAATTGGAAATTTAACATGGAAAAAATCAGTAAAAAAATATAAAAAAGATTATCTTGTATTAGGTAGAGGTGAGTGGCTAATTTGATATTAACTGATGGGTCCTCAAATTGGTAAGTATTTTAATAATTGGTTTTAAAAGGCAATTTCTGACAATTCAGATATCAAATTCACTTAGAAAATCCAATTTTTGAGTGAAAAGACTCAAAGATTGAAAGAAAATTTATAATAAAAAAGGGTTTTGTTGGTTGTGAGTTGTTAATTATAATAGTCATTCAATTTTTAACTCAATTACAGTCAGTTTCACTTTTAAGACACAATTTTATCAACGATATTTAAGGCACAAAAAAAATCTCAAATTAAGGCATACAATTCAAATTCTAGTAAAAATAAATTGTAAAAAAAGAAAAATTCCAAATTTTGTGCCTTAAATTTGAGATTTTTTTGTACCTTAAATTTGGTTGAAAGTTTGTGCCTTAAAAGTGAAACTGACTGGAGTTCAATAAATATATATAGATATATATTTAGATATATCAAAAAAATTTTTCAAAATTCTCCAAAAAAAAACAACCTCAAGATAAATATTAAATTTCAATTAAAAACTCACAACATTTTTTTTTATATTACTTTGTCTTCCAATCCATTTTTTTTTTACAATCTTTAATTGGGTTTTCTGAGAGAATTTGAAATCTGAATTGTCAGAAATAGCTTTTTTAAACTCTATTATTAAAATCCTGAACCAATTTGAAGATCCATCAACTAAGAATCTAAAATAATAAGTTTTTCACTTTGATACAAGATAATCATATTTTTCAAATTTCAGGTATTTCATAACCTTAAATCTCTATTTTTCATTTTTATTTTTATTTTTTCTTCTTTTTTCATCTTGTATTTTTTTTTTCTTATTTTAAAATTAAAACATTTCGTTTTTTGAAATAAGTCAAAAAAATTCAAATTGAAAAAACAAATCAACAAAAAAAAACTCAACAAAAAAATAATTAAAAAGTTTTTATTTTTGGGTTTTTTGAATTGTTCAGACTGTTTGAAATTATCAATGAGCCTAAGTGAAAGTGACTTAAAAGAAGAAGAAGAATTCAAAAACAAAATGCAAAGGTTAATGTTAAATGATCAAAAAATGACCCACTTGCAACTTTTTGGTTATGAAATTGGAGCCCAGAAAATGCAAGCATTAAGTGATGCCCTAAAAGCCAACCAAACCCTTACCCACTTGGAAATTTCTAGGAATCAAATTGAAGCCGAGGGAATGCAAGTTTTAAGTGAATCCCTTAAAGGTCAACCAAACCATTATCAACTTGGATCTTTCTTTAAATCTAATTGAAGACAAGGTAATGGAAGCTTTAAGTGAAGCCTTGAAAGTCAACCAGAGCCTTACCAACTTGATCCTTTCTTATAATGAAATTGGAATGGAAGGGAATGCAAGCTTTATTTGAAGCTTTAAAAGAAAATCAAACCCTGACCAACTTGGAAATTTCTTCTAATCAAATTGGAGCCAAGGGAATGCAAACATTAAGTGAATCTCTAAAAGTCAACCAAACCCTTACCTACTTGGATCTTTCGAGGAATCAAATTGGAGACAATGGAATGGAAGCTTTAAGCGAATCATTAAAAGTAAACCAAACCCTTACTGAATTGAACCTTTCTTATAATGGAATTGGAGACGAAGGAATGCAAGCTTTAGTCGAATCATTAAAAGTCAACCAAACTCTTACCAAACTGTTTCTTCGAAATAGAATTGGAGATGAAGGAATGCAAGCATTAAATGAATTCCTAAAAGTAAACCAAGCCCTTACCTACTTGGTTCTTTCAGGTAATAAAATTGGAGCCAAGGGAATGAAAGCTTTATGTGAATCATTAAAAGTAAACCAAAACCTTACCAACTTGGACCTTTCTGTAATAAAATTGGAATGGCCGAGGAAATGAAAGATCTAAGTGAAACCTTAAAGGTCAACCAAACCCTGATCTGTCTGGATCTTTCTGATAATGAAATTGGAGACAAGGGAATGAAACCACTAAGTGAAGCCTTAAAAGTAAACCAAACCCTTACACACTTGAATCTTGGTTATAATCAAATTGAAAACAAGGGAGTAAAATACCTAAGCCATGCCTTAAAGATAAACCAAACCTTAACCCAATTGGATCTTTATTTTCATAAGAACCTATTTGATTATAATAAAGAAGTTCAAAAATTAATTATTCAAGAATTTATACAATCCTTGAAAATCAATAAATCTATTACCAAACTATATATTAATGGAAATAGGATTAAAGAAAAAAATCTAAACAAAATATATAATTTAATTAAAAGAAATGTCGATTTTCAAAAAAAGTTAACCAAATCAGTCAAAGTTGGAAATTTACAATTATTCCAACAATTAATTCAAATTGAAAAAATTCCCTTAATATATCAATTATTCGATGACGATGATGAAATATATAACCCAAATAACCAAGAATAAAATACAATTTTCCATACAGCCATTTTTCATCATCAAACAGAAATTTTATTCTATTTATTATTTGCAAATAATGAAAAAACTGATCAAAAAATTATTTAAAAAAGAAATTTTTTATTGAATTTCAAAAATGCAAAAACAAAAAAAAGTGCAATTGATTTGTTAAATCCAAGTGAAATTTTAATTCAAGATTTTAAAAATTATTATAATCAATTTATTTCATCATCTTCTTCTTCTTCGACATCTTATTTCAATACATTCTTCTAATTTCAATAATAATGAAAAATCAAATAATTTCCCAAATAAATTAATTACAGAAGAAGAAATAATATTGATGAGAATTGGGAAAGAATGGAAAACAATCAAAAATGAATTCCAAAATGAATTAACTAAAAAACAAAAACAATTATTTTTAAAATGGTTATATTATCCTGTTTCTTTGAATTTTCAAAAAAAGCAAATAATTCTTGAAGTTTTCAAATTGTTAAATATCAAGCAATTTGAGAAACAAACTTTATTTACAAATGAAAAATTATTAAATGATTTCCAAAATTATATCAAAAAATATGCAAATTCTGAAAAAAAAATATTTCAAATCAACTTAAAAAAGAAGAAGAAGAAGAAGACTATGAACTAAGAAAACAAATAAAAGAAGAAGAATAAAATCAAGAAAAAGAATGAAAATAAAAATGATAATTTCAAAATCAAATCAATTTATTATTTGTTTAAGATCAAATTTATTTCGAGATCTAATTTTTCAGACTTTTCCCTTCCAATTAGAAATTGGAAAAGATAAGTAAAAAAAAATTAGAATTGAAATTGAAATTAAAAATAAAGAGAGAAAAAGAAACGGAAATGAAAAAAGTAAAAGAAAAAGATAAGGAAAACTAAAGAGGAAATAAAAAAGGAAAAGGAAAAAGTAAAAGAAAAAGAAAACGAAAGAGAGAAAAGAAAAGTAAATCGAACAATCAATCAAGTTACTTATTATTTCACTTCAATTCCTGAATTTTATCCATTTTTTCTCTCAGAATTTTATAATTAAAATTTGACTCCAATTGCTTTTACTCTTGATTTTTAAAACAAAAACTACTGTAGTCAAAACAAAGCATGCAAAAACATTTAATGCTTGTTTTAAAATAAAAAGCGTGTTTGTTTGTTATAGAAGACCTAGACATTAACCAATCAAAGAAACTGATAGTAAACCCTAAAGAAATATGGTTCTGGGTTTCTTAAAGTTCTATTATTTAAAAAGAAATTCTAAAAATAAAAGATCAAATTGCAAAATTTATCTCAAAAAATTGAGTAAATTTCTAAATCAATTGTTTTCATCGAAAAAAAAAAAAAATTCAAAAAAATTGAGAATATTATGGAAAATTTTCAACTATTTGCATGAATAATTTAAATTTCACTGAAAATAACCAGACCTTTACTTTCAAAATTGATTCGAGATTAGGTATACTATTTGGTAGTAGATTGGATGTTGACTTGGTACAAGAAGAAAAAAAAGCACGGATAATATTTTGAAACACTTATTATATTCTTTGGGCATGCATTATTATGATCACTGAACCGTTAAAACAAAAATTAATTAAAATTTCAATTTTCAACCCAAAAACCAGATTTCCGAATAAATACCAACCGATTTATTAATCTTACACTCTAAAATTTGGTTTTATGGAAAAATTTAAATCTAAAAATGTCAAAATTTCACTTATTTTTGAACCCACTCTTAAAACCCATAACAAGCACAAGATCCATCAGACTAGAAACCAAAATAATAAGTCTCCTTACTCTTTACCAGATAGTTCAATATATTCTTTTTTCAAATTTCAGGAATATAAACCTTCACTACAAGAATAGCACAATCAATACAAACACTTTCAAGGCTTTTTGGGAACTTTCAGACTGACCCTCTTAAAGATTTAAGTCTATTATATTCTTTCATATTTTTTTGAATTTCAAATATTTGATACAAACTTTTGTAAGCCTAAAAAAGTGCAAAAAAAAATAATCAACAAAAGACAACACTTTGATTTTAATTGAAATTTTTAAAAGTTATCTAAAAGAAAAATATTTTTAAACTTTCAATACCTGAAACTCTTTTTATGAAAACCAAAAATTGGAAGGTTGTTTAAATTACATGTTTTTAAAAGTTTGACTTGTAAAAACTTTTTAAATTGAAAGTTATTGAATTGTGATCTTGTAATTCCATTCAAAATTTTCAACAATTTCAAAAAATAACAAAGTGTTGTCAAGTAAAAAAAGTGACTACAATTTTTATGTTATTCTTGTCGTGTTAAGGGTTATCTAAAAAAAGACCACTATTGGCTTCATATGGATTAAAACATGTGTGAAATATGTTCCATATTTCTTGGTAACCAGAAGAAAGATCAAATTTCAAAAATTTAGGAATTGGTAATTTTGATAGATCAGTTTATTATTAGCAAACTTATTACTTAAAACCACAACCCAACCATTTTTGTTCTAACTTTCATTTTTCAGAGCTAAAAATCGATTATAAGACAATACTTCAATTAGAACGATCATGGTTGGGTTGTGTACATTAAATTTATCGAAATGAAATTTTTTCTTTGTAATTTTAAAAATAATTTAAAATGAAAAGGGAAAAAGTTAAAAGTGATTTGTTTTTTATTTTTCATTCATTTTTGTTATTTATTTTTCTCATTATGTGAAAAAGATTTTTTTTATTTTTGTATTTTTTTCAAATTTCCTTATTTTAATTTTAAATTTATTCCATAAAAGAAATATACAAGACGTTATATTTAATCCCCAAACCAATAGTCAACAAAAAATTTAAAAGAACCGCAGCAGAACGCTGTGTTAGAACGTTTTCAAAACTGCAACCCAAAATTCCAAAAAATTACAAAACAAAAACAATCAAATGATCCACAACAAAAAAAGTCTAGAAAAAACTCACAAGTCTCTACATTATATTCCACTCTTATGACTTACACATACCGGCAAAAAACTGAATGTCCAATATTCTTAGAATGGAATATACATTTATTATTAAAATTACAAAAAATACTTGGTTTTCACCCTAAAACTATTCTCTAATATAGTTAAAAAATCTTACAGGGGGTTCTTTTCCTTTTTTTTAATAAATAAACTTTTCAATTTTTTTTTTTACTTATTTTCAATTCGTTTTTTTTTTAGAATTTTTTTGATCTTATTTGTAAAAAAGTTTTTTATGTGTTCTTTTCTACAAAAAAAAACACCTTTTTCTTGGAAACTATGAAATCAAATATCATCAATTTGGCTTTGAAAAGAAAAAATAAATTCATTTTCATTTTTTTGGGGTTGCCAAAAATTAGATACGCTGTTAAAATGACAAAAAAATTTAAAAATTCAAAAATGTTTTTGCATTTGAAAAATTGTAAAAAAATTCTGAAAAATTTTACATTTTAGGTTTCTCGTTAATTGAAAAAGATAAAGAGTCTAAAATCATATTCTTTTCACCCACGTTACCCCCAAAATGGCCTTTTTTTGAATAAACCTTAAATCTACGATTTTATCATTTTTTTCATTTTTTCAATCTTTTTTTGTCTTTTTTTCTTTCATCTTTTTTCCTCTTTTCTTATTAGTTATTTTAATCGAATTTTTCAGTTTTCGAATCAAAATAAAGAATAAAAATTAGAAAAACAAAAACAAAAACAAAAACACAACAAAGAAAACACAACAAAGAAAAAATTTTAAAAGTTTTATTTTTGGTTTTTTGGAATTGTTCAAACTGTTTGAAATAATAAATGAACCTAAGTAACCTATACCTAAAAAAAGAAAAAGAAGAATTCAAAAACAAATTGCAAAGGGTAATCTTAAATGATCAAACGCTTACCAGTCTGGTTCTTCATGGGAATGAAATTGGAGACGAGGGAATGCAAGCATTAAGTGAATGTTTAAAAGTCAACCAAACCCTTACCAAATTGATACTTTTGGATCGAAATGATATTGGAATTGAAATCGAGCGAATGCAAGTTTTATGTGAAGCTCTAAAAGTCAACCAAACCCTTAGTGTGTTGAGAATTTCTTATAATCAAATTGGAATGGAGAAAATGAAAGCTTTTTGTGAGGCCCTAAAAGTCAACCAAAGCCTGACCCAACTGGATCTTTATAGTAATGATAAAATTACAGACGAGGAAATGAAAGCTCTAAGTGAAGCTTTAAAAGTTAACCAAACTCTTACCAAATTGGTTCTTTCTATGAATGAAATTAGAGCCAAGGGAATGAAATCATTAAGACATGCCTTAAAAGCGAACCAAACCCTTACTGAATTGGATCTTTCTGACAATCAAATTGGTGAAAAGGAAATGCAAGCATTAAGCGATGCTCTAAAAGTCAACCAAACCCTTACCCACTTGGATCTTTCTGAGAATGAAATTAGAGCCAAGGGAATGAAAGCATTAAGACAAGCCTTAAAAGTCAACCAAGGCCTTACTAAATTGAACCTTTCTGAGAATCAAATTGGAGACGAAGGAATGGAATCTTTAAGTGAATGTTTGAAAGTAAACCAATCCCTTATCTACTTGTCTCTTTCAAAGAATCAAATTCAGGACGAAGGAATAGAACCACTATGTGAATCATTAAAAGTCAACCAAACCCTTACCCACTTGAATCTACGTAGTAATAAAATTGGAGCGGAGGTAATGCAAGCATTATCTGAATGTCTAAAAGTTAACCAAACCCTTACCAACTTGGACCTTTCTTTGAATCAAATTAGAGACAAGGGAACAGAATCACTAAGTGAAGCTTTAACAGTAAACCAAACCCTTACCAACTTGGACCTTTCTGAGAATGGAATTGGAGATGAGGGAATTAAAGCACTATGTGAATCCTTAAAAGTCAACCATCACCTTATCTATCTGGATCTACGTACTAATCAAATAGGAGCCGAGGGAATGAAAGCACTAAGAGAATCTTTAAAAGTAAACCAAACATTAACCAACCTGGTTCTTTCTTTTAATGAAATTACAGACGAGGGAATCAATGCTTTAAGTGAATTTCTAACAGTCAACCAAACCCTTACCAACTTGGATCTTTTAGGTAATGAAATTGGGCCTGAGGGAATGGAAGCCTTATGTGAGTCTTTAAAAGTCAACCAAACCCTTACCCACTTGGATCTATCTGAGAATGAAATTGGAGACAAGGGAATGCAACCACTAAGTGAAGCCTTAAAAGTAAACCAAACCCTTACACACTTGAATCTTGGTTATAATAAAATTAGATCCAAGGGAGTCGAATACCTAGGTGAAGCCTTAAAGATAAACCAAACCTTAACCCGATTGGATCTTTATGATAATAAAATAGGATATTATGACAATAATGAAGATCACGAAGTTCATGAAAAAAATTTTAAAGAATTTATACAATCCTTGAAAATCAATAAATCTATTATCGATCTAAATATTCGGAATGGAAATAAGATTATTGAAAAAAATCTAAACAAAATATATTATATTATTGAAAGAAATGTCGATTTTCAAAAAAAGTTAACCAAATCAGTCAAAGTTGGAAATTTGCAATTATTCCAACAATTAATTCAAATTGAAAAAATACCCTTAATATACAAACCCTATTCTTATCAATTATTCGATGACGATGATAAAATTAATATTCCAAATAACCAAGAGGAAAATACAATTTTCCATACATCCATTTTTCACAACCAAACAGAAATTCTATTTTATTTATTATTTGCAAATAATGAAAAAACAGATCAACAAATTATTTCAAAAAGAAATTTTTTATTGAATTTCAAAAATGCAAAAACAAACAAAAGTGCAATTGATTTGTTAAATCCAAATGAAATTTTAATTCAAGATTTTAAAAATTATTATAATCAATTTATTTCATCATTTTCATCTTCTTCTTTTTCACAATCTTGTTCTTTTTCTTCTTCATTTTCTTCTTATCTCAATAATAATGAAAAAACAAATAATTTCCCAAATAAATTAATTGCAGAAGAAGAAATAATATTGATGAGAATTGGCAAAGAATGGAAAACAATCAAAAATGAATTCCAAAATGAATTAACTAAAAAACAAAAACAATTATTTTTAAAATGGTTATATTGTCCTGTTTCTTTTAATTTTCAAGAAAAACAAATAATTCTTGAAGTTTTCAAATTATTAAATATCAACCAATTTGAGAAACAAACTTTATTTTCAAATGAAAAATTATTAAATGATTTCCAAAATTATATCAAGAAATATGCAAATTCTGAAAAAAAAGTATTTCAAATCAACTTAAAAAAAAAATTGAAAAACAAGAAAAAGAAGAATGAGAACAAGAAAAATAAAAAGAATGAAAATAAAAATGATTCTTTCAAAATCAAATCAATTCAAATCAATAAATTTATTCTTTGCTTAAGATCAAATTTATTTCGAGATCTAATTTTTCAGACTTTTCCTTACCAATTAAAAATTGAAAAAGAAAAGGAAAAAAAAATTAGAATTGAAAATGAAAAGGAAAGTGACATAAAAAAGATAAAAGGAAACAAAAAGGAAACTAAAAAAGAAATTGAAAAAGATAAAGAAAAAGAAAAAAAAATTGAAAAAGAAAAAGAAACAGAAAAAGATAAGGTTAAGGAAAAGGTAAAGGAAAAGGAAACAGAAAAAGATAAAGTTAATGAAAAGGAAAAAGAAAAGATAAAAGATAGACGAAAAAAAAGAGTAAAACTGACAATCAATCAAGTTACTGATTATTTTACTTCAATTCCTGAATTTTATCCTTTTTTTCTCTCAGAATTTTATAATTTAAATTTATCACCATTTGCTTTTACTTTTGATTTTGAAAACAAAAACTATAACAACAATAATAACAACAAGCACAATATTCAAAAAATCTACAGTGACGATAACAATCAGAAAAATACTAATACCAACAACAATAATAAAAAACCAACAACAAAATATAATAATAAGATCCAGCAAAAACCAACAACCAAAAATCACAATCAAAAATCATCAGAGCAATTCATTTTAACAATTACAAAAGCAAAAAGTATTTTAAAAACTTATAATCAAAATAATCTTAATAATTTAATCAATTTCTATTTAGAAAAAGATGTTTCTGGATTCTATCAAACAAATCCACTTTTATTCATTTCTAATTTATTTCATTTCTCTCAAAAATTATAAAAAATTCTAAATTATAACAAATATTAAAATAAAAGAAAAGGATAGAAAACAAACGAAAAGATAAAGTTAAGGTTAATAAAAAATAATCATTATCTGAACAATAATTTCATTTCAATTCACATTTATATCCTTAAAATTACTTATTTAACATGATTCAACATGATTTTATCTAGTTTATAATAACTTTTAAATGAAAATAATATTAATTTGAATATATTCGAATTATCCTTTCTAATAATTTGATTAGTTTCATATAGATTAATCTTATTTTTTTATTTTTTTTCAATTTAACAATTTTAATCATAAATAAATTTTTATACTCCATCTTTAGATCATAACTATTTTCTATTTTTATATATTTTAAATATTGTTTTAAAAATTGAAAAACAAAGTTATCAGATTGAAAACAAATCTAATTTATTATTATTTTAAAAATATTAATGAAGAATGAAATTATCATTTAAATCAATAAATCAAATTTAATGATTCTCAGATAAACAAACAATAATTTAATTTTTGATCTCTCTCTTTCTCTCTCTCTCTCTCTCGCTCTTTCTTTTTATATTTAAAAAATTTTCAAAAATAATTATTTAATTTTTGATTCACAAAAATTTGAAAATACTTTAGTATTATTTTTATAACTCTAATTATTTATAATATTTATTTGAAAATATATTTTTCAATCTTCAAATTCTGATTATTGATTATTAATAATTTCAATTTGTTTACAAAATACATGATATTTTCAACTTCATTTTTTCTTATAAGAAATAAACTAAAATTCAAAATTTTTAACAAAACATAAACAAAGCTTCAAAGAATCACAATTATAATAATTACATTCAAATTGTAAATAATTTTAATTTTTAAAATCTCCCAAAAAATCATTTTTACATCTATTAGAATTTTGTTTTCATTTCATTTTTTGAATTACAAAACTTGTTAAATTTAGATAGAAATTTTTTTAGAAAAATTGATATTCTGTCAACGTTACAGGTTCTTCAAAATAGATAAACTCAAATAAATAATATTATGTTGATGGTTTCTAACCATTTGATCCATCAATAATCTTATAGAATTTTTCAAAATTTTCCAATTTTCATTTTATTGGATTAGTTCTCCAAAATTTTGAACACATAGATCTCAATTTATTGATATTGATAATTAATTATTTTTTTTGGTTCATTAGTATTGTAATATAGAAAAAATTGTTAAAATTTCAATTAATATATGAGTTTTAATTTGGTATTTCTTTCTAGAATTTATTAAAATAATTTTTGTATTTTTCAAAAAATCAATTTTATTTTGTGTTTTCAAAATTTTGAACAAGAGTTGATGATAATTTTTATCTTTGAAGAAAAAATGACCAGATTTTGGAATAACATTTCTCAAAAATACAATTTTGAAATCTGATTATGGAAAAATTTCAAATTCTAAAAATTTTGAAAATTGAAATAGTTATCAAGGATTTACCTGAGATACTATACTTATGGGATCAATATTCTATTACAACATGACAAAATTTTAATATATGATATTGATGAGATTCACGAATTGTTAATTTTGTAGATATCAAGTTTCAAAAAATTCTGATCAATAAATAAACTCAAAATTGAAATTTCTTTTGTGAGATCAATTTTTTTTTATTTTTTTTTTTCTGAATAATTAAAAATATGAATTCATTTTTATCTCTTACATTATAATGACTTTCTACCCTTTTTATTGTCATTTCCATCATTATTAAACAATAACAAGTCTTTGTTACAAGGAATATTGATATAAAGATTTTTTTAAAATAATATAAGCTATATTAGAATGATTTAAAGAGTAAAATATTTTGATTAAATTAATTTTAGAATAATTAGAAAAATAATATTTCAATTTAATATAAACATGATTATCAAAAATTTTATATAAAATATTATCAACATAAGAGAATTTGTATAATTCAAGTGGACCCTTTTATCATCAATCATATTTTCTCTTATTTCACATTTTCTTTTTATTAAAATAATATCATTAACAAATCATTTTTAAATGATTACAGATGATTTAATTTTAATTATTAAAGAGAATATAAATTAAATAAATAATAAATTAATATATCAAAATAAAATTCAATTAGGATTAAAACTTAATAATGATAATACAGATATATTATAGGATTAATCAAAGATTTTTATAATTTGGTTATTTATTTGGAAAAAAATTGATATATAGTAAATAATCTAAAAACGGCAAATTAAATTTATAACAATTCTATATAACAATTATTTTTAATACTTTACATATAAATAATTTGAAAATTCACTTATTTTTATCTTTTTTATTAAGTCAATTAACCTACAGGTTAGAAATAGATAATAATAAAATAGAAACTATAAATTATTAAAATTCTTGGATGAATACAGCCATTACTGAAATATCTAAAATAAACAGAATCACACCATTTCTTATTTAGAAATCAATTTTTTAAATTTGAATATTTGTTAATTTCAATTAATAAATTGAAATTTAAATTCAAAGATAAATTAAAACAGTTATATCTACCTTATCTGGATAAACTAATAAAAATTAACCATAGAAATAACAATAAAATAGATTGGAATTCTGAGAATTTAAAACTTCAGATATTCATTTATTTTAATTTTAATAAGTTGTAAATTTTAACTGTTGAAAAATTTCTTTTGGGTGTAGTTTTTTTTTTTTGAGAAATTAAAAATTTCAAAAATTTTCTTTTTTTAATTTCTCAAATTAAAAAAAAACCGATATTAGTTTGTATAGAATTTAAAAGAATGAGGTAAAATCTAATATTTTAAATTCAGTTTCGCTTTGTGGGTACAAATTTTCAACCGAATTTAAGGCACAAAAAAATCTCAAATTTAGGAACAAAATTTGGAATTTTTATTTTTACACAAATTGTTTTACTAGAATCTGAATTTTGTGCTTTAAATTGAGATTTTTATTGTACCTTAAATATCGTTGCAAGTTTCTGCCTTTAAAGTGGAATTGACTGTAACTAAAAAAAAAAAAAACAAGAAAATTTTCGTTAGATTTTCCAGGATTCAAAAGAATTAAGTAAAATCCCCTATTTTACTCAATTATGTTGAATTCTGGAAAACTGTCTCTAGCGTTTTTTTTATTTTTGAAATAATAATAAAATATCAAAATTTTTCTTTTAATTTATTAAATTAAAAAAAAATCACTGTTAGATTTTCTTGAGGTTTTCTATTTTATTTGGAAAATCTCTAGATTTTAGTTAGGTTTTTTTTACTTTTCGAAATGACTGAAAATTTATTAAAATTTTCTGTTTATTTCTAAAGTAAAAAAAACCTAGAAAACTTCACGAATAAAATAGAAAACCTCAAAAAAACCTATAACAATTCACAAATAAAAGAGTAAACATCAAGTAAAAAGCCGTTATGTTTTTTTTTTACTTTTTGAAATAAAAAGAAAAATTTTTTTTAAAATTGTCTTTTCATTTCAAAAAGTAAAAAAAATGCTGTTAGATTTTCCAAAATTTAAAAGAATTGAGTTCAATCTTTGATTTTACCCAATTCTTTTGAATTATGAAAAACCTAGGCACTCTACGGCACTTGTTGGCACGAAAGTTTGTTTATCATGTTATTATACCTTATAATTATTCTATATTCCTGACCTTTCCATCTATAATTATTTGTTATTAAGTTCTCTCTAAATTGATTAAGATTCGGCATCTAGTAGTTTTAGATTTTTTATTAAAATTTTCATTATGCATTTTGAAAATTTTAAATTTTTTGATATGTGTTCAAAAATAAGAATGACTAATTTCTTTTTGTATAAAAGTCTTTTTTTAAATACCGAAATTCTAAAAAAAATATATTTACAAAATAGATCTCAATATTAATTGTGAAACTTTTTGTTAAAACTTGGATCAAATATTCATTTATTAAATCCCTTATATTTCAATTGGTTGATGTTAGTAGTGAAATATTAATTATTAAAAATAATAGCATAATTTAAAATTTTCCATCTCAAATCACACTTTCCAACATTAATCTAAAAATATATGATTTTCCACTATTTTCAAGAATTAACTTAATTATTAATTAAAAATAATAGTTTACTTTTTTTTAGTTTAAGATTGTAAACATGGCAATTTTGGGTTTCAAAAAAAAAAAAACACAAATTAATAAATTGTTTAAATGAAGTTAACTGATCCATTTCAGGGAAAGTATAAAATAATACTTTCAATAAAAAATTTTTTTAAGATTTTTACAAGTTTTCATTTTATTTTTAAAAAAATATTACCACCCTTAATTTTATTTTTTTTTAATCTATATATATTTCAAAATTATTTAGTATTATTATAAATAATTCTCAAAAGATTATAGTTAACCATAGAGAATCTTAAAATCCAAGTAGTTGGTTATATCAGATAAATCAGATTTGTATTTCAATTCGTTCGTTTATCAGGTAAAATTCTCTGAGTGGAATAGTATCAAACGTGAATCATTTAGAATAAAAAATGATTCATCTTTTGAAAAAATTTGAGAAAAAATATGTGTCAAATGGAGTAAAAATGAACATAAAAGAAGTTAATAAAATATTCGACAATGAGAACTTTTACTACTATTTGAATTTCAAAATGCCTTTTGACAATTTTCTAATAAAAAAATAAAATCCAAAAAATAATTTGATTATTGAAATTAAAATTAAATTCAAAAATTAACCACTTTAAACCAAAATCGAAAAATTTGATCAGGTTCAATTACTGAAAATTTGAGTGATTTTAATGCATAACTTCAATATGAAAATTTAACTCGTCTAAATAATATTGACTTTCTGAAAATTTAATTGAAACAAGCCAATAGATTGAAAACAACATAAAAACTAGATACAAGGTGAAGGGTTCTAAATATTAATTGAAAATTAGAATTATGAACATTATTGAAAGATTAATAATGTATTTTTTTATTTTTTTTTTTCAATTTTTTCACCTGTCTGAATCTTTTTTATATTGGGAAAAAGAGCTACAAACGGAAAAAGACCAAGTGGTCACTTGATAATACTGTGGACACTGAAAAAAAATTGTGTATGTACCTTGAAAATAAAAAATCAAAAGCAAAAGGCTAAAAATGACCAAAGGATTAAAGTAAATCAGATGATAAAAAAAAATAAGGAATTTCAACCATTTAAACAACAATACCCAAATGAAACTTCATGATTATTTATTAAATTAAATTAAATGTAACTAAAAGTATCATAGAAGTAATTTTTTGTCTTCTTGGTTTAAGGATAGAATTGTATATATTTTTTTTACCATTACTAATTTCTTCTTATAAACCCTTTTTAAATTTCAATTGTCTTTTTTTCCTTTTTCCTTTTCAATTTTTTAAATTTTTGTTTTTAAAACATAACAAAATTTGGATTAGGTCTTTCTCTTAAAAAACTGTGAAATATATTGATTTTTAGGCTTAAATTGATCTTGAAGCGAATTTAAATAAAATGTCATTTAGAATATAATTTACACTTTCATCAAGTATAAAAAAAGTAAAAAAATATATCTAAATAACCAGGTATTTTCATTTTGTTAAAATTTGATCAAAAATATCATTTATTTAATCACCAAGATACCTCAAATAGTTTTATTTTCTGAGATTAGAATTGAAATGTTGAATAATTAAAAATACTAACATAATTTAATAATTCTTTTTGAAAATCTATACTTTCCAACGTAAAATGAAATATATAATATCCTATTTTCGAAAATTAATTTAATTTTTTTGGAAATTAATGGGCTTATTTTTGAAAAGTTTTATATTGGAAATATAAGGATTTAGGATTTCAAAAAAAGAGAATCTAAATTAATCAATTTTTTAGAAGAGGTTTAACTCATCCATTTCATCAAAATACAAATTACAAATTATATAAAACAATTGTGTTATTGATCTTGACAAGATTTTACTTTTCTTTTAGAAAAATACCACCATCTTTGGGTTTACTATCCCTGAAGGACTATCTTAAATTTGAAAAAATGTTATTTTGTCTCAGATAAAGAGACTTTTTAATTTGGTTCTAAGCTGATCGATCTTGGACTTGGTGGGGAATTTTAATTGTAGCTAGTATAAGACAATTTACATAATTTGATTTTTTTTTTGACTAGGAATATTTAAAAATTATTAGATATAATAATAATAATATAAACAAACAGTCGTTTCGTCAAGTGCCGTCAAGTGCCTAGCTTTTTTTTAATTTAAGAAATTAAAAGAAAATTTCAAAAATTTTCTTTTTATTTCTCAAATCAAAAAAAAGATAACGGCAGTTTTCCAGAATTTAAAAGAATTGAGTAAAATCTAAGATTTTGCTCCATTTTTTTGGATTCTGGAAAACCTAACAGCTTTAAGAGGAATTTGATTTCCCTCCTTCAAAATAAAAAAAAAAAAATTAATTTGATTTTTTTAATTTTTCCATAAATCCGAATTGAAGAGTGTAATACAAATAATTTGGTTGGAATTTAAGAATAAATTTTGATTTTTGGGTTGTCAACTGAAATTATTATGAATCTTTTTCTCAATTAAATTCAAAATATATAAAATTGTTTTTTTAAAATCTACTTTAAGGGAGTGGACCCACCATAACATCTATTAATATTCAACCACGTTATAGTTCTAATAATATTATATTAGTGCCGTGTTGTTCTAATGCCCGAAAAAATAATTTAGAAAAAAATATCTTAGAAAATATTTTTAACTAATGTTTACTATTAAAAAACACTGAAAAAATCTTAGAAAAAAAACAAAAATTTTTATCATTAATTTATTTTTTTTTTTGATAATAAATCTTTTTTTTAGGTGAATTGAATGAACTTTCGTTCCATGAAAACCTAATTTTTTTATAATTGGGATTATATTTATTGATTAAATCATAATAATTCTCCCTGTAATTCCACCAAATCCAGCTATTTAAAACTCGAACTAAATAAGTTTTTGGATAATTATTGAGTTTTGGAATTCTTCTAGCCAAGAGAGCATTAAAGGATTCATTTGAATTTGTTCTATACCCTTTAAAAATTTTTTTACTATATTTTTCAAAAAATAAAATCATTTTATTTTTTAATAAAATTTCAACTTCATCGACAAGTTTTTTTCGATTCTCTTGGCAATTTTTATTATTCAAAATTTTTTTTCTTTTAATTAATAATTCATGATTTGGATTTAAAAATGGTAATTTTGTTGTACCATTACAATATTTTTCTGAACAATCAGAATGGATATTTTTCGAATGTGAAAAAAAACTAAACGAGTGAATTTTAAAATTTTCTATATTATGTAGATTTTTTTTCAAACAAGTTTTGAGCCATGTCACCCATCTTGAACTAAATTGAGTAGAAAATGAATACACGCGAAGAAGGAATTTTTATTTTTTCTTGTTTTCTTTTCCATTTTTCAAAATCTTTTTTGTAAAATTTGAAAAAAATGGTTGATATCATAATATTCATTTATGGAGGAGTTATAAATATTTGAAACTATACCAAAAGATTTTAAATCTAAATCATGTACAATTCCTTCGATTTTTAATCCAACTTGTTTTAAGAATTTAAAAAGAATTATGAAGTAAATAACTTTCCATTAAACTACTATTAATATTTTTTTTGATTAAAAATGGATAGTAACAATTATTTACTTGATTTTTATTTGTAAATTGAATTGAAGATGAGAATAAAATTTTGTTTTTTAATTCTTCTGGCCCATCAATTATAATCAACGAAACAGTACACTCACGCCCACTTCGCCGAGAACTCCACCTCCCATCATATCCCAATACTAAATTATCATATTTTTTTGTTGATAATGTTTAAAATTTGCCCTTTTAAAAAAAATCATAAAGTAAATATTGATTTGTTCTAGTTGACGATAATACCAACGTGCTGAAAAGTTAATAGATTGATTAATATTCTTATAACTTGAGCCATGTTTTAAAACTTCCATTATGATACGTATATTTTCCGAATCAATAAAACTCAGTTCTTTGTTTTCTTCTTTCTTTTTTTCTTCTTTTTTTTCTTCTTTTTTTCTTTTCTTTTTTTTCGAATTTAAATTTCACTTGATGTGAATTAATAAATTGTCCTTTTGTATTTCGTTTTCTTGAACCTGAATGGCGTCCTATTTTGAATTTATAATTACACATAATTTCTTTTCCAAAAAGTTCTTTTCTTTTTTTTGAATTTGCTCTATTTAATTGCTTCGAGCTCTTTTTCACAAAATAAAAAAAAAACTTTGTTATCAATTACAATGTTGAATTTATTCAGAACCAAAACATTAAATCTATTTGTTAAACCATTTGTTATCTTTGAAAATTTTTGGTTTTCACGCTTTTTAAATTCCATCCAATAATCCCAAATTTCTTTTAATGTGATGACACGCTTTGTTTTTTTTGACATTTAAAATATAAAGTTAAAAATAAAAAAAATGAATAAATTTCAAAGCCTTGCGGGATGTTTTGTAGGAAATTAATAGAAATATTTTTTCAATACTAAATAACTTGAATAATCACTAGAATTCGAACATCTGGCACCGCTGTGGATTTTATCTAAGATGAAAAAAAAATAAAAAAAAAATTCTACTAATACCTCTAACACTTATAGATGTTTGAGTTTGTTTGTGTGTGTTAATTTGAAAATTTGAGGTTGTAAAATCTTGTAAAAAAATTGATTATTTTTCTCAAATGGTTCCAATCCCTTAAAAACAAAAACAAAAATTAATTAAAATTTCAATTGTCAACACACAACTACATTTTTTTAATAAAAGTTCGAAACAATTAATCTTATACTCTCTTATTTGGTTTTATGAAAAATTAAAATCAAAAATTGTCAAAAATTGACTTATTTGGATTTTTTATACTTTTTACCTTTGATTTTTTATACTTTTTACCTTTTCCAAATTTCCCTTCTTAAGTTGCTTGGACTCCTTAGGTTCCTTAGGTTCCTTCTCTTTTTGTTTTTTTAGGTGTTTGGGAAAGGTAAAAAGTATAAAAAATCATTATAAGAAATGGTTGAACTGGACATGACTAACCCAACCAAACTTGTTCATGATCAGATCTTCGACGAGGACTTATGCAACTGAACAGAATCCAACGAATGCGATCTGAAACCGAAACAAAGTGAACCAAATTGAAATTTCCATACGATCTGTCGAGTCGTTACTTGGACTGCGTTTTTGCTGTCGAGTCGGTATCTTGTACTGGGATTTTGCGAAAACATGATTTGGGAAACTTGCAAAAAAAAAAAAATAAAATAATAAAAAAAAAACACAAAAAAAAAAAAGTAAAAAAAAAAGCAAAACAACTGAATTGAAAATTTCGAAACCCTAAATCTTATTCTTAAAAACCAGAGCATTTTAGATTCAACTAATCTATAAAGTTCTAAATCAAAATTTAATAAAGTAGCCTATTTCATTTGATCTATAGTTGTTCAAATATTTAGAACTCTTTATTAAAAAAACCTATGGTGGCGATCCAAAAAAAAACGACATAAAAGTAAACAACCACCAGCACATTCAACACTTGGGGATACCCAAAAAAAAAAAAAACTTTTCACTGAAGTTTTTTCAATTTTTCAATTATTTTTTGACTCTTTCATTTCTTGCTTTTCTTTCTCTGTTTCTTGTCTTTTTTACGAAATAATTTATTCTTTTCATTTTTTAAAGAAAAGAAATCCTTTAACCTAACCTACCTGCTTAAATTACGGTTAGGATAAAAAAACCCTAAATACAATTTTAGAGTTTCAGGAAGTGCCGTCAAGTGCCTAGCTTTTCCATAATTCAAAAGAATAGAGAAAAATCAAAGATTTTACTCAATTCTTTTAAATTTTTGAAAAGCTAGCTGTGGTTTTTTTTAATTTGAGAAATAAACAGAAAATTTATGAAAATTTCGGTTTATTTCTCAAATTAAAAAAAACCTAACGGAAGTGCAGTCAAGTGCCTAGCTTTTTTTTAATTTAAGAAATTAAAAGAAAATTTCAAAAATTTTCTTTTTATTTCTCAAATCAAAAAAAAGCTAACGGCGGTTTTCCATAATTCAAAAGAATAGAGAAAAATCTAAGATTTTACTCAATTCTTTTAAATTCTGGAAAACATAACGGCAAATAGGAGGTAATTTTGTTGAATCACCTCTGCTCAACAATAAAAAAAAAAAAAAATTAACTTATTTTTGAACAATTATCAAAACCCATAACAATCCCAAGATCCATCAACCAAGAAACTAAAATAACAAGTCTCCTTAGTCTTTGATACAAAATATTCTTTTTTCATTTTTTAGCGACTTATAAACCTTAAATCAACTATTTTCATTTTTCATCTATTTTTCATTTTTTCTATTTCTTTTTTCTTTCATTTTTTCTCTGTTTTCCTCTTTTCTTCTTAGTTATTTTAATCGAATTTTTAGTTTTCGAATAAAAACAAAAGAATCAAAATTAAAAAAAACAAACAAAAAAACAAAACAAAACATACAACAAAAAAAAACCAAAAAAATTTTATTTTTAGGTTTTTTGAATTGTTCAAAACTGTTTGAAATAATAAATGAGCAGAAGGTACCGAAAAGAAGAAGAATTCAAAAACAAAATACAAAGGTTATTCTTAAATGATCAAACGCTTACCAACTTGGGCCTTTCTAGGAATGAAATTGGAGCTGAAGTAATGAAATCCTTAAGTGAAACCCTAAAAGTAAACCAAACCCTTACCAAACTGGATCTTTGTTATAGTAAAATTGGCGCCAAGGGAATGAAAGCATTAAGTGAGGCCCTAAAAGTGAACCAAACTCTTACCAAATTGAATCTTTCTTTGAATGAAATTGGCGACAAGGGAATGAAAGCATTAAGTGAAGCCCTAAAAGTAAACCAAACTCTTATCAACTTGGATCTTTCTGAGACTCTAATTGGAGTTAGAGCCGAAGGAATCAAAGCTTTAAGTGAATGTTTAAAAGTAAATCAAACCCTTACTGACTTGGATCTTGCGGAGAATCAAATTGGGTCCGAGGGAATGCAAGCATTAAGTGAGGCCCTAAAAGTTAACCAAACCCTTACCAACTTGGATCTTTCTCAGAATCAAATTGGAGCCGAAGGAATCAAAGCTTTAAGTGAATGTTTAAAAGTAAACCAAACCCTTACCAAACTGTATCTTTCTCATAATATACCAAGTAATAAGTTTGGGGGTGAAGGAATGAAAGCTTTAAGTGAAGCCTTGAAATTCAATCAAGCCCTTACCAACTTGGATCTTTCTAATAATCAAATTGGAGATGAAGTAATGAAATCCTTAAGTGAATCTTTAAAACTGAACCAAACCCTTCGAAACTTGGATCTATATAGTAACCAAATTGGAGCAGAGGGAATGCAAGCCTTATCTGAATGTCTTAAAGCCAACAAAACCCTTACCAAATTGAACCTTTCTTGGAATCCAATTGGAGCTGAGGGAATGGAAGAACTAGGTGAAGCTTTAAAAGTGAACCAAACCCTTACTCACTTGAATCTTTCTTTGAATCATATTGGAGCCGAGGGAATAGAACCACTAAGTGAATCTTTAAAAGCCAACCAAACCCTTCTCGGCCTGAGCCTTTCTCATAATCATATTGGATCCAAGGGAATGCAAACTTTAAGTGAATCTTTAAAAGTAAACAAAAGCCTTACTGAATTGAACCTTTCTGAGAATGATATTGGATCCGAGCAAATTAAACCACTATGTGAATCCCTAAAAGTTAATCAAAAACTTACTCACTTGAATCTTTCTTTGAATGATATTGGATCCAAGGGAATGCAAACTTTAAGTGAATCTTTAAAAGTAAACCAAACCCTTACTGAATTGGACCTTTCTGAGAATGGTATTGGATCCGAGCAAATTAAACCACTATGTGAATCCCTAAAAGTTAATCAAACCCTTACCCACTTGAATCTTAGTTATAATCAAATTGGATCCAAGGGAGTAGAATACCTAGGCCATGCCATAAAGGTAAACCAAACATTAACCCAATTGAATCTTGAAGATAATCAAATTGGAAATTATGACAATAATGAAGATATAGAAGTTAAAGAAAAAAATATTCAAGAATTTATACAATCCTTAAAAATCAATAAATCGATTATCAATCTAAATATTCGTCAGGAGAATAATATTAATAAAAAAGATCTAAACAAAATAGATTATTTCATTGAAAAAAATGTCAATTTTCAAACAAAGTTAACCAAATCAGTCAAAGTTGGAAATTTGCAATTATTCCAACAATTAATTCAAATTGAGAAAATACCCTTAATATACCAACAACCCTTCGGTGATGATGAAGAAATAAATAACCCAAATAACCAAGAGCAAAATACAATTTTCCATACAGCAATTTTTCATCATCAAACAGAAATTCTATTTTATTTATTATTTGCAAATAATGAAAAAACAGATCAACAAATTATTTCAAAAAGAAATTTTTTATTAAAATTCAAAAATGCCAAAACAAAAAAAAGTGCAATTGATTGGTTAAATCCAAATGAAATTTTAATTCAAGATTTTAAAAATTATTATAATCAATTTATTTCATCATATTCTTCACAATCATTATCATCATCTTCTTTATCTTCATTACATTCAACATCTTATTTCAATAATAATGAAAAATCAAATAATTTCCCAAATAAATTAATTGCAGAAAAAGAAATAATATTGATGAGAATTGGGAAAGAATGGAAAACAATCAAAAATGAATTCCAAAATGAATTAACTAAAAAACAAAAACAATTATTTTTAAAATGGTTATATTGTCCTATTTCTTTGAAATTTCAAGAAAAACAAATAATTCTTGAAGTTTTCAAATTATTAAATATCAACCAATTTGAGAAACAAACTGTATTTTCAAATGAAAAATTATTAAATGATTTCCAAAATTATATCAAGAAATATGCAAATTCTGAAAAAAAAATATTTCAAATCAACTTAAAAAAAAAAAAGAAAAAGAAGACTAGGACGAAGAGAAAGAAGAATGAAAATAAAAATGATTCTTTCAAAATCAAATCAATTAGAATCAATAAATTTATTCTTTGTTTAAGATCAAATTTATTTCGAGAAATGATTTTTCAGACTTTTCCATATCAATTAGAAATTGAAAAAGAAAAGGAAAAAAAAATTGGAATTGAAAATGAAATTGAAATTGAAAATAAAAAAAAAAAGGAAACAGAAATGAAAAATGTAAAAGGAAAGGAAACAATAAAGGAAAAAGAAAACAAAAATGAAAAACAAAAAGAAAAAGAAAAAGAAAAAGAAAAACAAAAAGAAAAAGAAAAAGAAAAAGAAAAAGAAAAAGAAAAAGAAAAGGAAAAAGAAAAAGAAAAAAAAAAGGAAAAAGAAAGCAAAAAAGTAAAAGAAAAACAAAAAGAAAACAAAAAAGAAAAAGAAAAAGAAAAAGAAAAAGATAAAGAAAAAGAAAAAAGAAAAGTAAATCAAACAATCAATCAAGTAACTGATTATTTCACTTCAATTCCTGAATTTTATCCATTTTTTCTTTCAGAATTTTATAATTTAAATATAACTCGATTTGCTTTTACTTTTGATTTTGAAAATAAAAACTATAACAACAATAATAACAACAAACACAATATTCAAAAAATCATCAGCAACAATAACAATCAAAAAAATACTAATACTAACAATAATAATAAAAAACCAACAACAAAAACTAATAATAATCAGAATAATAATAAGATACAGAAAAAATCAACAACCAAAAATAACAATCAAAAATCATCAAAGGAATTCATTTTAACAATTACAAAAGCAAAAAGTATTTTGAAAACTTATAATCAAAATAATCTCAATAATTTAATCAATATATTTCTAGAAAAAGATGTTTCTGGTTTTTATCAAACAAATCCACTTTTATTCATTTCTAATTTATTTCATTTGTCTCAAAAATTATAAAAAAATAATAAATTATGACAAATTTAAAAATAAACGAGAATAAAAAAAAGAAAGGAACAAAAGAAAAGATGAGGTTAAAGTTAATAAAAAATGAACATTATTCGAACCATAATTTTATTTCAATTCTCATTTATATATCTATAAAATTACTTATTTAAAATGATTTATCATGTTTTAATTAGTTTATCATTACTTTTACATTAGAAAGAATATTAATTTTCAATTTAATCTTATTATCCTTTATTTTAATTTGATTTATTTTCATTTATATTGATCTTAATTTTTTATTTTTCTTTAGACTTTATGATAAATAAATTTTTATTTAATTTATAGCTTTGGATCTTTTCAATTTCCTATTTTTTCTAATTTTTAAATTTTGTTTAAAAATTGAAAAAACAAAGTTATCAGATTGAAAAGAAATCTAATTTATGATTCTCAAATAAACAAACAATAATTTAATATTTTATCCTTCCTTTCTTTCTTTCTCTCTCTCTCTCTCTCTCTTTTTATCCTACAAAAATGTGAAAAATTAATTATTTAATTTTTGATTCACAAAAATTTGAATTTACTCTGTTATTAAATTATAACTTGGAATTATTTATAAAATTTATTTTTGAAAATATATTTTGAAATCTAAAATTCTGATTATTGATTATTAATAATTTCAATTTGTTTACAAAATACATGATATTTTCAACTTCATTTTTTCTTATAAGAAATAAACTAAAATTCAAAATTTTTAACAAAGATAAAAAAAGGTTTAAATAATCAAAATAATACTAATTTTATTCAAATTATAAATAATTTTGATATTTGAAAATCTTTATAAAAGTCATTTTTACATCTATTAGGATTTTTTTTTAATTTTTATTTTTTAAATTACAAAACTTGTTAAATTTAGATAAAAATTTTTTTAGAAAAGTTGATATTCTGTTAACGTTACAGGTTCTTCAAAATAGATAAACTCAAATAAATTATATTGGTAGTTTCTAACCATTTGATCAATCAATAATCCAAATAGAATTTTTCCAAATTTACCAATTTTCATTTTATTAAATTGCTCTCTCCAAAATTTCAACAACCCATACATCTTAATTTATTAATATTGATAATTATTTCTTTTTTTTTTTGTTTCAATAATATTGTAATTGAAAAAAAAATTGTAAACATTTCAATTAATGAATGAGTTTGAATTTGTTATTTCTTTCTAGAATTGATTAAATAATTTTTTTTTTAATTTCAAATTTTTAATTGAAGTTGTGTTCAAAAATTTTAAATTGGGGTTGAGGGTAATTTTTATATTGGAAGAAAAAATAACCAGATTTTTAGCAAATATTTCTCAAATTATAATTTTGAAATCTGATTATTGAAAAAATTCAAATTCTTAAAATTTTAAATAGTTATTACGCATTACCTGAGATAATATTCTTAAGGGATCGTTACTCTATTATAACAATCCAAAATTTTAATATATGATATTGATGAGATTATCTACTTACAAATTTTATAGATACCAAGTTTCGAACATTTCTGATCAATAAATAAAATCAAAATTGAATATTTTTTCAGTGAGATCAATTTTTTTACCCATTTTTTCTGAAAAATAAAACTTATAAATTCATTGTTAAATCTGACATTATAATGATTTCTTACTCTTTTTATTGTCATTTCCATCATTATTAAATAATAAAAAGTCTTTGTTACAAGGAATATTAATATATAGATTTTTAAAAATGATATAACATATATTAGAATGATTTCTATAGCAAAATATTTTGATTTAATTAATTTAAAATAAATAGTAAAACAACATTAAAATTTAATATAAATAAAATTATCAAAAATCTTTTATATAAAAACTTATCATAGTAAAGAACTTGATATATTCCAATGAGACACTTTTATCATCAATCATATTTTACTCTTATTTCAATTTTTATATCATGAAAAAATAATATCATTATCAAACCAATGTTAAATGATTGTAGATGATAAACTTTTAATAATTGAGAGAGAATATAAATTCAATAAATAAAAAATTAATATCAATAATTATCCAATAATTGTTCAATTTGAATTAAAACCTAATAAAGATAAAATAGAAATATAATAGGATTTATTAAAAATTTAAATATTTTCGTAATTTATTTGGAAAATATTCTATAAGTAAATTTAAAATTCAAAATTTTTAACAAAGTTAAAGAATGTACAAAGAATTAAATAAAATATAATTTCATTCAAATTGGAATTAATTTTGATTTTTATAAAATCTGAAAATATGTTTTGAATATTTTTGTTTTGTTTGTATTCATTTCATTTTCTGAATTATCTAACTTGTTTAGTTCAGATTTAAATATTTTTTTTACAATTATTGATAGTAAGTTATGTTGAGTTGTTTCCGAATAAAAGGAACTCAAATAAAATTAGTCAAAAGTATCTAACCATTTGATCTATCAATAATCCAAATTGAATTTTTACAAATTTATTAATTTATTTTTTTGTTTTGCTCATCTTCAAAATTTTTAACACACATGTGATTTATTGGTATTGATATTTATTTATTTTTTATTAATTGATTATTGTAATTTCGAAACAAGTATTAACATTTCAATTAGTAAATGAGTTCGAATTTGGTATTTTTTATTGAATTGATTATTACCGATTTTTGAAATTTTTCAAAAATTGAATTTTGATATGTTAAAATTTTTGAATTGGGGTTTATATAATCTGAAAAAAATAAAAAGAAAACTTATAACAATTCTAAACAATTATTATTTAATAATTTACATACCAATAATTTGAAAATTAGATCATTTTAATCAGGTAATTTAAGTTAATTAAAATTCAGGTTAGAAATATATAACAATAAAATAGAAAAATGAAATTATTAAAATTCTTGGGTTACCACATGTATAATCGATATATTGAAAAAAAATACAGAATAATAAACCAGTTCTTAAAAATAAAACAGAATTTAAAATCCTATATTTGGCAATTTCAATTAATAAATGAGAATTTAAATTCAATGATCATTAAAATATTTATCTCTTCCTTATCTGAATATACTAATAAAAATTAGCCAAATGTTTAACAATAAAATAAATTGGTTTTCAAAGAAATTAAAACTTCTTAAAAATGAAATTTATAATAATACAGCCGTTTCAAACCTGGTGCGCACGATTTAACTTGATTTAAAATTAAAATTTTGATTAAACTTTCTTTAAACTCCTTTCAATTGAAATGAACTATTGTTATTTTGGACTCAAATCTTCTTGTATTGTCCTTAATATCCAAGATCTCTTACAAAATGAATTTTTTTTAAAATAATTTCAAAAAAGTTTAAAAGAAAAAGTGAAAAGTTGTTTACTAAGCTTGTAATTCAGGTATTCATGAGTTTTGGTGTTAAAAACTTGATTTAGTTTATACAGATCTTGAAGTTCAATGAAAGTTTAATTAAAATTTTAAGTTAAGTTAAATCGTGTGCACCAGGTTTGAAATTGCTGTAATGAGTTCTTGATTCCATACAGTTGGATATGTCTTTCATTTTTTTTTAATTCGAATTCAAGAAATTAAAATTAGAAAATTTCAAAAATATTCTTTTTATTTCTCAAATTAAAAAAAAATCACTTTTAGCTTTTATAGAATTCAAAATAATAAAGTAAAATCTTTGATTTTTACTCTATTTTTTTAAATCCTGGAGAACCTAAACATTTGATTGCACCTTAAAGCACTTGAAAACACTTCACAATAATATTTTCAAATAATTAATAAATAAAAACAAATATTGTTTAAATCAAAATATTTAAGTTTTCTATAAAGCTCATAAATTCAAAAAATACAGAACTTTTATTTTTTTTTATTTTGAAGGGGGGAAATTAATTATCTCTGATAGTCAAAGGTTTTTTTTTTTTTTTTTTATTATTATTTTAAGAAATATAAAGTAAATTTATTAATTTTCAGTTAATTTCAAAAAATAATAAAAAAAAAAACACCTAAAACTTTTATTGAATTTAAAAGAATCAGGTAAAATCAAAGATTTTTCTCTTAAATTAGAAAACCTCAAAAAAACCTAGAAAACTTAACAGATAAAACAGATAACCTCCAGAAAACCACCTTTTGGTTTTTTTAAATTTTTAGAAATAAATAGAAAATTTATATAATTTTCTTTTCATTTCAAAAATTAAAAAAAAAACATAGGCAGTCTCAAGAAAACCTAGGCATTTTATGGTACTCTACGGTACTTGTCGGCATTTCACGACCTTTCCCTAATTTCCAAATTTTTGTTTTGGAATTTCATAGTAGAATCATAATTTTCTATATTATTAACCAATGATAATATAAATACCCATTCTTTTTTTTTGAATAATATCTTTGATATTATTTTGGTTGTTTTAGTTAATTTGAATTAAATCTTTAATCCAAATTATTCAATTTTCTTTATAGCATGGACTGTTTGAAAAAAAAATGATCGATATCTTCATCTATTTCTGAGTTTTGTTATTTTTTTTTTAAATAATAATTGCCTTTTTTTAAAAAAATTTATTCTTATTATAAACATAAGAATATTTGTTTAGATAATTTGTGAAATTTCTTGGTTTTTAAGATTGAAGTAAAACCATTCCATTTTAAATATTTTTTTTTAATTTGAGAATTGAATTGAAAATTTATGAAATTTTCAATTCATCTCTTTAATTAAAAAAATCAAAAAAAACAGCAATTACATTTTATAGAATTTTTAAGAATTGAGTAAAATCAAAGTTTTATAATATTTTCCATTTTAACCCTTCAGAATCTTCTTAATATTGGAAAAAAGAGTTACATAAGTTAAAAGGACAATTGGTTACTTGTTAATACTGTGAATACTGAAACACAAAAATAACGTTTAACTTTCTAATTAAAACTCAAAAGCAAAAGGTAAAAAATGGCCAAAGGTTTAAAGCAAATCACATCATAAAATGAAATAAGAAATTTCAACCATTTAAACAACGATACTCAAATGTGATTCAGGATCATTTATCAAATTCAATTAAATTAACCAAAAGTATCATAGAAGTAAATTTTTTTTTTCTTATTTTAAGGATAGAATTGTATGTTTTTTTTTGACCATTACTAATTGCTTCTTATCAACCCTTTTTTAAATTTCAATTTTCTTTTTTTTTTCCTTTCAATTTTTGTATTTTTGTTTTTAATTCATAATAAAATTTGGATTATGTCTTACTCTTGAAAATACTGTGAAATATATTGATTTTAGGTTTAAATTAGCTTTAAGGGAATTTAAATAAAATGTTATTTAGAATTTTATTTACACTTCACTACAAGGAAAATTTAAATACCTAAAATTAAAGTTAGCCAAAACTAATCATTGGATTTCAGTTATACTTCTTTTATAAATTATTTTTACAAAGTTATCATAATTTTATGTAATAAAAAAAGGATAGCTATTAAACTCATGAAAATCTGAATACCCCCCTTTTCAAAAATACCGACTTTTGAAAAAAACACCTATTTTCAGGGGATTTTTTTATTGGAAAAAGTTGGAATGAATTAATTTTTGATTGAACATTAAGATTGAAAAAAGAATATATGTTAAAGCAATTTGCAGAAAAAAATCGGGAACGTATATAAAAACTCAAACATGAAAAAAAATAAAATGATAAATAATATTCCAAAAACAGATAAAAAATCAGATTTCCAATTTAATTTAGCAATATCTTTTGATTGAAATATTTTGTGCTATTTTCAAATTGAAAAATATGTTTCCTTTTATACTATTAAAAAAATACTTGAAAATTATCTCTCTACTAAGTCAATTAAAAAATTCAAAAATTTTACAATTAAAAATGAAAAAAATATTACTGAAAAATTTCATTTTTTTTTCAATTCCTATTAGTATCTATTCAAGTTGTAAACCTCATTGAAAATTGTTATGTATAATAATGTTTATTATATGAGTGTATTTCAAAAATACAAAATTTAGAGATTTTTTTTTGAAAAAGTTTTCCTTGTAGTCTTTCATCAAGAATATTAAAATTAAAACAATAAATCTAAATTTCCAGTTATTAAATTTTGTTAAAATTTGATCAAATTTATCATTTATTTAATCACCAAGATACCTCAATTAGTTTTATTTTTCTGATATTAGAATTGAAATATTGAATGATTAAAAATACAAACCAAATTTAATATTTCCTTTTGAAAATCTATACTTTCCTACATAAAATGAAATAAATACGATCCTATTTTCGAAAATTAACTTAATTTTTTAATAAATATAATGGGATTAGTTTTGAAAAGTTGTATATTGGAAATATAATAATTTAGGATTTTAAAAAAAGAGAATCTAAATTACTAAATTGTTTCGATGATGTTTAAATTATCCATTTCATCAAGTTCAAAACAACAAATTAAATTAAAACAATTTGTTTGAGATCTTGACAAAATTATGATTTTCTATTTGGATTAATACTCCCACCTTACGGTTTACAATCCCTGAAAATTGAAAAACAGTTAGAAGGGTTATTTTACATAAGAATTCATGAGACTTTTTAATTTGGTTCTTAACTGATCCATCTTGTACTTGTAAGGAATTTTAATAGTGGCTCAAAATTACAATTTTTAACAATTTATTTTTTTAGATTTCTATAAATCCGGATTGGAGAGTGTAAAACAGATAAATTAGAACATATCTAATTAATAAATTGATTTTTGGGTTGTTAATGGAAATAATCAGGAAACTTTCACTCAATTTATTCAATAAAAAATTAAAAGTTTTTTAAAATGTCCTCAATAAACAAAAATTAATTAAAATTTCTATTGTCAACTTATAAACCAGATTTCCTAATAATTTGTCCTACAATTTATTTCTCTTACACCCTTTGATTTGGATTTATGGATATTTAAAAAAAAAAATTATCAAAAATTACCCTTTTTTTTGAACCTACTATTAAAAGTCATAACAATCCCAAGTGTGTTCAGATAAGAAATAAATAGAACAAATTACCACAAACTTTGACAGATAAGTTTAGGGTATATTATTAAATTTCAAATTTTAGTCAAATTTCAAAATTGGTCAAATTGAAATTTTTCATATTTTTGAAGAGTTTCTTGATTATTATCATTAGTTTGAAAGTTTCTAATGTTATTTTAAGGAGTTATGGGTGGAAAAATCAAATCCATTATTTTGCGATAGGTAGTATTTTATTACTAAATTGTAGAAAATCCAAAATTTTGAAATTATCAATATTAAATATTTTTAAAAATTTGTTCTACATCCAATTTTAACCACCAAAGTTAAGTGGAAAATTTTTTACCCCTTAAAACAATTTGCGAAAGTATAATTCCTCTCTTAATTGTTTTTTTTTTTTCAAAATTCTTGCCAAAATTTTCTATTATACCATTCAAACACCAAAAACTTACTCTAGTACACTCTAACCTATCCTAACATACCCTAACATATCCGTAAAGATGTTTTTAAAGACCTACAGTCGATATATTTAAATGTCATTAACTTTTTTGAAAAAAATGAGAATTTGACCAAATTTGAAATTTAATAATTTTCCCTAAGTTAATCTTGTTTTCTCAAATTTCAGGTTTTTTAAATCCTTTAGGGTCGAATCATAAGGCTTAAAAATAATTTTCTGAATAAGATTAAAAAAATTTTGTAATTGTAATGAGTGTCTAATAAGTTTCAAAAACTAACCAACATGTGAAGTAAGATCGATCTTCAAAAATTAACAATCAAAAACGAGGACATTTTTAGAAAAAATCTCCAAATGCTACACTCAATTTCTAATTTGCATGGTTGCGAAATATAATTGTGAAAACAACTGTGTTGATTTTTAAGTATCGCACTGGTTAGTGCTTTTTGAGATCTCGAAGATTTTTTTTCATTTTTTTCATATTCTCTCAAAAAAGTAAATTTTTGACTGAAAGAATGTTACATTATCCTTACTTTGTCAAATATAGAGTGTAACTAAATAACCACAGATTAGATTAAATGAATTAAATTGATTGTACATTTGAAGAAAACAATTTGTTTTAAATTGAAGAAATTATACCCTTTGGAAATATAAAAAAAAGAAAATTATAATTTTTTTTTTAAAATTTGGATTTTTTTCGAATTGAAAATGATTTTAAACTTAATTCAATTCAATTTTTTGCCATCGAAGATCTTTTTGGAATTGTTTTTTTTGTTATTTGAATTTTGTTAATCAAAAGATGGACAATTTTCCAATTTCAATTTGAGTTGCAAGTTACTCTTGAGTATGGAGTAAATTCATGGTAAATGACTAAACCCTTAAATCAATTATTTTTTCATTTTTGTTCTATTTTTCATTTTTTTTCTGCATTTTATTCTTTATTTTTTTTCCTTTTTCCTCTTTTCTTCTTAGTTATTTTTATTTTTTTTTTTTTTTTTTTTTGAAAGAAAAAAAAAAAGAATCCAAATTGAAAAAAGAACAAAAAAAAACATTCAACAAATAAAAACCAAAAAAGTTTTAATTTTGGGTAATTGAATTGTTCGAACTGTTTGAAATAATAAATGAGCAGAAGGATCCGAAAAGAAGAAGAATTCAAAAAAGAAATACAAAGGTTAATCTTAAATGATCAAACCCTTACCGACCTGAATCTTTGTTATGTTTATGAAATTGGATCCAAGGGAATGAAAGCTTTATGTGAGGCCTTAAAAGTAAACCAAAGCCTTACCAGTTTGGATCTACGTAGGAATCAAATTGGAGACAAGGGAATAGAACCTCTTTGTGAAGCCCTAAAAGTCAACCAAACCCTTACCAACTTGAATCTTCTTTACAATCGAATTGGAGACGAGGGAATGCAAGCACTATGTGAAGTCTTGAAAGTCAATCAAGCGCTTACCAACTTGGATCTTTCTTGCAATCGAATTGGATCCGAGGGAATGGAAGCTTTAAGTGAAGCCCTAAAGGTCAACCAATCCCTTACCCACTTGAATCTTATTGAGAATAGAATTGGAAACGAGGGAATGCAAGCTTTAAGTGAATCTTTCAAAGTCAACCCAACACTTATCAAATTGGGCCTTTCTATGAATGGAATTGGAGCCAAAGGAATGCAAGCTTTAAGTGAATCTTTCAAGGTCAACCAAACCCTTATCAAATTGGGCCTTTCTATGAATGAAATTGGAGACGAGGGAATGAAAGCTTTAAGTGAATCATTCAAGGTCAACCAAACTCTTACTAGTCTCGATCTTTCTTGGAATGGAATTGGAGTTGAGGGAATAAAAGTTTTATGTGAATCTTTAAAAGTCAACCAAAGCCTTACCCACCTGAACCTTTCAAAGAATCAAATTGGAGTTGAGGGAATGCAAGCTTTAAGTGAAGCACTAAAAGTCAACCAAAGCCTTACCAGCCTGAACCTTTCTTCTAATCGAATTGGAGCCAAGGAAATGAAACCTTTAAGTGAAGCCCTAAAAGTCAACCAAAGCCTTATCTATTTGGATCTTTCTTATAATCGAATTGGAGCCGAGGGAATAGAACCACTATGTGAGTCCTTAAAAGTCAACCAAACCCTTACCCAGCTGGTTCTTTCTAAGAATGAAATTGGAGCCAAGGAAATGAAAGTACTATGTGAGTCTTTAAAAATCAACCAAATCCTTATCAACTTGGATCTTTCGCAGAATGAAATTAGAGACGAGGGAATAGAACCACTATGTGAAGTGCTAAAAGTAAACTAAACCCTTACCCAGCTGGTTCTTTCTAAGAATACAATTGGATCCAAGGGAATGAAAGCTCTATGTAAAGTGCTAAAAGTAAACCAAAGCCTTATCAACTTGGATCTTTCTTTGAATCGAATTGGAGCCAAGGGAATAGAAGCACTAAGAGAAGCCTTAAAAGTCAACCAAACCCTTATCAGCCTGGTTCTTTATTATAATCAAATTCGGGACAAGGGAGTAGAATATCTCAGCCATGCCATAAAGGTAAACCAAACATTAACCCAATTGGATCTTGATGATAATAAAATTGGATATTCTGAAAATAAACAAGATCACGAAAAAATTATTCAAGAATTTATACAATCCTTAAAAATCAATAAATCTATTGTCAATCTAAAAATTCGTGGAAATAAGATTAATAAAGAAGAAGATAAAAGAAAAATAGATAATTTAATTGAAAGAAATCTCGATTTTCAAAAAAAGTTAACCCAATCAGTCAAAGTTGGAAATTTACAATTATTCCAAGAATTAATTCAAATTGAAAAAATACCCTTAATATACCAACAATTTGATGATGATGAGGAAATATATAACCCAAATAACCAAGAGGAAAATACAATTTTCCATACAGCCATTTTTCACAATCAAACAGAAATTCTTTTTTATTTATTATTTGCAAATAATGAAAAAACAGATCAACAAATTATTTCAAAAAGAAATTTTTTATTGAATTTAAAAAATTTCAATTCAAAAAAAAAAAGTGTCATTGATTGGTTAAATCCAAATGAAATTTTAATTCAAGATTTTAAAAATTATTATAATCAATTTATTTCATCATCTTCTTCTTATTCATCACAATCATCATCATCTTTTTATTCTTCGACATCTTATTTCAATAATAATGAAAAATCAAATAATTTCCCAAATAAATTAATTGCAGAAAAAGAAATAATATTGATGAGAATTGGGAAAGAATGGAAAACAATCAAAAATGAATTCCAAAATGAATTAACTAAAAAACAAAAACAATTATTTTTAAAATGGTTATATTGTCCTGTTTCATTGAAATTTCAAGAAAAGCAAACAATTCTTGAAGTTTTCAAATTATTAAATATCAATCAATTTAAGAAACAAACTTTATTTTCAAATGAAAAATTATTAAATGATTTCCAAAACTATATCAAAAAATATGCAAATTCTGAAAAAAAAATATTTCAAATCAACTTAAAAAAGAAGAAGATGATGATGACGGCGACTACGAAGAAGAAGAATGAAAATAAAAATGATAATTTCAAAATCAAATCAATTCAAATCAATAAATTTATTCTTTGTTTAAGATCAAATTTATTTCGAGAAATGATTTTTCAGACTTTTCCTTTCCAATTAGAAAATGAAAAGGAAATGGAAAAAAAAACTGAAACCAAAAAAGAAAAAAAAAAAATTAGAAAAGAAAAAGAAAATGAGCAAGAAAAAAAAAAAGAAAATGAAAATGAAACGAAAAAAAAATTGGAAAAGGAAACAGAAAGGAAAAAGGAAAACGAAACGAAAAAGGAAAACAAAAAAGGAAAAAGAAAGGAAAAAGAAAGAGGGGAAAGAAAAATAAATCTAACAATAAATCAAGTTACTGATTATTTCACTTCAATTCCTGAATTTTATCCATTTTTTCTCTCAGAATTATATAATTTAAATTTGACTCCGATTGCTTTTACTTTTGATTTTGAAAATCTAAATTTTAACAAAAATAATAACAACAAACATAATATTCAAAAAATCTGCAACAACAACAACAATCAGAAAAATGTTAATAACAATAATAATCAGAAAAAAAACAATAACAACAATAATAATAAGATCCAGAATAAGATTATAAATAATAAAAAACCAACAATAAAAAATAGCCTTGAAAAATCATCAGAGCAATTAATTTTAACAATTACAAAAGCCAAAAGTATTTTAAAAAAATATAATCAAAATAATATCAATAATTTAATCAATTTCTTTTTAGAAAAAGATGTTTCTGGTTTCTATCAAACAAATCAACTTTTATTCATTTCTAATTTATTTCATTTCTCTCAAAAATTATAAAACAAATATAAATTATCACAAATTTTCAAATAATTTTACAATAAAATAAAATAAAATAAAAGATGAATTTAATGATAATAAACCATGAACATTATTTGAACCATAATTTTATTTTATTTCTCGTTTATGTGTATTTAAGATTACTTATTAAATATGAATCAACATGTTTTAATTAGTTTATCATTACTTTTGCATTAGAGAGAATATTAATATTCAATTTAAATTTATTATCCCTTATTTTAATTTGATTTATTTTATTTTAATTGATCTTGTTTTTAATTTTTTTTTTATTTTTCATCACAAATAATTTTTATTTACTTCATCTTTAGATCTTATCTTTTTCCTATTTTTACAATTTTTAAATTTGTATTAAAAATTGAAACAAAAAGTTATCAAATCTAAAACCAATCCTAATTATTATTCAATTTAAAAAAAAATAATGAAGAATAAAATTATCCTTTCAATCAATAAATCAAATTTAATGATTCTCAGATGTCCCAACAATAATAAAAGTTATTCAAATTTTTGATATACCTCTCTCTCTTTGTTTCTATATTTCTCTCTCATATTGTCCTTTCTCTCATTCTCTACTTTCTGTCTCTCTCTTTCTCTCTTCTCTTTTTGTTCTTGAATAAAATTAAAAATTAATTATTTAAATATTTGATTTCTAATTTTGAATTTTGAAAATGCTTGGTAATTAAATTAAAATTTTGAATTATTTAATAAAAATTTTTTGAAACTATATTTTTCAACCTAAATTCTGATTATTGAAAATTAATATTTTCAATTTGTTTATAAAATGAATAATAATTTCGATTTACTATTTTTTTCTATAAGAAATAAACTAAAATTCAAAATTTTTAACAAAGATAAAAAAACTATGAATGAAATTAGTATTATTGTGATTATTTAAATCGTAAATAATTTTGATATTTAAAAAATCTATAAAAATCATTTTTACATCTATTAGGATTTTTTTTTCTATTCATTTTTTAAATTACGTTCAATCCAAAGTTATGGTGAAATTTTATCAATATCTAATTTTGATGTTGATATAAATTGTTAAAAATTCAATATGAGAATAATAAAGCCCATATTGAAAAAAATAATTCTTAAATGAGCAAATATTCAAGAATTTTTTCTGATTTTCAAAAAATAAATTTTCAGAACCCAAAATGACTCAAAACATCAAAAATTCATTAAGAAACGATATAAAATTCACTCTAAAAAATGAAATAATTTTTACAATCACATTAGGAGAATATTTTGCATATAAACACATTTATGAAAGAATATTTTCAATATAAACTTTCCTTATTCTTATATTCTTCGATTTAAAAATCTATATCAACATCAAAATTTGATATTGATAAAATTTCACGGTAGCCTTGGAAAAGCTGTATATTAACTTGTTAAGTTCGATCAAAATTTTTTTCAACAATTGGTATTCTGTCAACATTATAGGTTCTTTAAAATAGTTAAACTCAAATAAATTATATTGGTAGTTTCTAACCATTTGATCGATCAATAATCCAAATAGAATTTTTCCAAATTAACCCATTTTCATTTTATTGAATTGCTCATTACAAAATTTCAAACACACAGATCTCATTTTTTTGATATTGGCAATTATTTCGTGTTTTTTATTTCATTAATATTGTAATTGAAAAAAAAATTGTTACAGCTGTTCGAACGCTACGGTGAAATTTTATCAATATCAAATTTTGATGTTGATATAGATATTTAAATATAAGAATATAAGAATAAGAAAGTTTATATTGAAAATATTTTTCCATTAAACATGTTTATATGCAAAATATTTTTCTAATGTGATCGAAAAATAAATTCATTTTTTCGAGGAGATTTTGTGTCGTTTCTTAATGAATTTTTGATGTTTAGAGTCATTTTGGGTTCTGAAAATTTATTTTTGAAAATCAGAAAAAATTCTTGAATATTTACTCATTTAAGATTTTTTTTTCAATATGAGCTTTATTATTCTCATATTGAACTTTTTAACAATTTATATCAACACAAAATTTTGATATTGTTAAAATTTCACGGTAGCCTTGAATTGACTGTAACATTTCAATTAATCAATGAGTTTGAATTTGTTATATCTTTCTTGAATTTATTTTATAAATTTTTTTTTTTTTTTCCAAATTTTGAATTGAAGTTCTGTTCAAAATTTTGAATTGGTTTGAGGATAATTTTAATATTTGAAGAAAAAATAACTAGATTTTGGATTAACATTTCTCAAAATACAAATTTGAAATCTGATTATTGAAAAAAATTCAAATTCTAAAAATTTGGAAAATTTTTTTTTTATTTTTTATTGATTGTATGGAATGATCAACGATCCTTTTACAGCTCCGATTACTAATGGTAAATTAGCAAATCAAGATGATATTGGAGATTAAAAACGTATTTTTGAATCGAGTAAGTTACAAATTTTTATTGGTTGATAAAAACAAAAAGAAAAATTAATAAAAAAAAAAAATTGAATTGAAAAAAAAAAAAAATAAAGCAGTTAATAAATCAAAAAAAATATTTTTTTCAAGGTCCTTGGTTATAAAATTAAAATATAAAAAAACTTAAAACCTGATTTTTATTAAGAAAATGGCAAAAAAAACAGCCATAATCTTTTTATTAAAAATTTGAACCTTTAATTATTTCTCAGAAATCATGAATGCTTCATTGAGAGGTAGTTGTTTAGTTTCTACAATTTTTTTTCTTTTTGATCAATTCTTTTTTGATCGTTCCAGTTTTTGGTTTTTTTTTTTGTTTTTTATTTTCAAGTTACACATACCTGACTCATTTCTATCCTTCCAGTTAGTAGGTAACCACTCCGTTTTTGTCTCTAGTAACTAATCTTTCCAATAAATTGGAAATTCAACCATGGAAAAAATCAGTAAAAAAATCTAAAAAAGATTATCTTGTATTGTGCAGAGGTGAGTTGTAAATTTGATATTAGTTGATGGATCTTCAAATTGGTAAGTATTTTAATAATTGGTTTTAAAAGGCGATTTTTAACTATTCAGATTTTAAATTCTTGAGAACTTCAAATTTTAGAGTGAAAAAACGAATAGATTGGAATACAATTTATAATAAAAATGTGTGTTGTTGATTGTGGGTTGTTAATTAAAATAATCATTTAATTTTTAACTCAATTAGTTCAATATATATATATATAGATATATATTTATATATATCAAAAAAATTTTCCAAAAAAAAAACAACCTCAAGATAAATATTAAATTTCAATTGACAACTCACAACACTTTTTTTTATATTACTTTGTCTTCCAATCGAGTTTTTTTACACTATTTAATTGGGTTTTCTGAGACAATTTGAAATCTGAATTGTCAAAAATTGCTTTTTTTGAACCTACAATGTTGACGACCCCCAACCCATTACAAAAATTTAACACTTGTTTTGTTTGCTAAAAATTGACATTTTTTATGGTTTTTTTTTATCAGCCTTTTAACTAAAAATTCCACAGATCCAACAGAGAAAAAAGATTATTATTTCCATTAAAATCAACACATAAAGTAAATAAAATTCTTTTCGTTGGCATGAATCGAACACCTTCTTTAAAATTATTTTGAGTCCTCCAAACGATCCAAAAACACAAATTTGGTAGAACTCAATCTTTAGTGACTTTTTGAAAACAAAGAAGACCCTGAAAATTGAAATTTTAAGTTACTGTTGTGGAAAAAAAGTGAAACAAGGTTTTTAATTGGGAACATTAATAGAACCTGAAAATGAAAAGTAAGATCAATGAAAAAAAGAATAAATAAATAAATAAAGACAAAATGAAGTATTCGCCACAATAACAATTTTTTAAATACTATCTTTTAGTATGGTTTTTTTTTTTTGATTGGTCAATTATTAAAAATTTGTTCAAAAATTTGACTATTTTTGAGATCTCCAAAACCACAGCAATAATTTCGATAAATCAAGTAGATTTAAATTGTATTTGCTGGGTTGATTGAAAACAATATAATGGGTTATTATTTGAAGTTAATTGGTTTCTTCTTTTTATTGATTTTACTTTTCATTTTCAGGTTCTCTTAATGTTCCCAATTAAAAACCTTGTTGAACTTTTTTTCCACAACAGTAAAGTAAAAAACAGTAAAAGGATTATTTAAAAAAATGATTTGTAATAGTTAAAAATCGTTAAAGTCAACTTTATTTTTGAGTTGAAAATAGTTAATTTGTGTCTCAAATATTTTTAGCAATAGTCACTGATTTTGCTTTCTTCAAATTTATCAAAAACTTTCGTATCATTAATTGAAAACCAAAAAATACTCAATAATTTTTTTTAACCTGATCTAAGGCTCATTTTGAGTACTAATTTAATTGTAACCAACATAATTCCAGAGTATATGTTTGTTTAGCATAAATTTCAACGCACATAAGATATCATGTTTTTGATCTTCGTATTGGGTTAAATTTTAGTAATGGGTTGGATTTTCGTAATGGGATAAAATAAAAAACATGCGTTATTTACACCACTGTATTATTAAAATCCCGAACCAAATTGAAGATCCATCAACGAAGAAACCAAAAAAATAAGTTTTTCACTTTGATACAAGATAATCATATTTTCCAAATTTCAGGTATTTCAAACCTTAACTCTACTATTTTTCGATTTTCATTTTTGTTTTTTTTTCTAATTTCATCTTGTATTTTAATTTCTGATTTTAAAAATTAAAACATCTCGTTTTTGAATAAATCAAAAAAATAAAAATGAGAAAAAACAAATCAACAAAACATAACTCAACAAAAAAAATAATTAAAAAAGTTTTTATTTTTGGGTTTTTTGAATTCTTCAGACTGTTTGAAATTATAAATGAACGTCAGTTACCGGTCCTTAAAAGAAGAAGAATTAAAAAACAAAATGCAAAGGTTAATGATAAAGGATCAAAAAATGACCAACTTGAAACTTGTTGAATATATACTTGGCGACAAGGGAATGCAAGCACTAAGTGAAGCCCTAAAAGTCAACTAAACCATTACTGACATGGAACTTTCTTCTAATCACATTTTAGCCAAAGGAATGCAAGTTTTAAGTGAATCCTTAAAGGTCAACCAAACCATTATCAACTTGGATCTTACTTTGAATTATATTGGAGCCGAGGGAATGCAAGCTTTAAGTGAATCTTTGAAAGTAAACCAAACTTTGGCCAACTTGGATCTTTCTTCTAATGGAATTGGAGACAAGGGGATCAAAGCTTTCTTTGAAGCCCTAAAAGTCAACCAAACCCTTACCCGATTGGATCTTTCTTCTAATGGAATTAGATACGAGGGAATACAAGCACTATGTGAAGCCCTAAAAGTAAACCAAACTCTTACTAACTTGAAACTTTCTTCTAATGGAATTGGATCCGAGGAAATAGAAGCATTGTGTGAATCTCTAAAAGTCAACCAAATCCTTACCAAATTGGATCTTTCTAGGAATGAAATTGGAGACCATGGAATGAAAGCTTTAAATGAAGCCTTGAAAGTAAACCAAACTTTGGCCAACTTGGATCTTTCTTCTAATGGAATTGGATACGAGGGAATACAAGCACTGTGTGTTAGTGTTAGTGTTTGAGTGGACTGGACGTCCAATTTGTCCTGATTGTGTACAACTTATTTATGTATTGGATGATGCTGTCGTAGATTGCTTTGTTGTACACTTTTGCTAGCAAGCCACATGTGTCTTTATTTTTAATTATGACGTTGAGTTGGTGGCTTTTTATTTCTTTGGCGCTTTCCATCCAGCTATCCCTCACCTCCTTATAGATTGGACAGTTCCATAAGAAGTGTGATGAATCTTCACATGGGAAGTTACAGCATGGACAAGCTTTGGAGTATTCTTTGTTTGTGGCCTGGTCGTAGACATATCAATACAAGCACTATGTGAAACCCTAAAAGTAAACCAAACCCACACTAACTTGGATCTTTCTGATAATGGAATTGGAGACGAGGAAATAGAAGCATTGTGTGAATCTTTAAAGGTAAACCAAATCCTTACCAAATTGGATCTTTGTAAGAATAAAATTGGAGCCCATGGAATGAAAGCTTTAAATGAAGCCTTGAAAGTAAATCAAACTTTGGCCTACTTGGTTCTTTCTTCTAATGGAATTGGAGACAAGGGGATCAAAGCTTTCTTTGAAGCCCTAAAAGTCAACCAAACCCTTACCCGATTGGTTCTTTGTTGGAATGAAATTGGAGATGAGGGAATGGAAGCACTATGTGAAGCCCTAAAAGTAAACCAAACTCTTACTAACTTGAATCTTCTTCTAATCACATTATATTTTAGCCAAAGGAATGCAAGTTTTAAGTGAAGCCTTAAAAGAAAACCCAACCCTTACTGACTTGTTCTTTATTATAATCAAATTGGAGCCGAGGGAATGAAAGCTTTAAGTGAATGTCTAAAAGCCAACCAAGCCCTTACTGACTTGGAACTTACTAGGAATAGAATTAGAGACGAGGGAATGAAAGCTTTAAGTGAATCTTTAAAGTAAACCAAAACCTTACCAACTTGGATCTTACTTTTAACCAAATTGGAGACAAGGGAACAGAACCACTAAGTGAATCTTTAAAAGTCAACCAAAACCTTACTAACTTGGGCCTTTTTACTAATGGAATAGGAGCCAAGGGGATGAAAGCTTTAAGTGAGGCCTTAAAAGTCAATCAAACCCTTACCAACCTGAATCTTAGTTAGAATGGAATTGGAACCGAGGGACTGGAACAACTAAGCCATGCCTTAAAGGTCAACCAAACATTAACCCAATTGGATCTTAGGAGTAATAAAATCAGAATATTCTAACAATAAAGAAGTTAACGAAAAATTTCTTCAAGAATTTATACAATCCTTAAAAATCAATAAATCTATTACCAATCTAAATATTCGAAATAATAAGATTAATGAAAATGATAAAAATAAAATTCATAATTTAATTAAACGAAATGTCAATTTTCAAAAAAAGTTAACCAAATCAGTCAAAGTTGGAAATTTGCAATTATTCCAACAATTAATTCAAATTGAAAAAATACCCTAAATATACCAAAAATTCGATGATGATGAAGAAACAGATATTCCAAATAGCCAAGAGCAAAATACAATTTTTCATACATCCATTTTTCACAATCAAACAGAAATTCTATTCCATTTATTATTTGCAAATAATGAAAAAACAGATCAACAAATTATTTCACAAAGAAATTTTTTATTGAATTTCAAAAATGCCAAAACAAACAAAAGTGCAATGGATTTGTTAAATCCAAATGAAATTTTAATTCAAGATTTTAAAAATTATTATAATCAATTTATTTCATCATCTTCATCTTCATCATCTTCATCATCTTTATATTCTTCGACATCTTATTTCAATAATAATGAAAAATCAAATAATTTCCCAAATAAATTAATTGCAGAAATTGAAATAATATTGATGAGAATTGGCAAAGAATGGAAAACAATCAAAAATGAATTCAAAAATGAATTAACTGAAAAACAAAAACAATTATTTATAAAATGGTTATATTGTCCTGTTTCATTGAAATTTCAAGAAAAGCAAACAATTCTTGAAGTTTTCAAATTGTTAAATATCAACCAATTTGAGAAACAAACTTTATTTTCAAATGAAAAATTATTAAATGATTTCCAAAATTATATCAAGAAATATGCAAATTCTGAAAAAAAATATTTCAAATCAACTTAAAAAAAAAAAAAAAGAAGAAGAAGAAGACGAAGAATCAAAAGAAAAAGAATGAAAATAAAAATGATAATTTCAAAATCAAATCATTTCAAATTAATCAATTTATTCTTTGTTTAAGATCAAATTTATTTTGAGATCTGATTATTCAGACTTTTCCTTTCCAATAAGAAAAAGAAAAAGAAAAAGAAAAAAAAAGAAAAAGAAAAAGAAAAAAAAAAAGAAAAAGAAAAAATAAAAGAAAAAGAAAAAGAAAAAGAAAAAGAAAAAAGAAAAGAAAAAGAAAGAGGGAAAAGAAAAGTAAATCAAATAATCAATCAAGTTACTGATTATTTCACTTCAATTCCTGACTTTTATCCATTTTTTCTCTCAGAATTTTATAATTTAAATTTATCACCATTTGCTTTTACTTTTGATTTTGAAAACAATAACAACAATAACAATATTCAAAAAATCGACAGGAATAATAACAATCAGAAAAATACTAATACTGTCAATAATAATAAACAACCAACAACAAAAAATAATAATAAGATTCAGAATAATAATATGAATAAGAATATACCAACAACCAAAAATAAAAATCAAAAATCATCAGAGGAATTAATTTTAACAATTACAAAAGCAAAAAGTATTTTAAAAACATATAATCAAAATAATCTCAATAATTTAATCAATTTCTTTTTCGAAAAAGATTTTTCTGGCTTCTATCAAACAAATCCACTTTTATTCATTTCTAATTTATTTCATTTGTCTCAAAAATTATAAATAAAATATAAATTATCACAAATTTTAAAAGAAAATAAAAGAGAAAAAAAGAAAAGCAAATATGAAGTTAATGATAATAAACCATGTTCATAATTTGAACCATAATTTTATTTCAATTCTCATTAATATAATAGATGTTTTGATGATAACATATATTATCATGATATTATAAAGTAAATCGCGATAGTATTAAAAAAATCGTGATTAGTCCAACTATATCGCGAAAAATCATAAAATCACGATATTCCACATTTATCACGATATTCAATTAATTATCGCAAAAAATTGAAAATTATTTTTTTGTGATCATCTTAAGAAAAATCTTCTTGACTTTTACAAAAGCCTTGATAATTTTAACAACACTTTTTTCCTTTAAAAATGTTTAAAAGTGTTTGTAAGTGTTTTGAATTGTCTTCGAGTGTTTGAAACTTTTGAAAGACAGAAAACATTTATAAACATCAATGAGTTTGTTTGTGGTGGAATAAAAATTTTTTTCAATTCATTTTTTTAAAAGTTCAACAAAATCTAAAAATCTCAAACAAATAGTATGATAATCATAATAATAATCCATTTCAATAATAGACTTGAATATATAATAGCTACAGCCGTTCCATTCGACTTGTGAAGCTTTTTTCTTTCCTTTAAGCAAACCTGAAATTTTAGCTTTCCTAAAAAGACCTTTTAAAGACCTTTTTAAGATCTTTAAAAAGCCTTTAAAAGGTCTTTAAAGGAAAGCTAAAATGATCCTTAAAGCATGTTTAAAGGGTAATCATTCACAAGTCGAATGGAACGGCTGGATATATTTTTTAAAAAACTAAAACATTTTATTTGGGAAAATTTTTGTAAATAAATTTTTATTACTTCAAATAAGAAAGAGATTAGAACTCTAAAAAGGTTATTATTGCACTGTAGTCAATGTGGAATGATTTAGGGAAATCCTTTAGTAATTAGGCAAAGTTTGAAAATTTTCTGATCTTCAATTTTGGAATTCTAACATTGTAAAATAATTTGTATTTTACCAATAAATTCGACTCTAGAAATGTAATTTTAAGTTATTTTAGAAGAGTTTGAAAATAAAATTTACGATGTTGTTAATCTCATAAATCCCAAAAGACGGCGTGTCTCAATTAAAAACCATTAGAACTAATAATTTGGTTCAAGGAACCAAATTATTAGTTCCAACAAAGTTCAAAAAAAAGTCCATCAAATTATGCATACTGTTTGGAAAAGGAATAAATTCCATTTCGTTATTAAAAACAATGCCCATATACAAACTTTTTTTTTTTTCTCGTTTCGAAAAAAAACTAATCTCATTTACCAAAAAATTAAAAAAAATTGGTCTGAATTTTATAAGAAAAAAGAGAGAAAAGAGACCATTAATAAGAGGTTTTGGAAAGGGAAAAAAATAAATGATCTTTTTTGAAAAAAATTGAAAAAAATTACATTTTTTTTACGATGTCAAGTCAAGAAATTTTGGAGAGGAATATTCAAAATCAGTAATTGTTAAGAACACCAATAGATTCATGCAGATTTTTAAGTTTGGTGGTTTTCGAGAATTGGCTGACAAACGGAAAATAAAAGGATAGATAGATCTCATTGAATGAATTATCTCGTTTATCTCTATAAAATATAAACCAAGTTTTTTCCCTGATGATGAAAATTTAAAATTTAACTTCAATGTTTTCAATAAACTCAATTAGATGAGATAAAAAGATCCTTTAAAGAACAAATACTTCAAAGTATTAGTAAAAAATAGTATACTATTTTTTGTAATTGTTTTTGTTTGTTTGGTTTTATTTTTCCAATTTTTTGTTTCGACAAGTTTGATCTCGAGTTGAAAAAATACATAGCAACCCATATTGTTTCATTGGTTCAACATTCACCTTTTATGTTTCCTCATTTTGGTTCTCCTTCCAGATTCAAAATATGAGATTGCTCTAGTGCTAAGATTATATTAATCGTCCTTCTTCGAACTCCTCAATATCATCTTATATCACTTCGAACAATCTCATATTTCTCGTTCTTCCAGGCCAAACTCGTCACATATAAAGGAGATTGTTTCCAAATCAAAACAATAAAGACAGATATGTTTTTGTAAAATGAAGTTGTTACCTTCACAATTTTAAATAATTATTAAGAATAAAGAGTAATTTTCCTTCTTTTTGGTGATCGATCAATCAAAAAAACCTTTAAAAAACTCTAGTTTTGTTTTCTGTCCAATACAAAGATATTCAAAGAAGAATTAGAAGAAGAAGAAGAAGAAGAAAACAATAATTGTACAAAAAATCTTAATAATTGGTGATCATGTGGCGTTGGTTATTGTGAAAGCTAAAGAAAAGTTACTCGACTCCTTTTAGCTTTCATAGAATATTGGAAATGTTTTCATCCAAGAAGACATTCTTGTAAGAACCTGGTGAAGAAGTTGGTTGTTTTAGAAGCTCTATTATTCAACACAATTTACAACACCAAGTTTTGACTCAGATTATATGTATTTCTCTTTAGTTCTTATTGTTGTTGATCTAAAAGGATCGATAAGCTTTGTCAACAAAACCAAAATAAAAATATAATACAATAAAAGTCTTTGATCTAACCATTGATTGAATCAATTATCTTTTTTTATTGTTTTTTCAAAGAATAACTTTTTATCACATACTCTATTTTTTGATCAATGAAATTTTATTTGTGAAAATATTTCTCAATTAGCCCAAAAACACATCAACTATAATATCGTGATTACTTTTTAATCGCAATATTTTGGCTTTTATTACCATTTTTTAATAATATAGAATATCTCGATTTGTTATATTATTGTCGATAATATTGAATATTGCGATTTTCCAAAATATCGTAAATTTGATTGAAATTATTGCAATTTTTGTAACTTTATCGTGAATTGAACATGATATCATGAAAACTTTTATTTGAAATTACTTCTTTCACACGATTCATAGTGTTTTAATTGGTTTATCATTACTTTCACATTACAAGAATATTAATTTTCAATATATTCTAATTCTCATTTTATTCTAATTTTGATTTTATTTAATTTTGATTTATTTTATTTTTATTGGATCCAATTTTACTAAACTCTTTTTCAGTCAAAGGGGCCAGTTTTATTGAAGAAATGGAAGACATTCTATGAGTTTAATTCATTACTCTTATCAAACTAAAATTTTCAATTTTAAGATCAAAATCATTTTTTCTCATTTTGTAAAAATTTTTTTTTTTGTAATTGACTTTTTTTTTTTTCTTCTTTTTTTTTTTTTTTTTTTTAAAAACTAACTTTGAAAAAAAAAATGTTTTAAACTTCAAATTAACATTAAGATAAGTTAGACTTTATATGTTCTTTTAAAATTCATATATTTACAAGTAAAAAATATTATTATCAACAATTTTAATTTCCTAAAGAAATTGAGAATTTTGCACGAGACGTTCCAATGAATGGGGTACAAAAAATTTTTTAACATTTTTTTTTTTTTTGAAATTTATGGTTCGTTCAGGGTTTTCTTTTATAATTATGGACTCTTATATGAAGTTTATTATTTCTCGTATTTCTAAACAATCTAAGTTTGGTTGATTCTTAAAAATAAAGTGACTTTTTCATTTTTGACTGGTCACCTTGAATGAGATGGAGTTTATTTTTTTTTATAAATTTCAATACTAAATAATTATTTTTAACTCTATTTTTTGATTTTTTCAATTTCCTATGATTATAATTTTTGAATTTTGTTTTAAAATTACAAAAAAAGTTATCATATCCTTGGAAAGAAAAATAGTATTTATTTAAATATTGATGCTGGAAGAAATGTAAATTATACTCTAAGATACCCTTTTACATCAATTTCCTCAAAGATAATTGAGTCACAAAAATATAGATTTGACGATTTTTCAATGGAAAGACACACCCAAATTATCTTTATCGTTAAAAAGCAAAAAAAACATAAATTTGACAAAGAAAAAAGAATAAAGAACAATAAAAGAAATTTAAAAAAAGTCGATAAGAAGCAATTGGTGTAAAAAATCAATGTAAAAAAAAAAACCAATATTATCTTTAACAAAGGACTCCCAAAATCACAACTATAGGACTTTAATTTAATTTAATTCGATAATTTCTCATGAATATTTACTTATGGATCGTTATTTAATTGTTGTAATTTCTTTTTTTTTTTTTTAATCTGATTTGCTTTAAACCTTTGGCAATTTTTAATGCTGGTTTTTTTTATAGTTTTTATTTTCAATTTACCCATACTTTTGTGTTTCATTTTATCCATTATTAGTAATTAACTACTTGAACTTTTTTTTCTTTATAGCTCTTCTTACCAACAGAAAGATAGGATTCTGGCTGGGCGAAAATGGAAAAAAATTAAAAAACAGTATTTTTTTATTATTTTTTTATTTTGAAAAGAGGAAATTAATTTGCAGTTACTACTGTTAGGTTTTTTTTTATTTAATAAATAAACTGGAAATTTAATAAATTTTCGGTTTATTTCAAAAATTAAAAAAAAAACGCAGTTAACTTTTTTTGAATTTTCTGTTTATCTGTAAAATCAATAGATTTTCGTTCGGTTTTTTTTTAAATTAAAAAAATTGAGTAAACACAAAGATTTTGATTTTTTATACTTTTTACCTTTTCCAAATTTCCTTCCTTAGGTTCCTTAGGTTCCTTAGATTTCTTCTCTTTTTTTTTTATAATTGCTTGGGAAAGATGAAAGTCAGAAAAAATCCATTTAAGAATTGGTTAACTTGATCTTGACTAAGCAAATCAAAGATTTACATGATCAGATATTCGACCAAATGATGAGGACTTATGCAAATGAAACAAATCCTACGGATAGGATCTGAAACCAACCAAAGTGAACCTAAATGTATTTTCAGAACAATCTTTCGAGTTGTTATTTGGACTAGGTTTTTGCTATCGAGTCGGTATCTTATTCTGGTATTTTATGAAAACAAGATTTGGGAAACTTGCAAAAAAAAAAAAAAAAAAAATTAAACAACTGAGCAACATTATAAAAAAATATTGAATTCAATTCAATTCTTATTATAAAATTTACTCAAAAAAATCAAAGGATTTACTTTCAAAACGAATTTGATTTTTGGATATATATTGGGTAGTGAATTAGATTTTACTATTGGAAAAATGAAAAAAAAAAAAAAAAGAAAAAGTGTTTTAGTTTGAAATGCCGGTAAATTATATTGAGTACTGGTTTTTATTCAGATCAATATATTTAATATTTTTAAAATTAATTATATAAATTTAATAATTTAATTATAAAAAGTAAATTTAAATCTAAACAAGGTTTATTTCGACAGACTCCAATCTGTAAAGTCTAAATCCTTAAAAAAATATGGAATTGCATTTTTTTAATTTGTAAAACCTTTCAAAAAGAGGATATATTTAACACAATTAAAGTTTGAAAGTCTTTTCCAATATTTACTTGTTATATTTTGTTTTTGTATTAATATGAAATTTTGATTTTCAAAATAAAATTTTCTTCAAGATAATTAATAAAATTTTATAATTATTTATAAAAATTCAAAAATAATTATTTTACTTACACAAATGAATCAAATTATTATAATGATTCTTTTGAATAAGGAAAAACAATTTTTGTAAAATAAAAATTCAAAATTTCTGACAATTTTTCCAATTTTTTTTCATTATTTTTTTCATTTTTTGATATTGAAAAAACAATATTCTACATACCTTTAAAATTGAAAAAAAATACTTATTTAGATCTAAATTTCAGAGAGAAAATTTTGATAAAATTTGATCAAAATTTTCATTTATTTAATCAACAAGATACCTCAATTATTTTTGTTTTCTCAGATTTGAATTGAAAGATAAATAAATTTAAAATACTAAATAATTTTTACAATTATTTTGTAAATATCAATACTTACTTATATAAAAGGAAAACTATGTATTTCCCATTTTTAAGAATTAACTTAATTTGTAATAAAAAAAATAGGTTACTTTTGAAATGTTTTATATCGGAAATATATGATATTTTGGATTTCAAAAAAAGAGAATCTAAATTAATTAATCGTTTGGATGAGGTTTAATTCATCCATTTCAAGAGGTCCTAAAATACAAATTATATATAAATTTTTGTTATGAGATCTTTGACAAGATTTCAATTTTATTTCTATAAAATATGACCCACTTAAATTTTACATTTACTGAAATTCTAAAAAAAAAGATATTGATAGAGAGAGTAAAGAGACATATTAATTTGGTTAGTAGATGATTGACCTAGGGTTGGTTTATAGGATTTTTAAGGAAGTAAGTACATTTTACCATTTTGAAAAATTTTTATTGTGTTAACATTACTGAAAAAATATTTTTTGAGTGCCATCAGATATTGAAACTTTGAAACCAAAACACCATCCACTAGTTTGTTCGTTAATGGAACCCAAAGTAATTCAGAGTTGAATCTTAATTTTTTCAAAAAATTGAAAAACATTTTTTTGATTCAATTTTTGAGTTTTATTAAATTTTGTTTTGGATCTAGAGATGTATTTACTGTTAATTGTAAAATAAATCGGACAAAATTTTCATTCATCGAAAAGGTGTACATTTGAAACAAATTATTTTCTTTTAGAAGACCAAACACGAAAGATCACCCTTCGAAATAAATTGGTTGAAATCAAAAAAGAAAAAAAAAAATATCGATCAAATATTAGAGGTTTTGATGATAACATATATTATCATGATATTAACAATAAAATCGTGATATTATTAAAAATCGTGATTAGTCCAACTTTATCGCGATATTCAACATTATCGTGATATTCACATTATCGCGAAAAAATGAAAAATTATTTTTTTGAGATTACCTTAAAAAAATCTTAACTTTAACAAAGTCTTTAGACTTTTACAACACTTTCCCCTTTCATAAATGTCAGAAAGTGTTTGTAAGTGTTTTGGACTGTCTTCAAGAGTTTGAAAGTTTTGAAAGACAGAAAACTTTAAAAAGGAAATGAGTTTGGTTTGTTGTGGAAAAAAATTTTATTCTATTCATTTTTTTTTAACAAAATATAAAATCTCAACCAAAGTTTATGATCAAACTAATAATTACCCATTCCAACAATATAATTGAATATAGGATAGATGTATTTTCTTCCAATGGAGTTGTTAACTTCACAATTTTAAATAGCAAAAAAGAATAAAGAATAATTTTCATTCTTAATACTGATTGGTCAAACAAAAACTTCTAAGCTCTAATTGTGTTTTCGGTCCAATACAAAGATTCTCAAAGAAGAAAAAGAACAAGAAGACAAATCTATAAAAAATCTTAATAATTGGTGATCATCTGACAAGGATGTTGTGAAAGCTAATGAAAAGTTTACCAACCCCTTTTAGCTTTCTGAGAATATTGAAAATCTTTTAACCCAAGAACACATTCTTAAAAAAACAGACAAAGGGTTGGTTGTTTTAGGAGGTCTTTTATTCAACTTAATTTACAACACAACGATTAACTGAAAAAATATTTATTTCTCTTTATTTCTTATTGTTGTTGATCTTAAAGGATCGATAGGTTTGTCAACCAAACAAAATGAAAGTACAATAAAACTCTTGGATCTGATCCCTGATTGGATCAAGAATCTTTTTTGTTGTTTTTTCAAAGAATGACATTTTTTCACCTAATCTATTTTTTGATCATAATTGTTTAAATATTTCTCAATTAGCCGAAAAACCCATCAACTATTTTATCGTGATTACTTTTTAATCGCGATATTTTGGCATTTATCACGATTTTATAGAATTATCGCGATTTTTTGATATTATCTCGATTTTTGTAACTTTATTGTGATATAATCATGTTATCATCAAAATCTCTATTATTTTCGAAGATAGGTTTTCAATATCTTCTTAGTTTGTATGGATAAAAACTATTTTTTTCTTTGAATCTCTCGCCCCATTACTATTTATTATTATTTTATAAAAATTTTTGTTACAAATTTGCTTTCAAAATTCCATTTTCAAATATTTTTATTAAACAAAGCCAAAAAAAGGAATACTATTTCAAAAATTAAAATAAAGGAGTTGAATTCTTAGAATCAAAAAAAAGCTACAAAAGGAATAAAATATTTTAAAATTTGTTAAAAATGTATTTTACTAAAATCATTTTTTTACAAAGCATTAGTTTATCTTTTGGGTGTTTTTTTTTTCTTTTTGTTATTTTGTTATTTTATTTTTTTATTTTAGTATTTTGTAACTATTTCAAAAAATTTAATAATTAGTCACAATTGAAAAATAAATAAAGCTTACATGAGAGATATAAATTTAATTTCTATTTGATATTATTTTATCAATGAAAAATTAAAATTTGGAATATTGATCAAAAAAGTTTTTATTTGAAATGTTGAACATTTTTGAGTAACAAAATAGTAAATTTTTATTTTTTGAATTTTTTAAAATGATTCTTTTATTATCAATTTTTTTATATTTCTGATTTTACAAAACAAGTTCTTTTTATAAATAAATTTTCCAATTGTTTGGAATAGTTTCGATTCTTTTTGCTTACATAACAAATATTACTAATTAGGCAATAGGTATGATTGCCTAAAAATATTTCAATTTTTGCAATATATATTTTAAATTTTGCTATTGTTTGTATTTTTAAACAATGTTTGTTATAAATTATACAACTACTCTATTTAAAATAATTTGAAATTTTTTGAAATGGTTTTCAACAGTTTCCAAAAGCTAAATGAGAATTTTCCAATTCAAACCTGAGTTGAAAATGCTGTATTTAATTTTAAAAATCAGCAAGAGTATAAGGTACCTTTTAGTATTACATACTTTTTGATTTAAAGACATTAAAAAATACCTGACTTGAAAAAAATACCTGAAAAGATTTTTAATTGTTTTTATATGTAAAATTTTTGTGAAATTTCATTTATTTACAAGCAAATCCTTTAAGTTTCAAACTTTTTTAAATTATAACTCACCCACTTATTAGAATGGTGACAATTAATGAAATCACACTTGTTCAAAACACTATTCAATCAATCAAAAAACTAGAATAAACATTATCATTATCCAAACTCTCATAAACCTTTCTATAAAACTCGATTGTTTTTCAAAAAAAGTTGATCTACTTTGGCTAACAAACAATTACTCGAGTATTTTATAGACACCTTACTTTAATGAACTTTTCATAGGTTTATTACTAATCTCATAAAAAAAATGGTCATTTATAATTACGATTTGATTGAAAATAAATGAAATTACACAAAAATTTTACTTATATTCACAATTAAAAATCTTTTCAGGTATTTTTTTCACTACTATATTAAATTTTATTATTTTTTTTCATTTTCTGCATTTTATTCCATTTTTTCCCATTTTCTTTTCTTCTTTTTTTTTTCTTTTTGAATAATTCAATTTTTAGTTTTTAAATAAAGAAACAAAAGAATCAAAAATTGAAAAAAAACAAAAACAAAACATTCAACAAATAAAAAATTAAAAAAGATTAATTTTGGGTTTTTTGGAATTGTTCAAAACTGTTTGAAATTATAAATGAACGTAAGTAACCTGGACCTGAAAAAAGAAGAAGAAGAATTCAAAATTGAAATGCAAAGGTTAATCTTAAATGATCAAACGCAAATCAAATTGGATCTTTCCAGGAATCGAATTGGAGACGAGGGAATGAAAGCATTAAGTGAAGCCTTAAAGGTCAACCAAAGCCTTGCCAACTTGGTTCTTTCTAAGAATAAAATTGGAGACGAGGGAATGAAAGCACTATGTGAAGCCTTAAAGGTCAACCAAACCCTTACCAAGTTGAGCCTTTTTGGTAATGGAATTGGAGACGAGGGAATGCAAGCATTAAGTGAAGCCTTTAAAGTCAATCAAACTCTTACCAACCTGGATCTTTCTTTGAATGAAATTGGAGATGAGGGAATGAAAGCACTATGTGAAGCCCTAAAAGTCAACCAAAGCCTTATCTGCCTGGGTCTTTATGATAATCAAATTGGAGACGAGGGAATGCAAGCACTAAGTGAGCCTTTAAAAGCCAACCAAACTCTTACCAACCTGGATCTTTCTTTGAATGAAATTGGAGATGAGGGAATGCAAGCACTATGTGAAGCCCTAAAAGTCAACCAAACCCTTATCTGCCTGGATCTTTCTGATAATCAAATTGGAGACAAGGGAATGGAACCGCTATGTGAAGCCCTAAAAGTCAACCAAACCCTTGTCTACCTGGATCTTTCTTATGATCAAATTGGAGACAAGGTAACAGAACCACTAAGTGAAGCCCTAAAAGTAAACCAAACCCTTATCAATCTGGATCTTTCTTATAATCGAATTGGAGACAAGGGAACCAAAGCACTATGTGAAGCCCTAAAAGTAAACCAAACCCTTATCAGCCTGGGTCTTTGTGATAATCAAATTGGATCCAAGGGAGTAGAATATCTAAGCCATGCCTTAAAGGTTAACCAAACATTAACCCAATTGGATCTTTCTAATTATAAAATTGGAAATTATGACAATAAAGAAGATCAAAAAATTATTCTAGAATTTATACAATCCTTAAAAATCAATAAATCTATTATCAATCTAAAAATTGAAGGAAATGATCTTAATAAAAAAGATCAAAACAAAATAGATAACATAATTAAAAGAAATGTCAATTTTCAAAAAAAGTTAACCAAATCAGTCAAAGTTGGAAATTTGCAATTATTCCAACAATTAATTCAAATTGAAAAAATACCCTTAATATACCAAATGTTCGATGATGATGATGAAGAAATATATATCCCAAATAACCAAGAGCAAAATACAATTTTCCATACAGCCATTTTTCACAATCAAACAGAAATTTTATTTTATTTATTATTTGCAAATAATGAAAAAACTGATCAAGAAATTATTTCAAAAAGAAATTTTTTATTGAATTTCAAAAATGCAAAAACCAAACAAAAGTACAATTGATTTGTTAAATCCAAATGAAATTTTAATTCAAGATTTTAAAAATTATTATAAACAATTTATTTCATCATATTCATCTTCTTCATATTCATCATCTTCATCTTTTTCTTCTTTACATTCTTCTAATTTCAATAATAATGAAAAATCAAATAATAATTTCCCAAATAAATTAATTGCAGAAAAAGAAATAATATTGATGAGAATTGGTAAAGAATGGAAAACAATCAAAAATGAATTCCAAAATGAATTAACTGAAAAACAAAAACAATTATTGATAAAATGGTTATATTGTCCTGTTTCATTGAAATTTCAAGAAAAGCAAATAATTCTTGAAGTTTTCAAATTGTTAAATATCAACCAATTTGAGAAAAAACAAACTTTATTTTCAAATGAAAAATTATTAAATGATTTCCAAAATTATATCAAGAAATATGCAAATTCTGCAAAAAAAATATTTCAAATCAACTTAAAAAAAAAAAAAAAGAAGAATAAGACTATGACGAAGAAGAACAATAAAAAGAATGAAAATAAAAATGATAATTTCAAAATCAAATCAATTCAAATCAATAAATTTATTCTTTGTTTAAGATCAAATTTATTTCGAGAAATGATTTTTCAGACTTTTCCAATCCAATCAAAAATTGAAAAAGTAAAAGAAAAGGAAAAAAAAAATTGAAAAGTTAAAACAAAGAGAGAAAAGAAAAGTAAATCAAACAATCAATCAAGTTACTGATTATTTCACTTCAATTCCTGAATTTTATCCATTTTTTCTCTCAGAATTATATAATTTAAATTTATCACCATTTGCTTTTACTTTTGATTTTGAAAACAATAACAACAATAACAATAATAACAAAAACAATATTCAAAAAATCGACAGTAACAATAACAATCAGAAAAATACTAATACTAACAATAATAATAATAAAAAAACAACAACAAAAAATAATAATAAGATTCAGAATAAGAATATGATCCAGAATAAACCAACAACCAAAAATAACAATCAAAAATCATCAGAGGAATTAATTTTAACAATTACAAAAGCAAAAAGTATTTTAAAAACATATAATCAATATAACTTCAATAATTTAATCAATTTCTTTTTCGAAAAAGATGTTTCTGGCTTCTATCAAACAAATCCACTTTTATTCATTTCTAATTTATTTCATTTGTCTCAAAAATTATAAATAAAATATAAATTATCACAAATTTTAAAAGAAAATAAAAGAGAAAAAAAGAAAAGAAAAAATGAAGTTAATGATAATAAACCATGATCATAATTTGAACCATAATTTTATTTCAATTCTCATTTATATATTAGATGTTTTGATGATAACATATATTATAATGATATTAATAAAGTAAAATCGCGATAGTATTAAAAAAATCGTGATTAGTCCAACTATATCGCGAAAAATCATAAAATCACGATATTCCACATTTATCACGATATTCAATTAATTATCGCAAAAAATTGAAAATTATTTTTTTGTGATCATCTTAAGAAAAATCTTCTTGACTTTTACAAAAGCTTTGAGAATTTTAACAACACTTTTTTCCTTTAAAAATGTTTAAAAGTGTTTGTAAGTGTTTTGAATTGTCTTCGAGTGTTTGAAACTTTTGAAAGACAGAAAACATTTATAAACATCAATGAGTTTGTTTGTGGAAAAAAAATTTTTTTTCAATTCATTTTGTTTTTTGTTCAACAAAATCTAAAAATCTCAAACAAATTTTATGATAATAATAATAATAATCCATTTCAACAATAGACTTGAATATATAATAGATATGTTTTTGTAAAATGAAGTTGTTACCTTCACAATTTTAAATAATTATTAAGAATAAAGAATAATTTTCCTTCTTATTGGTGATCGATCAATCAAAAAAACCTAAAAAACTCTAGTTGTGTTTTCTGTCCAATACAAAGATATTCAAAGAAGAATTCAAAGAAGAAGAAGAAGAAAACAATAATTGTACAAAAAATCTTAATAATTGGTGATCATGTGGCGTTGGTTATTGTGAAAGCTAAAGAAAAGTTACTCGACTCCTTTTAGCTTTCATAGAATATTGGAAATGTTTTCATCCAAGAATATATTCTTGAAAAAACCTGGTGAAGAAGTTGGTTTTTTTCGAAGCTCTATTATTCAACACAATTTACAACACCAAGTTTTGACTCAGATTATATTTATTTCTCTTTATCTTCTATATTGTTGTTGATCTAAAAGGATCAATAGACTTTGTCAACCAAATCAAAATAAAAATATAATACAAATAAAGTCTTTGATCTAACTTTTGATTGAATCAAGTATCTTTTTTTATTGTTTTTTCAAAGAATAACTTTTTATCACATACTCTATTTTTTGATCAATGAAATTTTTTTTTGTGAAAATATTTCTCAATTAGCCCAAAAAGACATCAACTATAATATCGTGATTACTTTTTAATCGCAATATTTTGACTTTTATCACCATTTTTTAATAATAAAGAATATCTCGATTTTCTAGAATATCGTCAATAATATTGAATATTGAGATTTTCTAAAATATTGGTGATTTGATTGAAATTATTGCAATTTTTGTAAACTTTATCGTGAATTGAACATGATATCATGAAAACTTTTATTTGAAATTACTTCTTTCACACGATTCATAGTGTTTTAATTGGTTTATCATTACTTTCACATTACAAGAATATTAATTTTCAATATATTCTAATTCTCATTTTATTCTAATTTTGATTTTATTTAAATTTGATTTATTTTATTTTTATTGGATCAAATTTTACTATTTTTTTTTATAAATTTCAATACTAAATAATCATTTTTAACTCTATTTTTTGATCTTCTCATTTACCTATTTTTATAATTTTTAAATTTTGTTTTAAAATTACAAAAAAAGTTATCATATCCTTGGAAAAAAAAATCATATTGATTAAATATTGGTTCTGGAAGAAGTGTAAACTACACTCTAAGATACCCTTTTACTTCAATTTATACAAAGATAATTTAATCACAAAAATATAGATTTGACGATTTTTCAATGGAAAGACACACCCAAATTATCTTTATGGTTAAAAAGCAAAAAAACATAAAATTGACAAAGAAAAAAGAATAAAGAACAATAAAAGAAATTTAAAAAAAGTCGATAAGAAGCATTTGGTGTAAAAAATCAATCAAAAAAAAAAATCAATATTATCTTTAACAAAGGACTCACAAAATCACAACCATACCCTAATAAAAAACTTTTTTTAGAACATCTATATAAAATTTTGATAAAAAAATTTCCTTTTATATGATGATTTTTTCAATATTTTTTAAAAAAATTTTCTTATAACAGGCTTATAACATGTTATAAATTTTATAACAAATTTTATAACAAATATTTATGTTATAAAAGTTTTTATTATAAAATTTTATAACATTTGAAGCGTTCATAACACCTTTATAACACGTTTATAACATGTTATAAAAAACTTTTTTTATTAGGGTAGTACTTTAATTTAATTTAATTTGATAGTTTCTCATGAATATTCATTTAAGGATTGTTATTTGAAATGTTTTAATAATTTCATATTTTTTTTGATCAGATTTGCCTAAAACCTTTGGGCATTTTTAGCTGTTTTTTTTATAGTTTTAATTTTCAATTTACGCATACTTTCATGTTTTTCATTGTATCCAGTATTAGCAATTAACTACTTGAACTTTTTTTCCTTTGTAACTCTTCTTACCAATAGAAAGATGGATTCTGGTTGGTGAATAATGTAAAAAAATTAAAAACAGTATTTATTTTTATTTTTTTTATTTTGAATAGAGGAAATTAATTTGCAGTTACTACTTTTAGGTTTTTTTTTATTTAATAAATAAACTGAAAATTTAATAAATTTTCGGTTTATTTCAAAAATTAAAAAAAAACTAGTTATTGAACTTTAGGTTTTTATTTTAAATTAAACGAATTGAGTAAACTCAAAGATTTTGATTTTTTTATACTTTTTACCTTTTCCAAATTTCCATTCTTAAGTTGTTTAGTTTCCTTAGTTTCCTTAGATTCCTTCTAGTTTCCTTAGATTTTTTATAATTATTTGGGAAAGACGAAAGTCAGAAAAAATCCATATAAGAATTGGTAAACTTGATCATGACTAAGCAAATCAAACTTTTACATGATCAAATATTCAACCAATTGACGAGGACTTATGCAAATGAACTGAAACCAACCAAAGTGAACCTAAGTATATTTTCAGAACAATCTTTCGAGTTGTTATTTGGACTAGGTTTTTGCTATCGAGTCGGTATCTTGTACTGGTATTTTATGAAAACAAGATTTGGGAAACTTGCAAAAAAAAAAAAAACAAAAATTATAAAACTGAGCAACATAAAAAAAAAAAATTGAATCTAATTCAATGTTTATTACAAAATTTACTCAAAAAAGAAAAGGGATTTACTTTCAAAATTGAACTTGATTTTTGGATATATATTGGGGAGTTACATTAGATTTTACTATTGGAAACATGAAAAAAAAAAACAAGTGTTTTCGTCTGAAATGCCTAGAATATGTATTGAACACTGGTTTTTATTCAGATCAATATATTTAATATTTTTAAAACTATTTACATAAATTTAAAGATCTAATTATAAAAAGTAAATTTAAATCTAAACAAGGTGTATTTCGACAGATAACAATCTTCAAATTCTAAATCCGTAAAAAAAACTAGAATTTTTTTTTTTTATTGATTGAAGGGAGTGATCAAAGATATCTCTTACAGCCGTTAGGTTTTCTTGAGTCTTCTGTTTATTTGTGAAGTGTTCTAGGTTTTTTTTACTTTAGAAATAAACAGAAAATTTTAATAAATTTTCTGTTTATTTCTAAAGTAAAAAAAACCTAACGAAAATCGATAGATTTCACAAATAAAACAGAAAGCCTCAAGAAAACCGCCGTTAGCTTTTCCAGTATTTCAAAAGAATTGAGCAAAATCAAAGATTTTTCTCTATTCTTTTGAATTTTGGAAAAGCTAGGCACTCTACAGCACTCTACGGCACTTGACAGCACTCTACGGACACTTTTCGTTAGCTTTTCGAGAATTTAAAAAAATGGAGTAATATTTTAGATTTTATTCAATTCTTTTGGACTCTGGAAAATCGCCGTTAGCTTTTCTTGAGTTTTCTGTTTATTTGAAAAATTAAAAAAAACCACCGTTAGCTTTTCCAAAATTTAAAAGAATTGAGCAAAATCAAAGATTTTTCTCTATTCTTTTGAATTTTGGAAAAGCTAGGCACTCTACGGCACTCTACAGCACTCATTCTGATTAATAATGGTAAATTAGTAATTTAAATGAGAAAGAAATAAAGATATTTTGGAATCAAGCTAGTTCCAAATTTATATTGTTTGAAAAAACAAAAAGAAAAATTAAAAAGAAAAAAATTGAATTGAAAAAAAAAAAAAAAGTAAGCTACTAAACAAAAAAAAAAATTTATTGAAAGGCACTCGATAAAAAATCAAAAAAAAAAACAAACAGTCCATTTTTTTCAAGAACACTCAAAAAAACAGACACGATCCTTTTATTTAAAATTTTGTCGTTTAATTATTTGTAAGAAATTGTGAATGCTTTGTTGAGAGGTAGTTGTTTAGTATCTTCCATTTTTTTTATTTTTTGATCCAATCTTTTTTGATTGTTCCATTTTTTCTTTTTGTCTTTTCTTTTTATTTTCAAGTTACCCATATCAACTAGTAACTATCCTTCAATTATTAGTAGGTAACTACTTAGTTTTTCACCTTAGTAACTCTTCTCTCCAATTACTGAGATTTTCCGATTAAAAAACGACAATTTTTAGTTTACATTCCAAAATATTTTTCTCATTTATAAGTCGAAAACCAAAGATCTTTGCAACATGATTTAGAAACCATATTTTTAGACATTAAATTAAACTTCCTTAAGGACTATCTGAATTTTGTGCTCTGTGGGCATTGAAATACAAAGCAGTAAATAGATTAAGACCTTTAAAATATATTGAATTGAGGGAAAGTCAAAATATTGCCAATTTTTCGCAATTCAAAATTTGACTAAAATCATTTATTGATCCAAAAACTTTTCAAAAAATCCCAACAAAACAAGGCAAAAATAAAAAGCTATTTTTTTTGATATTGGGAAAATGTCACTCCACTTTCTTTTCAAATGGGTGACTACACTCACTACCAACTCTAACATACTTCAATATAAAGTGGAGTGACATTTTCCCAATATCATTTTGTAAGTCGAAAATGTTGAGTGAAAAATTTGCATTTGGAAAGTAAATTTTTTTTGCCTTCCTCAAAAACAACCTAAATTTTACATTTTAACAGAATCTATTAACTCAACATTCTTTTGAGTTCATAATTCGTGTTGTGGGTATAAAAGTAATATCCACTGGGAATAAGATTCGAATAATCCTGAACAAACTCGAAGACAAAATTTTTACTCTACTAATTTGATTGAAGTACTAATCATTAATATTCATTTTGGAACCTGAAATAAAAATTTTCCTTTATTAATTGGAAAATAGCAGTTAAGGAAATTTGAGAAGGGAAAAAATAGAAAAAAAAATAATCCAAGATCTATTATCTTAAAACCAAATTAAAAGGTGTCTTTTATGTCTCATTCAATATATTCTTTTTTCGAATTTCATAAATGTAAACCTTTAATCAACAAATCTATCAATTATTCCCGAAAATACCCGAAAATCGAAAATACCCAGAAAATATTTTAACCAAGAAAAAACACTTTTTGAACAACTTCTAAGAAATCCTAATTCCAATATACTCAGTTTAAAGGTAAATTTCGAATTTATTTTAGTAGAAAAAATTTTTTTTTGACTGAAAATATTAAAATCCACAAAAAGCAAATTTATAAATTTTAGGGAATGGTATTCAACCCATTTTGTGTGAAAGGGAATAAGTACCTTGGATGAGTGTAACTTTTCTTATCATTTCAGAATGGTATTAACTAAATGAGAGAAAATGTCCTTGTATTGAAAATTTCTAATTGTGTATCATTACACATAATTTTGTAAAATTAAATGCATTCCTAAAATAACTGAGTAATATCTAATCATAAAACACATACCCATATCCTACATAAGGTGGCCCAAGCCAAACTTCATTTAACTTCCCATTCTATAAAAGGAACTGTTTTAACCAAAACATACAAACACATAACATACTAAAGGTACCCTGACATACCGATACAGGAAACTTGGTAAGTAATAAAAATTACACAAATATCCTCAAAAGGTACCAAAACCTCTTTAGAGTACAGTGGTGTAACTAACCCGTGTTTTTTATTTTAACCCATTACTAAAATTTAACTCATGCAAAAAATATTGGCTGACTCTAGAAATAAAAGAAACAAATCAATGGGATGGAAACAGTATATAAACAAGAAATAGGGTTCTTTAGATGAATTTTAAATAAGAATTATGAAGATATGGAAAGATTAAAAGTTAATTTTTTGACAAAAAAAATGAACATAATTTCATTTTTTGAATTTTTATCAAAAAATCATTTAAATCTCACAAATTTTGTAAATAGATGAAATTTTTGAAACAAAAGCATTTAATATAATTGAGCCATTTTGATTAATCAAAGATCTAAACTCTAAAGTCAATTTATTTCTGAACCAAGAATCTATAAGTGATTTCTGGTCTTCCAATACCCAAGTCTGAAAAAAAAAACACGAGTTAAATTTTAGTAATGGGTTAAAGGTTGTCTGAACCGGTTATTTCCACCACTTTAGTTAAAAGTAGAAAATTCACAAAAAAATATTTTTTCTAAAAGTAAAATTGTTATTTTACCGTTAAACTGAGTATATTGGAATTAGGATTTCTTAGAAGTTGTTCAAAAAGTGTTTTTTCTTGGTTAAAATATTTTCTGGGTATTTTCGATTTTCGGGTATTTTCGAGAATATTTCAAACACCCTCCATCAGCTAAAGAACCAAATTAGAAAGTATCTTTTATGTCTCATTTAATATATTCTTTTTTCGAATTTCAGGGAAAGTAAACCCCAAATCAACAGTTTTTAAATTTTATTATTTTTTTTCGTTTTTGTTCATTTTTTTCCTTTTTTTTTCATACTTATTTTCTTTCATTTTTTCTCTGTTTTCCTCCTTCATTTTTCTTATTTAAAAATTAAATTTTTAATTTTTGAATCAAACAAAAGAATCAAAAATTGAAAAAACAACAACAAAACATTGAACAAATAAAAACACAAAAAAGTTTTAATTTTGGGTTTTTTGAATTGTTCAAAACTGTTTGAAATTATAAATGAACCGAAGGAACTGTGACCTAAAAGAAGAAGAATTCAAAAAAGTAATGCAAAGGTTAATCTTAAATGATCAAACCCTTACCGGTCTGAATTTTTCTTGGAATCGAATTGGCGCCAAGGAAATGCACGCTTTATTCGAATCTTTAAAAGTAAACCAAACCCTTACCTACCTGAATCTTTCTTACAATCAAATTGACGCCCAGGAAATGCAAGCTTTATGCGAATCTTTAAAAGTAAACCAAACCCTTACCAACCTGGTTATTTCTAAGAATCAAATTGGCGCCCAGGAAATACAAGCATTATGCGAATCTTTAAAAGTAAATCAAACCCTTACCAACTTGGATCTTTCAGAGAATGTATTTGGGGACAAGGCAATGGAAGCATTTTGTGAATCTTTAAAAGTAAACCAAACCCTTACCAGTCTGAATCTTTCTAGGAGTGGAATTTGCGACCAGGAAATGCACGCTTTATGCGAATCTTTAAAAGTAAACCAAACCCTTACCAGTCTGAATCTTTCTAAGAATGAAATTGGCGTCGAGGAAATGAAAGCATTAAGCGAATCTTTAAAAGTAAACCAAACCCTTACCCACTTGAATCTTTCAGAGAATGCATTTGGAGACCAGGAAATGGAAGCTTTAAGTGAAGCCTTGAAAGTAAACCAAAGCCTTACCAGTCTGAATCTTTATAGGAATAATGAAATTGGCATCGAGGGAATCGAAGCATTAAGTGAATCTTTAGAAGTAAACCAAACCCTTACAAACTTGGATCTTTCTGATAATCAAATTGGAGATGAGGGAATAGAAGCTTTAAGTGAAGCTTTAGAAGTAAACCAAACCCTTACCAGCCTGGATCTTAATAAGAATCAAATTGGAGATTGGGGAATAGAAGCACTAAGTGAAGCCTTAAAAGTCAACCAAGCTCTTGCCAACTTGGACCTTATTTATAATAGAATTGGAGCCGAGGGAATGGAAGCTTTTTGTGAGGCCCTAAAAGTCAACCAAAGCCTTACCAACTTGAACCTTTCTGATAATCAAATTGGAGACAAGGGAATAGAACCACTAAGTGAAGCCTTGAAAGTAAACCAAACCCTTCTCAAATTGTACCTTCATGGGAATGAAATTGGAGACGAGGCAATGCAAGCATTAAGTGAATCTTTAAAAGCCAACCAAACCCTTCTCAACCTGAAACTTTCTTATAATAAAATTGGAGCCAAGGGAATGGAAGCTTTTTGTGAGGCCCTAAAAGTAAACCAAACCCTTACCAACTTGGATCTTTCTTCTAATAAAATTGGATCCGAGGGAATGAAAACTTTAAGTGAAGCCTTGAAATTGAACCAAACGCTTACTAGTCTGGGCCTTTCTTTGAATAAAATTGGAGACGAGGGAATGCAAGCTTTAAGTGAAGCCCTAAAAGTCAACCAAACCCTTGCTGACTTGGATCTTTCTTATAATAAAATTGGAGTCTTTGGGATGAAAGCTTTTAGTGAATCCCTAAAAGTAAACCAAACCCTTATCTACCTGAATCTTACTGATAATAAAATTGGAGTGGAGGTAGCAAAATATCTAATCGATGCCATAAACGTAAACCAAACACTAACCTATCTGAATCTTTGTGGGAATAAAATAGGATATTCTGAAAATAAAGAAGATCACGAATTTAATCTTCAAGAATTTATACAATCCTTAAAAATCAATAAATCTATTATCAATCTAAAAATTCGAAGAAATAGGATTAATGAAAATGATCAAAGAAAAATAGATAATTTAATTAAACGAAATGTCGATTTCCAAACAAAGTTAACCAAATCAGTCAAAGTTGGAAATTTGCAATTATTCCAACAATTAATTCAAATTGAAAAAATTCCCTTAATATACCAACAACCCGATGATGATGATATATATAACTTATTTATCCAAAATAGCCAAGAACAAAAAACAATTTTCCCTACAGCCATTTTTCATCATCAAACAGAATTTTTATTTTATTTATTATTTGCAAATAATGAAAAAACAGATCAACAAATTATTTCAAAAAGAAATTTTTTATTGAATTTCAAAAATGCCAAAACAAAAAAAAGTGCAATTGATTTGTTAAATCCAAATGAAATTTTAATTCAAGATTTTAAAAATTATTATAATCAATTTATTTCAACATATTCATCTACTTCTTCTTCATCATCTTCTACTTCTTTGATTTCTTCTTATTCCTCGACATCTGATTTCAATAATAATGAAAAATCAAACAACAATTTCCCAAATAAATTAATTGCAGAAAAAGAAATAATATTGATGAGAATTGGCAAAGAATGGAAAACAATCAAAAATGAATTCCAAAATGAATTAACTAAAAAACAAAAACAATTATTTATAAAATGGTTATATTGTCCTATTTCATTGAAATTTCAAGAAAAGCAAATAATTCTTGAAGTTTTCAAATTGTTAAATATCAACCAATTTGAGAAAAAACAAACTTTATTTTCAAATGAAAAATTATTAAATGATTTCCAAAATTATATCAAGAAATATGCAAATTCTGAAAAAAAAATATTTCAAATCAACTTAAAAAAGAAAAAAAAGAATAAGACGACGACTACTATGAAGAAGAACAATAATGAAAATAAAAATGATAATTTCAAAATCGAATCAATTCAAATTAATAAATTTATTCTTTGTTTAAGATCAAATTTATTTCGAGAAATGATTTTTCAGACTTTTCCAATCCAATCAAAAGAAGAAAAAGAAAAGGATAAAGAAATTGAAAAAAAAAACGAAAAAGAAAAAAGAAAAGTAAATCAAACGATCAATCAAGTTACTGATTATTTCACTTCAATTCCTGAATTTTATCCATTTTTTCTCGCAGAATTATATAATTTAAATATGACTCGATTTGCTTTTACTTTTGATTTTGAAAACAAAAACTACAACAACAAGAATAACAACTTACACAATATTCAAAAAATCGGAAATAACAATAACAATCAGAAAAATAATAATACTAACAATAATAATAATCAGAATCATAATAATAATCATTTCCAGATTCAGAATGATAATAATAATAAGAAGAAGAAGAATGATAATAATGGTAATAATAATACAAATAACAATAATAATAAAAAAACAACAACAAATAATAATAATAAAATCGAGAATAAACCAACAACAAAAATTGGCTCTCAAAAATCATCAGAGCAATTAATTTTAACAACAACAAAAGCAAAAAGTATTTTAAAAAAATATAATCAAAATAATATCAATAATTTAATCAATTTCTTTTTAGAAAATGATGTTTCTGGTTTCTATCAAACAAATACACTTTTATTCATTTCTAATTTATTTCATTTCTCTCAAAAATTATAAAAAATATATATTATAACAAATTTTAAAATAAAATAATTTCAAAATTAAATAAAGGAAACGAAAAAATAAATTTAATTATGATGAATAATGGACATTACTTGAATCATAATTTTCTTTCAATCTCATTTATATATTTAAAATTACATATTTCAAATGATTCCTAGTGTTTTAATTGGTTTATCATTACTTTCACATTACAAGAATAATAATTTTCAATTTTATTCTCATTATCCTTTATTTCAATTTGATTATTTCATTTATATTAATCTTATTTTTTATTTTTCTTTAGACTTTATGATAAATAAATTTTTATTTACTTTTTCTTTAGATCTTTTCAATTTCCTATTTTTTATAATTTTTAAATTTTGTTTTAAAATTGAAAAAAAATGTTATCAGATCTAAAAAAAATCCTAATTTATGATTGTTTTAAAAATATAATAAAAAATAAAATTTACCTTTCAATCAATAAATCAAATTTAATGATTCTCAGATAAACAAAAAGTTATTCAATTTTTGATTTCTCTCTCTCTCTCTCTCTCTCTCTCTCTCTCTCTCTCTCTCTCTCTCTCTCTCTCTCTCTCTCTCTCTCTCTCTCTCTCTCTCTCTCTCTATTCATTCTACCCTTTCTTTCTCTTTCTCATTTTATCCTTGAATAAGATTAAAAATAATTTATTTAATTTTTGATTTCAAAATTTTGATTATTTTTTTTTAGTTTTTAAATTAATACTTTCAATAATTGAATAAAAATTAATAAATATATTTCTCAATCTTAAATTCTAATTATTGATAATTAATAAATCAATTTGTTTACAAAATGAATAATTTATTCTCAATTTCGTTTTTTTCTTACAGAAATCAACGTAAATACAAATTTTTTCACAAAACATTAACGGGTTCAAAGAATCATAATAATAATAATTACATTCAGATTGTAAATTATTTTAATTTTAGAAAATCTATAAAAGTCATTATTAACATCTCTTAGGATTTTTTTTTCTTTTTTATTCTTAAAATAACCGGAACATGTTTAGATTAGATCAAAATTATTTTCGAAAGGTTGATAATATTTTAAAGTTAGGTTCTTCAAAATAGATAAACTGAAATAAAATTATGTTGATTGTTTCTAAACATTTGATCCATCAATAATCCTAATAGAATTTATCCAAATTTAAATATTTTCATTTTTTTTGTTTTGATCTCCAAAATTTTGAACATACATCTCACAATTTTTTAATATTGATAATTATTTTTTTTTTTTCCAAAGATTATTATAATTTAGGAACAATTTGTTAATATTTCAATTAATGAATGAGTTTTAATTTGTATTTCTTTCGATATTTAATTAAACAAGATTTTTTTTTTTTACAAAAATTGAATTCTGGTTGTCTTCAAAAATTATGACATGGGGATGAGGATAATTGTTATATTTGAAGAAAAAATGATCATATTTTGGATAAAATTTCTCAAAATACAATTTTTGAAATCTAAACTCGTTTTTCAAAAATTGTGACTCACCTGAAATAATAAATTGAAAAAAAAAAATTATCCTTTAGTATTCAAGAGCAATTAATAACTAAATATGATTTGTAATTCTCTTTAAAGTTATTCTAAATCAATAAAAGCCTGATATATTAAAAATTAAAAAAAAAATAAAACCAAAAACTAAAAAAAAGTGAGTCACAATTTTTGAAATGAGCATTACCCATTTTTTATTACTGAACTTTCACTGAAAATAAGTTGAACAACAAGATTTTTTATGAATAATTAAATCCATTTTCAAAGACATTACATAGTCGAAATTTTCTTAGTGATTATTTTTCTTTTCGAAAATATCTTTTTTTTTCCACTAGATCTTTTTAAAAAAAAAAAAAAGAAAAAAAAAAAAAAAAAAAAAGAAAAAGAAAAAGAAAAAGAAAAAAAAAAAGAAAAAAAAAAAATAAAGAAAAACAATAGAAAAACAAAAAATTGAAAAAGCAAAAGAAAAATTTGCAAAATTAGAAAAAATGATTCTTATTCAAAAATTTGAAAATATTTTTTGTAAAGAATACTGGAATCAACCCTCAAAAAAACCCCCATTAACATTATAAAGTGAGTCAAAATTTATGAAAAATAGTTTATATTTGGAAAAAATTTGAAATTCTTAAATTTTTAAAAATTTAAATAGTTATTAAGGATTACCTGAGATAATATACCTAACCTAACCAGTACTCTATGACAACAAGCCAAATTTTTTATCAAAGATATTGATGAGATTTTCAAATTGCGAATTTTTTTTTGATGTCAAATGTCAATTTTCAAAATATTCAGATTGACTTAGAAAATCAAAATTGAAATTTTTAGTTATGAACAAAGATAAATCAAAATTTTGAAAATTATGTAAAAAATCAAACAATTTGGATATCATTGAAGATTTGAATCATTTTCTTGGTGATCGTGTATAGGTTTTCCAGGATTTAAACGAATTGCGTAAAATCTTTGACTTTTCTCTATTCTTTCAAATTCTGGGAAACCTAACAACTACCCAGCCTATTAAGAAAATAAGAGCAGAATTTGGATATCTGAATTCAAAAAAATTAATATATCTAATATATTAAATAATAATAATATTTTTAATATTATTATAAAAAAAGATTTAATATATTAATTATCACTAGTGGGTACTAGACTAATTTTCGAGTCTTTATTAAAATTTCTAAATAAAAATTTTGGAATTCGGTTAAGTGCCGTCAAGTGCCTAGCTTTTTTTTTAATTTAAGAAATAAAAAGAAAATTTATTTAATTTTCGGTTTATTTCTCAAATTAAATAAAAAGATAATGACAATTTTCCTGAATTTGAAAGAATTGAGTTCAATCAAAGATTTTACTCCATTCTTTTAAATTCTGAAAAACCTAACTTTAAGTGCCTAGGTTTTTGTACTTTGAGAAATAAACCAAAAATTAAATAAATTTTCGTTTTATTTCTCAAATTAAAAAAACCTAGGCCTAACAAGAGGGATTAATAACTCCTCTGTTAAAAAATAAAAAAAAAAAGAAAAAATTGAAATTTTTTCTCTGAGATCAATTTTTTTTTACCATTTTTTCTCAAAAATTAAATTGACAAATTTATTTTATTTCTCATATTATAATGTCTTTAACATGTTTATTGTTATTTTGATAATAATTAAAATATAAAAAGTCTTTATTACAAGGAATATTAATATATAGATTTTTGAAAAAGATATAACATAAACTATTTATAATTCAAATGAGCCCAGTTGTAATGGTATAATACATTTGTTTAAAGGGTTTGTATTGATATTAGAAGAAAAAATTTTTTTCTGAAATTTTCAAAATTGAAATCATTTTTTCACATTTTTACACATTTTTGTTTTTTTTTTTCGATTTTTTTTTTAAAAACCTCAGTCATTTATTTGCAAAAAAATTTTTATTGCAAGATCAATAGTCACTTGGTAAAATTGTGTTATTCTAAGATCATTGAAACTATGTAAAGATTTTTGAGAAATCATATTGATTTCTATTGCAATTCAATTCGATCTTTGATCTTGATATTTGTTTAATAAATGTGAAAAATTTTCACTTCATTTTCATATCCTTTTTCAAATAGAGACTACAAATACCAAAAAACTTCCTTTGGGGGCTTAATTTCTTCAAGAAAAGTATGGAAAATGAAGTGAAAAATGTTTCAATATTTATTATTCAAATACCAGTAAAAGTTCAAAACGAAAATCGTTGTTTTTCTCAATATGGATTAGAATAAGAGTTTTTTCAATTTTTTTGAAAATATATTGATTAATTAGTTTTCTTTCAGACTTATATCAACAATTCTTTAATGTGTATTATTGGGTTTATTTTTTATTTGTTCTTCAAAGGTCAATTATATAAAATAATTGATATTTGGAAAAAATTTTGGGTTACTTTGACTGAAACAGAGTTTATATTATAATTATTTATATAACAAAATATTTTGATTCAATTAATTTTAAAATAATTCGAAAAATAATATTTAAATTTAATCTCAACAAAATTACAAAAAATTTTTTAATTCAGATATTATCAAGGTAAGGAACTTGGTATATTCGTAGGTGATCCTTTTATCACCAATCAGATTTACTATTATTTCACATTTACTTTTATTAAAAATAATATCATTAACAAATCAATGTTAAAAGTTTACAAATGATTTAATTTTAATTAAACTATATTCCAAAAATTTGGACACAGTTTAAACAGTTGAAAGAACATCAATACTACACTTTACACCCAATTTGGAAATATTATTTAATTTACAAACTATTTCATTTTTTATCTTTTTTGTTTTGTTTTCATTTCCTTTTTATGAGTCACGTAATCTGTTTCGTTAGATCTGGAATTTTTTTTTCAATGGTAGATAGAAAGTTAGGGTTGATTTTGTTAAATTGAATAATCAGATACAATTAGTTGATGGTATCTCGCAATGTGATTGATCAATAATTGTTGGTAATTTTTTAACAAATTTAGCAATACAATTTTTTATTCAGCCCGTTTCATCATTTTGGGCACACCAATTTTTATTTTTGAGTTTTTATATTTTTTTTCTTTTATTTGGATTGAAATGATTACTTATTAAAACTTAGATACTCGGTAACTTAAATGTGATTTTATATTAGGTTTGGAAAAATTTTTTAAATTAGGTTTTATACTTACTTTTTTTTTTTTTTTTTTGGGTATGTAAAAATTTTTGGAATTGGGTTTATAATGAAGAATATAACGAAATATTTTGATTCAATTAATTTTAAAATAATTAGAAAAACAATATTTAAATTTGATATAAATAAAATTACAAAAAAATTTTTTAATTCAAATATTATCAAGGTAATGGACTTGGTATATTTCAAGGTGATCCTTTTATCATTAATGATATTTGCTATTATTTCACATTTACTTTTATTAAAAATAATATCATTAACAAATCTTTTTTAAATATTTGTAGATGATTTAAAGTTAATTATCTTGGAGAATAAAAATTAAATGAATAATAAAATAATAGTAATTATTTTTATAATTTCTCAATTTTTATTAAACCCCAATAAGGAGAAAATTGAAATATTACAAGATTTATCAAAGATTTAAATATTCTGTGAATTTATTTTATAAAAATTAAATATATAATATATAATCTGAAGTAAACAAAAGAAACTTAGAATAATTCTAAACAACAATTATTTGATAATTTGCACGATACAAATAATTTGAAAATTAGATTATTTTTATATTTTATATCAAGCCAATTAAAATATAGGTTGGAAATATATAATAATAAAATATACAACCTTGAAATTATAAAAACTAGTGGATTAACACATCTATTATCATAATATGCGAAAATGGACAGAAGAACACCAGTTCTTATTTATAAAACAAAATAGTTTTAATTCCAATATTTGGTTATTTCGATTAATAAATTGAAATTTAAATTCATTGATAAATTAAAACAGTTATTTCTACATTATCAGGCTCAACTTATATAATTTCATCGAAATATTAACAATAAAATAGATTGTAATTCGAAGAATTTAAAACTTCTTAAAATTGAAATTAATAATAATAATGAGTTATTGAATTCTAACTGTTGGAAATTTCTTTTAGTTTTTTTTTTGAATTTTGAGAATTTTCAATTTAAATTTAAAAAATTTCAATTTATTTCTCAAATTAAAAAAAAACTGATGTTAGCTTGAATAGAATTTAAAAGAATTTGGTAAAATATTTGATTTTTACTCTATTCTTTCAAATCCTGGAAAAGTTGGAATTTGATTGTACTTTAATGTACTTGGTGATACCCCACAAGAATATTTCTAAATAATTAAAGATCACAAACAAATAAATATTTATAAATTAAAAATAATGAAATTTTTAATCAAGCTTAAAAAATTCTAAAATTTCAGATCATTTATTAAAGATTTAAGGTTTACAATCCCTGGAATTTAAAAAAAGTTATCTTATGTTAAGTGCATTGGCTTGTTGATTTGGTTCTTAACTGATCGATCTTCTACTTGGTATGGGTTTTAATAGTGGTTTAAAAAGACAATTATTGAAATTTTTTTTTTTTTTAAAGTAAATCCATATTGAAGAGTATAAGATTAATTGGCTAGAACTTTTCTTATAAAAAAAATGTAATTTTATGGTTGTTGATTAAAATTTTTGATTATGTTTGATTTTATTTGGAGTTTTTTAAAATAAATTTATTTCATTTAGTTTTCGGAACAAAAATTAAATGTACATTTTCTTCTACAACCAAAAATCTACATTTATTCTAAATTGCCTATCAAACTATTAATCTTATATTCTTCAATCCGGATTTCCTTAAGGGAATGGTCTCTATTAATTTTTTTTTTTGGCCAATAACTAAATAAGGAATCCTGATCTTGAAATATGTTTAAAATTGAAAATAGACAGGTTTTTTCAATGTTAGAACTTTTAGTTCTTGTAATTTTAAAATTTTACAATTCTGTCAAAAAAAGTGACTTTTAAAAATTTTTTTTTTAAAAAAAATATCTTTAACAGAATTTAATATTTTTCCAAAATTTTGAATTTAATTATTTTCTCAAAAATAATATTTATTCTCATTTTAAAAAACGAAAAAATAATTTTAAAACTAGTGAATATTTTCTCTTTCACTTCTGTTCATCCAACTTGACTCTATTAAGAACTCAATGTGTTTTATCAATAATTACTTTTTAAAAAAATAGTTCGTATTCTTTTCTTTGATTTTTTTTGACTCTGACAAAAACTTTTGGGATGATAATTTTGGAACACTTAAAAAAACTTCAAATTCAACAAAAACAAAAGAGTGTAAACTGAAAAAGTAGATTCATGAAAAAAAAAGAATGGTATAAGAAAAGAAAGAAAATCTTTTATCAAGAGTTAAGCATATATTGTATATTTTTTTCGAATCAAACTGTTTTTACATGCAAATCCAAAAAAAACTTTTCAGGTTTATTTTTCAAACTATTTTTTGTAGGTCTTACACAAACATAACAAGGTTTTGCTTTTTTGCTCATATTATTTTTTATTTTTGCTAAAAGTTGAAAAAAAGCAACTTTCAAAAAAGTGTAAAAATGGAAAAATTTTGTATTTCTATAAAAACAATTATTAAATTTAATGTATGCCATTTATCGAGATTTCATTACTATACAAAGAAGTTTTTCACTTTGATTTCAAATCTAAGTAATTGGCAAAAAAAATTCTAAATCTCTATTAAATTTACCTAAAAAAATTTAATTGAGACTAGTCCCTTAAAAAAAAAATAAATTATCAAAAATAGCCTTTTTAACCACTATTAAAACCCATACCAAGTACAAGATCGATCAGTTAAAAACCAAATTAACAAGCCACTGCACTCGACACAATATAAACTTTTTTTAAATTTCAGGGATTGTAAACTGTAAATAAACTATTTTTCAGTCAAAGGGGCCCTGTTGTAATGGGTATAATACATGTGTTTAAGGGTTTGCATAGATATTAGAAGAAAAATTTTATTTTGGAAATTTTCAAAATTGAAATCATTTTTTCACATTTTTTCACATTTTTTTTTTTGTTTTTTTTTAAAACCTCATTCAGTTGCAAAAATTTTTTTTATTGCAAGATCAATAATCACTTGGTAAAAAAGTGTTATTCCTAGGTTATTGAAACTGTGTAATTATTGTTGAGAAATCATATTGATTTCTATTGGAATTCTATTCGATCTTTGATCTTGATATTTGATTAGATAAATAAGAAAACTTTTCACTTCATTTTCATTTCCGTTTGCAAATAGAGACCATAAATACCAACACACTTCATTTGGGGGCTTGATTTGTAAAAAAAAAAGTCTGGAAAATTGGGTGAAAAATGTTTTCTTATTTATTATTCAAATTCCAGTAGAAGTTCAAAATGAACATCCTTGTTTTTCTCAATAGGGCCCTAAGAATTTGAGTTTTTTCAATTTTTTTCAAAATTTATTGATTAAATTAGTTTTCTTTCAGACATATATCAACAATTCTTTAATGTGTATTATTCTGTTTATTTCTTATTTATTATTCAAAGGTCAATTATATAAAATAATTGATATTTGAAAAAAACGTTAGGATACTTTAACTGAAACAGAGTTTAGATCATACTATGTAATAAAAAAAAACTCAAAAAAATTTGGCATTTATATTTAAAAAATGAACATAAAGAGATAATAGATATATTTGATCAATTTTTGATATTTTATTTTTTTTCCCTTTTCCATATTTACCTTTTTAAGTTCCTTTGGTGACTTAGGTTCCTTGGGTTTTTGTTTTTTTAGGTGTTTGGATGGGGTAAAAGTCATAAAAAATCATTATAAGAATTGAAAAGACTTGATCATGACTAACCTAACCAAACTTGTTAATGATCAGATCTTCGACAAATTGACGAGGACTTATACAATTGATTGAATCCAACCGAGAGGATCTGAAACCAACCAAAATGAACCTAAGTGAATTTTCTGTAAAATCTTTCGAGTCGTTACTTGGACTAGGTTTTTGCTATCGACTCGGTATCTTGTACTGACGTTTTGCTAAAACATAATTTGGGAAACTTACAATAAAAAAAAAAAGCAAGAAAAAAAAAAAAAAGCAATAAAAAAAGCAAAGCAACTCAAATGAAAATTAGCCAATTTTAATTCTTAAAAACCTCAACTTTTTAAAGATTCAATTCATCTATAAAGTTCTAAATCAAAACTTAATAAAGTAACCTCTTTCATTTGATCTATAGTTGTTCAAATTTTTAGATCTCTTTATTGAAACAAATTATCATGCATTTTGCCCTAAAAAAATAAATCTGCAAAAAATGAAACAAACACCAACCCACTTAACACTTGGGGAACAAAAAAACTTTGCACTGAATTTTTTTACTTTTTTTCTATTATTTTTTGACTCTCTTTTATTTCGGAAAACTAAATTGAGTTTAAAATACTTCTGATGACTGTTATGAAAAGGATCTTTTTACTACTCTTTGAATTAATAGTCCCAAAGTTAATCAATTCAGTCAACTCTTTCTTTAACAGATTAAGAGCTCTTGATCACTTAACCCTTACCAATAAAGCCTTACTTTCTTTCACTTCTTGCTTTTCAATCTCTTTTTCTTGTCTTTGTTTTGAAATTTTTTCAATTCATTTTTTATAGAAATATTATCCTCTGAGTTATAATCTTGACTAAATTATAGCTATTATAAAAAACTTTATATACAATTTCAGTTAGTGTGGTCTAGTGCCTGAATTTTTTTTAATTTTTGAAATAAAACGAAAATTTCAAAAATTCTCTGTTTATTTCTCAAAGAAAAAAGAGATCGAACATACAGTGCCGTAGAGTGCTGTCAAGTGCCTATCTTTTCCAGAATTCAAAAGAATGGAGAAAAATCAACTATTTTGCTCAATTCTTTTAAATTCTGGAAAAACTAACTTAGGTTTTTTTTAATTTTTGAAATGAATTGAAAATTTACCAAATTTTCAATTTATTTCAAAAAGTAAAAAACACTAAAGGCAACATTCTTGGGTTTTCTGTTTTATTAGTTAAGTGTTCTAGGTTTTTTTGTGGTTTTCTATTTTATTCAGAAAATCTATTGATTTTCATTAGGTTTTTTTAAGTTTTCTGTTTTATTTGTTAAGTGTTCTAGGTTTTTTTTTTACTTTTTGAACAAGACAAGGAAAATGTTTTCAAAAAAAAATCTCTAAATTTTGTATTTTTGAAATACACTCATATAATAAACATTATTATACCTAACAATTTTCAAAAAGGTTTACAACTTTAATAGATATTAAAAAGAATTAAAAAAAAAAATGAAATTTTTCAGTAATATTTTTTTAATTTTTAATTATAAAATTTTTGAATTTTTTAATTGACTTAGTAGAGAGATAATTTTCAAGTATTTTTAAAATAGTCTAAAAAGAAACATATTTTTCAATTTTAAATTAGCACAAAATATTTCAATCAAAAGATATCGCTAAATTAAATTGAAAATCTGATTTTTTATCTGTTTTTGGAATGATTTTTATCATTTTATTTTTTTCCATGTACGAGTTTTTAGATACATTCCCGATTGTTTTCTGCAAATTACTTTAACATATATTCTTTTTTTTTTCAATCTTAATGTTCAATCAAAAATTAATTCATTTCAACTTTTACTAATAAAAAAATACCCCAAAAATAGGTGTTTTTTTTCAAAAGCCGGTATTTTTGAAAAGGGGGGTATTCAGATTTTCAAGAGTTTAATTGCTATCCTTATTTTATTACATAAAATTATGATAACTTTACAAAAATAATTTATAAAAGAAGTATAACTGAAATCCAATTTATAGTTTTGGCTAACTTTAATTTTCGGTACTTAAATTTTCCTTGTAGTGAAATAAACAGAAAATTTTAATAAACTTTTTGGTTTATTTTGAAAACTCAAAAAAACCTAATGAAAATCGATTGATTTCAGAAATAAAATAGAAAACCACAAAAAAACCTAGAACACTTAACAAATAAAACAGAAAACTCAAAAAAAGTTATGGGTATTTTTTTTTTATTTTTTGAAAGAAACTGAAAATTTTATCAATTTTTGGTTTATTTCTCAAATTAAAAAAAACCTAATGGCAAATAGGATGTATTTTTATTGAGCCATCTCTTTTCAAAATAAAAAAACTATTATTGATAACTTTTTCTTGGTATGCCACGCCTATACAATAGATAGATTGGATATTATTATTAAATAAATTCATTTAATTAAATAAAAGTTTTTTTTTTATACAAGAGGGAGGAAATCAATTTCCTCGCACAGCGATTAGGTTGTTATATATTTTGAAGAAATAAATAGAACCTGTTATTAACTATTGAAATGAAACAAAAATTAATATTAGTTTCTTTTTATTTATCAAATTAAAAAAAAAAAACCTACCCGCTTACTGGCTCTCTACATCACTTAAATTTACTCTACAGTACTCAACGACACTCTACAGAACTTGACAAAACAACTATTTCTTTATCTTATTATTCCTAATAATTTTTAAATATTCCAAACCTTTCCATCCAGAACTATATATTATTAAGTTTTCTCTAAATTGATTAAGAAAAGCATCTGGTAGTTTTAGATTTTTAATTAATATTTTCGTTGTCCATTTTGAAAATTTTAAATTTTTTGATTTGTGTTCAAAGCCAAGTAACACTAATTTCTTTTTGTGTAAAAGATTTTGTTTTAAAACCTCAAAGTTTAAAAAATTAATCTACTTAATAAATCTCCATTTAATTGAGAAACTTTTTGTTAAAACTTCTATCAAATATCTATTTATTAAATCCCTTTTAGTTCAATTAATTTTATTGGTTGGGTTTTGTCTTGAAATATTAATTATTAAAAAAAAATAGCCCAATAAAAAATTTTCAATCAAAAATTAAAATTTCCAAAACGAAACTAAAATATATGGTTCCCCAGTATTTTCAAGAATTCACTTAATTAATTATTAAAAAGATTAGATTTTTTTTTTTTTTTTTATTATTTAAGGGAGGAGTTATTGACCCCTCTTATTTGCCCGAATTCCTAAATTTTTATTTAGGAATTTAATTAAAGACTCAAAAATAAGTTTATTACCCACTAAGGCTAATAAAGAGTTTGAATCCTTTTTTATAATAATATTAGAAATATTATTATTATTTAATATATTAGATATATTAATTTTTTTTTAATTCAGATATCCAGATTTTGCGATTATTTTCATAGGCTGAGCAGTTCCATAGAAAATGGTCTAAATCTTCAATAATATCTAAATTTTTTATTTTTTTTACATAATTCACATAGTTTTGATTTGTTTTTATTCATAACATAAGAGTACCTGTTAAGGTAATTTGTAAAATTTCTGAGTTTTAAAATTGAAGTTGAGCCCTTCCATTTTAAATATCTTTGCTGCTTATTTATAGTATTATTGATTTGTACTATTTTTAGATATTCTTGAACTTTCCAACTTGGACTATTTTCTAAGTTTTTAATTCTAAAATTTTCTAGTTCATTTTCCAATTGTTTTAAATTTTTGGAGTACCAATTTATATTTTCTGATTCTTTTTTTCTAAAAGGAAGATAATTAATTAATTCATCATAATGGAGGATTTTTAATTTTTGAATTAACTTAAATCTTCTTTTATATATCGTTATCCTTACGGGATCAATTTTTGCTTCAGTTTTATAAATAAGCCTTGGTGAGTGTGGGTTGATTAATAAAAATTTTGTAATTTTTTTATTAATCCAAGTATCAATATCTTTAAAATCTGTTTTTGTTAAATCAAATATTTCTAAACCATATAATAATTGGCTATGTAACACAGCTTTAAAAAATTGAATTTTTAATCCATTGAAAAATTTTTTTGTTGTAAGATATTGATTAACTTTTTAAAATTGACCTTAACTTTATCAAGGTTAAATTTTAAATGAGTTTTTTTATCTAGCCAAATACCAAGATATAAAATTTCTTTTGGAATTAAAGTTTTTTTAGTTTTATCATCATTAGGATTCATTCCAAAATCTTTTATTATTTTAAAGATTTTTTGTAATTGAAAATTTATTTCTATTAATGATCCTTTCATCAGTAAAATCAGATCATCTGCAAACATTTGAACATGTAACGCTAGTGATTTAATTTTTTCTAAGAGAAAATGAGTAATAAATCCAAATAATAAAGGGGATAATGGATCTCCTTGGTAAACACCAATTCCTTCTTTTGAGTAATAAGCAAGTAGATATTCTACAATAATTTCATTTTTTATAAATTTTTTTAATTGAATAATAAATAAGTGAATGATGAATAGAGTCAAAACATTTTTTGTATATCTATTGTAACAATAAAAATATTTTCTTTTTTAAATTTATTTTTTATTTTTTGATATTCATTCAATAAGTTTAAAACTGCAATTCTAGTATCTAATTTTTTTTTTAAATCCAAATTGGTTTTTTTGAAACTAAGTCCCAAGAATCTTGAATTCCGGCATATAACAATTTAAGAAAAAATCTTGGGAGAGTTTGATTAATTGAAATTGGTCTATAATTAAGTGGAATACCTTCATCGCCAGATTTATGAATGAATAATAAATTTCCTTTTTTTAATAAATTTAATATTTTTTTTGAGAAATATCTTTAATCCAATTAAAAAATATTTTTTGGATTGTTTTTTATAAAGTTTTCATAATTTATATAAAATTCACTACTTTGATTTTTTATTGTTTTATATTGTTTAATTTTATCAAATTCTTTGACTGATTTATTTTTTTTGATATTTGATAATTTCTTTGATTTTAGTAATTGAGAATATTTCTTCTATTTTAATATTTAATAAATTATTTTTATCTAATGTGAAATTTTTAATAAAATTTAGAATATATTTTTTTTGGTTTTTTACTAATAGATTTGACAAACCCGAAATATGAAGTTTCCATATTTTCATTATTAAGAATCATTTTACTCGAAGTTTCTCTTAATCTATTTAGCTTTTTCCAAAAGTTTTGATTTTCTTCAAATTCAATATTAATCTGGTTTATTAATTTAAAATATTGTTTACTATTCCTATCTTTAATTTCTTTAATTAATTCATTATTTTCAAATAATTTATTAATTAAATTATATAATTTTAAATCTTTTTTTGGTATATTTAAGATAATTCTCTCTTTTACTTTAAATTGTTTTTTTAAAGATTTTAAAATTCTTTCCATTTAATTGATAATTTTTTATTTTTATAAAAATTTATAAAGTCAACATGAAACTTTGCAATATCTTTAATTTTGTAGACATTTTTAATTTCCCAGTTTTTATTAATATTAAATTTATTTAATATTGCATTATGATCACTAATTTTATTTTTTATGGTTTTTGATTTGATAAATTTTAAGTTATTAAAGTTAGTTATAAAATAATCAATGTTATTATTTTTTCTACTTGGCTTAGTATTTAAAATAATTTTAAAGTTGAATTTTGAAAAATAATTTATTTGATTTTCATTCAAATTAAAATCTCCCCCGATAATTGTATTATGGTTTTGATATTTTTGTAATAAACCAAGGATTTTTTCATTTATTTCTTTATTCCTGTCATGTCTCTTATATAAGTTAATAATGATAAAATCAGTGAATTGAATTCCCATAATATCAAGATCTGGAAATAATATTTCTCTTGTAAAATCTTTAAAAATATTTTTTATTATAATTAATAAACCACCTTTTCTATTTTTCTTACCATAAGATTTTTTATTAATTGAAAAATAATTCATAAATCGTGGATTTTTTGTAACTTTTGATTCTTGTATAAGACATATATCAATATTTAATTTTAATAAAAAAGATTCTAAAATAGAAATTTTATTCTTTTCATTTAACCCTCTGACATTAAATGATAAAATTTTTATATTAATAAATTTATTGTTATATTCTCTCTTTTTTTCCTTTTAATAATAATGATTTTTGATTGTTTTGGAAATGGAAAATGTATAAATTTCTGGGTAATAAATGAGTTTTTTTTAATAATTGTTTTTTAAAATAATTTATATTATCTTTTAAATCCCATATTTCTATACCATTATCCCCCTTTCTTTGATATCGTATCACTGGTCTATTCATTAAAAAATTAAAAACTTCTAAAGTTGAAATGTTTTTTTTGAATAAAAATTAATTTATTATCTTTCGGTACATTTTGTAATTTTTTAATAATTTTACATTTGTCCATATTTGAAAAATGAATTACATTTTTGTTATTATATGAATTTTTATTAAATTCAAATTTGAAATTAAAATTTAATTCTTTGAAATTTCTAAATTTCATTTTTGTATTTATTAATTTTATTACAAGGATATATAACTTAGAAAATTGAATATTTGTATTATAAATATTATAATCCCCATATAGCGAAATAAATGAATAATTGAAAGATTTTTTTTATCCAATATTTTATTTGAATCAATTTTAAATTAGATAATTCCCATTTTTCAAATTCATATAAAATAATATTTTTTATTAAAAAATAATTTAAATAAATAAAATTTTCATAATTTGTGTATTTTTTATGTAATAAAAAAATAATTTCTTTAAATATATTTTTTTGATTTATTTCTTTTTTGAAAAAATTGGTATTTGAATGTAAAATTTGTATATAAAAATATAAAATTTTATTTTTTAATAATTTGAATTCAATGTGATGAAATTTTAAATTTATTATTCATGGGTAATCAAATGGTTTTTTTTGGATTTGTATAACCCCATTTAAAATTTTCTAAGTTGTTTTGAGTTTTGAATTTATCTATAAAAATAATAATTTTTTATTAATATTTTAAAAAATTTTACATTTTTTAAGTGTAAAGATTGTTTCATAAATTCAATCATCAAGTTGATTGATATGACAATTACAATAACCTTCTAAATTTGTTGTTCTTTTTTTACACCTTTTATTAGTTTTTTTTGGAAATTGCTTTACATAAAATAGTTTTTTTTTTTTTTTCTGATTAGGTCAATATTTCGGCTAGTTTTTTTTTTGAATTGTTATTTTCTTTTAGGATATTTACTTCATTAATTGATTTTTTTTGAGAGAAAAAATAATCTATGTTTTTTTGAATTAGATTATTCTCATTATTTTCATTTATCAAAATAAGATCTTTACAATTATTGTTAATATCAAAATTTTGATTTATAATATTATTTTTATGTTCAATTAATTGATTGAAGAAAATATCTTTGTTTTTTTGGTATCTATTTTTATTGATTCTTTTTCTCTCGAAATTTTTTAAAAAATCGAATATTTCTCTCTCAGTTTCTAGACTCAATTTAAAAATATTGTTTGAATTTGTTTCGAAAAAATTCATTTTTGGTAAATTCCAGTTGGTTAACATTTTTAAATTATTATTAGTAAAAAGAAAATGATCTGAGAATCGGTTTTTTGTTTTGTGACAGTTTGACCAATTGATATATAAAAATCCTCTAAAGAAGGTTTATTAATCTTTTGATTAAAAAATGATTTCACAATTTGATTTGTTGTTATTATTGTCTTCTTCTTTTTGTATTTCAATTTCACTTAATTTATTTTTTTTGTTATTTTTATTTAATTTATTATCGTTTTTTTGATTTTGTCAAAATATCTGGAGTTTTTTGATTAAAAATATTATCATTTTTATTCTCAGAGGGTTTATTAAAAAGTTGGGTATTGTTATCTTTGATAATTAATTTTAATTTATGAATTTCATTTTCTAAATTTATAATTCTTTTTTCTAGAAAATTTATTGAATTTGGAGATATTTTGTTTTTTTTCTAAAATATTTTTTTTTCAAAAATATTATTTATTTCTTTAATATTTTTTTTCAAAAAAGCTTTCTTGATAATAATTTTTTTTTTTGTTAATTATAACTCCATTGAAACTCAAAGCACCATCTCTCATTTTTTGATTTGGAAATGTAATGAATGAATATTTTATATTATTTTTTTTATTATTCAAAATTATAATATTTTCAGGATTATAATTTTTAAAACTTTTTAGCAACGTTTCTTTTAGAATATTATTTGGTAAATTAAAAAATTACAATTTGGTTGGTAGAAAATTCTCTGTTCTGTTTTTTTTTTATTATTTTTATTGTCGTTGTTTTTATCATTATTTTTGTTTAGAAAATTCTTTTCAAACCATTCTTTATTTTTTATATCTTTGATATTTTTTTCTTCATGTTGATTACTCGATTCAAATTGGTTTCGTTTAAAATTTTCATTATTATTTATCCCTTTTTGTGATGTATTATTCTTTTTAATTCTGAATTTGTTTAAAAAAATCAGTCTATTAAAAATACTTAATTTTCCCGAATAATTCAAGATTTTTTCATACTCCTCTTCTTTTCTTAAAATAATCTTTGCACTTCCTTTAAATCGATTAAACCTGTCCAAAAATAATATTAATTCTTTGATTTCAATATATGGTTTCATTAAACTTTCAATATCATAATAATTTGCATGGTAGGGGATATTATGCATAAAAATGGTATTTGGCAAAAAATTCATAGTTTATTGAAGATCCACTCTGTGTCGAAATTTTTGATCGTTTATGATCTTTTTTTTTCATTTTTAGTATTGTTTTGGCAATTTAGGTTTTGACACTTTGGGGGTCAATTTCCATATTGTATCTCGATTTTTTTTGTGATTTTGGTACGTTTTTTGCATTTATAGTATTGTAATAATTTTTTTTTTTTTTGATTTATGTTTTTTTTTTTTTTTCTTTTCTTCTTCATCTTTTTTTTTTTTGATGGTGGGTTTGAGAGCTTTCAAAGTGTCTGTTTTGGGAATTATTTTCATTTTCCTGAAATTTTGATTCTCTTTGGTTTTCGTTATTAATTATTTTTTTTTTTTTTTTTTTTTTTTTTTTTTTTTTTTGTAAATAATTTTTTTTTTTTTTATATTTGTAATCTTTATCGTATTCTGATACTAGTATTTGTCGTTGTTCAAAATAGAAATTATCACATAAGTTTTGTTTTATTATTGCTTCATTTTCTTTCGATAATGGCGTTATAATAACTAATCCGTTGTTCGGATTTTTTTTTGTTTTTGATAATTCCAATATTTGGGGAACAATTTGTCTTATCTTCAATTAATGCAACTAGCTTATCAATTGAGTATTTACTTGGTAAGTTTTTGAGAAAAATTTTTTGTATTTTATCGCTGTTCATTGGTTACTGAGAGTAAAAAAAAACTTTTAAAAATCTAAAATAATAAAAAAATAAAAAGATTAGATTTTAATTTTTTTTCCTTTTATATTGGAAACATGGCAATTTTGGATTTCAAAAAAATAGACAAATTAATAAATTATTTTAAATGAAGTTAACTAACCAATATCAAGAAAGTCCAAAATACAAATTTCAATAAAAAATTTTATTTCAAAAGATCTCTACAAGATTTTTATTTTATTTTTAAAAAAATATTACCACACTTAATTCAAAATTTTTTGAATACATTTGTATTTCAAAATAATATTAAAATATTATTGTAAATAATCCTCAAGAGATTAGCGTTAACCACAGAGAATCTTAAAATCAAAGTAGTTGGTTATATCAGATAAATCAGATTCATATTTCAAAGGATTAAATATCATACAAAATTATTTGAGTGGAGAAGTATCGAAAGTTGATCATTTGCTATTACAAATGATTCATTCTTTTTTTGACAATTTGAGAAAAAATGTGCCAAATGGAGTAAAAATGAACATAAAAGAAGTGTATAAAATATTAGAAAATAAGAACATTTACTACTATTTGTATATCAAAATTCCAATCAACAATTTTAAATTAAAAAAACAAAATCCAAAAATTAGTTTGATTATTAAAATTAAAATAAAATTTAAAAATTAACATATTAAAACTAAAACAAAAATTTTGATCAGGTTCAATTTCTGAAAATTTAAGTGATTGTAATCTATAACTTCAATATGAAAATTTGATTTGTGTAAATATTGACTTTCTGAAAATTTAATTGAAACAAGCCAATAGATTGAAAACAACCTACAAACAAGAGACAAGGTCAAGAGTTCTAAATATAAATCCAAAATTCGAATTAGTAAGATGATTGAAAGATTAATAATTAGAATTTTTTATTTTTTTATCAATTCCCCCCTGGATAATTCTTCTGAATATTGGTAGGAAGAGTTACAAACATAAAAGCTTAAGTGGTTACTTACTAATGTGGTGACACTAAAACACGAGAGTATGTGTAACTTGCAAATAAAATCAAAAAAACATCGGCTAAAAAATGACCAAAGATTTCAAAATAAGATCATAAAAAGAAATTAGAAATTTTAACCATTAAACAACCAACCACAAACAAAAATTCATTATCAATTAGAAAATTCAAATTAAATTAACGAAAAGTAGCCTGATTGTGATTTTGGGAGTCCTTAATTAAAGATAGCATTGTTTTTTTTTTAATTTTTGATCAATTGCTTCTTAGAAACTTGTTTAAATTTAAATTTTTTTTTTTTTTCCTTTTTCCTTTTCAATGTTTTTTTTTTTGTTTTTGATTTTTGAACATAATAAAAAAGTGGGTGATATCTTTCCCTTGAAAAACTGTGAAATCTATGGTTTTCCACTTAAATTACCTTTGAGGGAATTTAAATAAAATGTTATTTAGAATGTAATTTATACTTTAATCTAGAATAAAAAAAAATTTATAAATAGATCTAAATATCAAATTTAAAATTTTGTTAAAACTTTGATCAAAATTATCATTTATTAAATCACCAAGATACCTCAATTAGTTTTTTTTCTGATATTAGAATTGAAATATTGAATAAATTAAAAATTCAAACCAAATTTTGAAATTTCCTTTAAAAATCCATACTTTCTAACCTAAAATGAAATATACGATATCTTTTTTTCAAGAATTAACTTAAAAATTTAATAAAAATAATAAGTTAGTTTTGAAGTGTTTGATATTGATAATATAAGAATTTGATATCTCAAAAAAATAGAATTCAATTAATAAATTGTTTAGATGAGGTTTAACTCACCTATTTCATCAAATTCAAAAATACAAATTACATTAGAAAAATTTTGCTATTAATCTTGAAAAAGATTTCAATTTTATTTTTTAATAAATACTATTGCCTTAAGTTTTACAATCCCTGAAATTGGTAAAAAAATGTTAAAGAGGTTATTTTGTATCAGTTAAAGATACTTGATTAATTTGGTTTTAAGCTGATCGATCTTGGACTTGATAGGAATTTTAATAGTGGTTCAAAATTGCAATTTTTGACAATTTTATTATTTTTTTTCCAAAATCCGAATTGAAGAGTGTAAAATTAATAGATTGATAGCTGTTCAAGAATAACTTTTAAATTTTGGGTTGTCAATTGAAATTATTATGAATCCTTTACTAAATTAATTCAATAAAAATAAAAAAATGTTTTAAGGACTACTTTTACACCCTTGAAGGTGTTGAGTAATTGTGTTATTTCACTTTCGCTTCTCAAAAAAAATTTTCACATCATAGAAATTGGACAAAAAAAAAAAAAAACATTTTTTTTTTTTTTTTATTTTGAAGGGAGGAAATTAGTTTCCTCTTACAGCCCTAATTTCTAAATTTTTGTTTAGAAATTTTAATAAAGAGTCATAATTTTCTTTATCATTAACTAATGATAAAATAAATAATGAGCCTTTATTTCGAATAATATCAAGAATATTATTCTTAAATTGTTTATTATTTTTATTTATTTGAATTAATTCCTTAATCCAAATTTTTCGATTTTTTCCATAGAATGGGCAGTCCCATAAAAAATGATCGATATCTTCTATTATTTCCAGATTAGAATGATTTTTACCATAAGTTTGAGAGTTTTGTTTTTAATTTATTTTTATCATAGACATAAGAATATCTGTTTAGATAATTTGTGAAATTTCTTAATTTTAACATGGAAGTTGAAACCTATCCATTTTAAATATTTTTGTTGTTTGTTGATATTGTTATTGTAATTAATAATTTTTAAATATTCTTGACCTTTCCACCAAGAGCTATTTATAATTAACTTTTGTCTAAAATTATTTAGGTCTACATTCAATAATTTTAAATTTCCTATTTCCCCATTAATATTTTCATCTTTTTTCTTGGAAAATATTAATTTTTGTGAAATGTGATCAAACCCAAGTATTTCTAATTTTTTTTTGAGTTTATATCTTCTTTTGTAAATTGAAATTCTGGCTTGGTCAAGTTTAGCTTCAGTTTTATAAATTATTCTTGGAGAGTATGGATTTATTTTTAAAAATTTTGTTACTTTTTTATTTATCCATACAAACATCAATTGAGTCAAAATCTTTTTGATTTAAATTAAAAATTACAAGTCCATAAAATAATTGGCTAATACATATTGATTTAAACATTTGTAATTTTACCCCATTGACGAGTTTTTGTTGGCTAAAAATTTTTTTAATTTTTTTAAAACTATCTTTTACTTTTTCAAAGTTTTTTTGTAAATGTTTTTCTTTTTCAAGCCAAATTCCTAAATATTTTATTTCCGATTAAGTGTTTGACTTTAGTGTTTTATTAGTATTTGGATTCATTCCAAATTCTTGAATAATTTTAAAGATTATAATTATTTTTTTGTCAATTTTTGAAATTGGACCTTCCATTATTAAAATAAAATCATCTACAAACATCTGAACATGTTTTACAAGGTGTTTAATTTTTTCAATTAAAAAATGGCTAATAAATCCAAATAATAAAGGAGAAAGAGGATCTCCTTGATAAACACCCAATCCAACCTTTTTATAATACTTTTTAAGCCATATTTTGATTTTTTCATTTTGAATATATTTATCAAGAGCATAATGTACTAATATATGACTAATAGTATCAAAACTTTTTTGAATATCAATTGTAACCACAAAGAATTCTTTATTTTTGTAATCATTTTTAAGTTTCTCTAATTCAAAAATTAAATTTAGTCGAGCAATTCTAGTATCTAATTTTTTTTTAAATCCGAATTGAGATTCTGATACTAGATTCCAAGATTCTTCGATTCCTTTATAAATAAGTTTAAGAAAAAATCTTGCTAATGTGTTATTAATTGATATTGGTCTATAATTTAAAATGAATTCCTTCATCACTGGCTTTGTGTATAAATAAAATATTTCTTTCTTTAATGAAATTTATTATTTCTTCTGTTGGATTATCAATCCAATAATAAAAAGTTTGTTGAATTCTTTTTAAAAATTCAAGATGTTCTTTTTCATTTTTCTTTTTCGGGTCCATTTTATAGAATTTTATTTTGCCAAAATCTTTAACTGATTTATTTTTTTGATATTTTATTAATTCATAAATCTTTTCTAGAGAAAAAAAAAATCTTTTGTTTCTATAAGTTTCAAGTCTTCAAATTTATTAAAATAATAATCTTTAATTAATTTGATGATTTTAGATTCAGGTTTTTTACTAATCCCTTGACAATAATTAAAATATTTCTTTTCAAAATTTTTGTTATTTAAAATAATTTTTGTTGATGATTTTCTAATTTTATTTATTAATTTCCAATATTTCAAATTAAATTCGAATTCATAATTGATTTGTTTTATTAATTTATATCATTTATTTGAGTTAATTTTTTTAATTTTATTAATTAATTTTTGGTCCAATAATAAATTTTTAATAAGAATGAATAATTCTTCATTTTCCTTTGTAATATTATAAACTATTCTTTCTTTTTGTAAAAATTGTTTTTTAAATTTTTTGAAATTAATTTTATTTACTTTTTTATCTTGAAAAAAATAATAAATTTTTTTTGAAATAAATCAGGACACCTAACTAAGTATGATTTTTTAATCTCCCATTTTGAACTTATAAAGAATTTATTTCTAATCATATTATGATCACTTAAGTCATTATATATACTTCTGGATTGTTGAGGAAATTGAATTTTATTGTTTGTTAATAAAAAATCAATATTGTTATTTTTACGGCTTGGAAAAAAAAACATTTTTTGTCATCTTTACTTTTTCACGAAGTATATTTTTCTTTGTTATTCAATAATAAGGAAAATTTTAAATAACAAAAAAAATAATTGTAAAAATATTGCATTTGGGGATTTTCAAGTGTATTTCAAATTTGAGAACATTTCAAACTTGTAAAAGTAAATTTAAAAAATATGTAGAACAGCTCTAGAAAATAGTGTGAGTTCTGAAAGTTGAAATGGAAATTCTAAAATATTAAAATCAAAATTTAGGCATGATCTAACAAGGTAAAAATTGTGAAAATTGTTGAAATTATGAAAATTTCACATTTTTTCTAAAATAAATTCTCCTTGGACAAATATTACTTGGATTACATAACTTATTCAAGGGTGATTTTATCGATTATTTCACTGTTTTCACCTAAAAACGTAGTCCTTAAAGGCTCCAAATAAAACCAAAATTAAATTAAATTTTCAATTGTCAACTCATAAAAAACATTTTTTTATAACTCGCCCTCCAATTTATTTCTCTTACACACTTTAATTTTGATTTATGTAAAAATTTAAATCAAAAACCAAAAATTACAATTTTTTGAAGATATTAAATTTCCAAAAAAAAGTCCAAGATTGATCAGTTAGGAACCAAAAAAAGAAGTTTCTCTCACTGATAAATAGTTTTTTTCAAATTTTAGGTAATGTTACACCTTAAATTAACTTTTTTCATTTTATTTTTTTCTTTTTTTTTCTTTTTTTTTTTTTTTTTTCTTTTTCTCTTTTGTTCAAGCATTTTTTCCTCTTTTCTTTTTTGTTATTTTATTTTTTTTTCTTCATTTTTCTCTTTGAATAATTCAATTTTTCGTTTTCGAATAAAACAAAAGAATCAAAAATTGAAAAAAATTAAAAAGAACAAACAAAACATTCAACAAAAACACAAAAAAGTTATTTTTTTGGGTTTTTTTAATAAGCTACAACGTTTGAAATTACAAATGAACCGAAGGAAAAGTTACCTAAAAGAAGAAGAATTCAAAAAAGTAATGCAAAGGTTATTCTTAAATGATCAAGACCTTACTGAATTGGATCTTTCTTGGAATAAAATTGTAGCCAAGGAAATCAAGGCTTTAACTGAATCCTTGAAAGTCAACCAAACCCTTACCTACTTGGATCTTTCTAGTAATCAAATTGGGGCCGAGGGAATACAAGTTTTATGTGAATCTTTAAAAGTAAACCAAACCCTTACTGACTTGAGTCTTTCTGAAAATGGAATTGTAGACGAGGGAATGAAAGCTTTAAGTGAAGCCTTAAAAGCCAACCAAACCCTTACAAACATGAGTCTTTACTATAATCAAATTGGTCGCCAAGGAATGCAAGCATTAAGTGAATCCTTGAAAGTCAACCAAACCCTTACCTACTTGGATCTTTCTAGGAATCAAATTGGTCGCCAAGGAATGCAAGCTTTATCTGAATCTTTAAAAGCCAACCAAAGCCTTGCCAACTTGGACCTTTCTGAGAATGAAATTGGAGCAGAAGGAATACAACCACTAATTGAAGTCTTAAAAGTCAACCAAACCCTTATCAACTTGAACCTTTCTTGGAATGTACTTGGAACCAAGGGAATGGAAGCACTAAGTGAATTTTTAAAAGTCAACCAAAGCCTTACCAAGTTGAGCCTACGTGGTAATGAAATTGGTGACGAGGGAATGAAAGCTTTTTGTGAATCCTTAAAAGTCAACCGAACGCTTACCAACTTGGGTCTTAATGAGAATGGAATTGGAGCCGAAGGAACAGAGCCACTATGTGAGGCCCTAAAAGTCAACCAAGCCCTTGTCAACTTGAATCTACGTGATAATGTAATTGGAGACAAGGGAATGGAAGCACTAAGTGAATCCCTAAAAGTCAACCAAGCCCTTGCCAACTTGAATCTACGTGATAATGAAATTGGAGTCGAGGGAATGAAAGCTTTAAATGAAGCTCTAAAAGCCAACCAAACCCTTACCAACTTGAATCTTTCTGAGAATGAAATTGAATCCGAGGGAATGAAAGCACTATGCGAAGCCCTAAAAGTAAACCAAACCCTTATCTATCTGGATCTACGTGGTAATGAAATTGGTGCCCAGGCAATGAAAGCTTTATGTGAATCTTTAAAAGCCAACCAAACTCTTACCAACTTGGACCTTTCTGATAATGAAATTGGAGCCAAGGGAATTCAAGCATTAAGTGAAGCCCTAAAAGTCAACCAAACCCTTACCAACTTGAATCTTGATTATAATCAAATTAGATCCAAGGGAATGAAAGCACTGAGTGAAGCCTTAAAAGTAAACCAAAGCCTTATCAGCCTGGATATTATTGGCAATCAAATTGGTTCCAAGGGAGCAAAATATCTAAGCCATGCCATAAAGGTAAACCAAACCTTAACCCAATTGAATCTTGGGAAGAATGAAATAGAATATTATGACAATAAAGAAGATCAAGAAGTTATTGAATTTAATCTTCAAGAATTTATACAATCCTTAAAAATCAATAAATCTATTATCAATCTAAATATTCCAAGAAATGAACTTAATTCAAACAAAATAGATAATTTAATTGAAAGAAATCTCAATTTTCAAACAAAGTTAACCAACTCAGTTAAAGTTGGAAATTTGCAATTATTCCAAGAATTAATTCAAATTGAAAAAATACCCTTAATATACCAACAACTCGATGATGATATAGATAACTTATTTATCCAAAATAACCAAGAGCAAAATACAATTTTCCATACAGCCATTTTTCATCATCAACTTGAAATTTTATTTTATTTATTATTTACAAATAATGAAAAAACTGATCAAGAAATTATTTCAAAAAGAAATTTTTTATTGAATTTCAAAAATTTTAAATCAAACAAAAGTGTAATTGATTTGTTAAATCCAAATGAAATTTTAATTCAAGATTTTAAAAATTATTATAATCAATTTATTTCATCATCTTCTTTTTCTTCATATTCATCATATTCATCATCTTCTTCTTTGATTTCTTCTAATTTCAATAATAATGAAAAATCAAATAATTTCCCAAATAAATTAATTGCAGAAAAAGAAATAATATTGATGAGAATTGGTAAAGAATGGAAAACAATCAAAAATGAATTCCAAAATGAATTAACTAAAAAACAAAAACAATTATTTATAAAATGGTTATATTGTCCTGTTTCATTGAAATTTCAAGAAAAGCAAATAATTCTTGAAGTTTTCAAATTGTTAAATATCAACCAAAATGAGAAACAAACTTTATTTTCAAATGAAAAATTATTAAATGATTTCCAAAATTATATCAAGAAATATGCAAATTCTGAAAAAAAAATATTTCAAATCAACTTAAAAAAAAAAAAAAAGAAGAAGAAGACAAAGACTACGATGAAGAATAAGAATGAAAATAAAAATGATAATTTCAAAATCAAATCAATTCAAATCAATAAATTTATTCTTTGTTTAAGATCAAATTTATTTCGAGATCTAATTTTTCAGACTTTTCCATATCAATTAGAAATTGAAAAAGTAAAGGAAAAAAAAAAAATTGAAAAAGAAAAAGAAATTAAAAAGAAAAAAGAAAAGGAAACGGAAATGGAAAAGGTAAGCGTAAAAGAAAAGATCAAAAACGAAAAAGAAAAAAGAAAAGTAAATCAAACGATCAATCAAGTTACTGATTATTTCACTTCAATTCCTGAATTTTATCCATTTTTTCTCGCAGAATTATATAATTTAAATATGACTCGATTTGCTTTTACTTTTGATTTTGAAAACAAAAACTACAATAAAAATAATAACAACAATAACAATATACAAGATATTAATACTAACAATAATAATCAGAAAAATATTAATACTAGCAACAATAATAATAAACCAACAACAAATAATAATAATAAACCAACAAGAACAAATAACAATCAAAAATCATCAGAACAATTAATTTTAACAATTACAAAAGCAAAAAGTATTTTAAAAACTTATAATCAAAATAATCTCAATAATTTAATCAATTTCTATTTAGAAACAGATGTTTCTGGCTTCTATCAAACAAATCCACTTTTATTCATTTCTAATTTATTTCATTTCTCTCAAAAAAAAATAAAAAAAATATAAATAATGACAAATTTTAAAAGAAAATAAAAGAAAAGAAAAAATGAAGTTAATGATAATAAACCATGAAAATTATTTGAACCATAATTTTATTTCAATTCTCATTTATATATCTAAAATTACTAATTTAAAATGAATCAACATGTTTATAATTAGTTTATCATTACTTTTAAATGAGACGAATATTAATTTAAATATAATTCTTATTATCTTCTATTTTATGTTATTTCTTTTCTAATTTTTGATCTTGTTTTTTGATATTTTTTCTTTCAATTTTAATCATAAATAAATATTTTTTCCCAAATTTAGAGATCTTTTCTATTTCCTATTTTTAATTTTTAAATTTTGTTTTAAAATTGAAATATATCCAAATTATTATTCTTTAACAGTTAGCTACTCTTAAGGAACAAACTTTCAACGAAATTTAAGGCACAAGAAAAATCTCAAATTAAGGCACAAAATTCAGATTCTAATAAAATAATTTGTCTAAAACAAATTCCAAATTTTGTGCTTTAATTTGAGATTTTTTTGGACCTTTATTTTCGTTTAAAGTTTGTGTCATAAATTTGAAACTGACTGTAAAAATATAATGAAAAATAAAATTAGATCATCTAAACTAATTTCGAAAAATAAGGGCCCAGTTTTTCAAATTATACTCACTAAACTAATTATATGAGGAACCCTGTAAATAATCATCAATAAACTAGAAGTTGATGGATAATCATCAGAAGATTAAATACTAACAAGGTGTCGTCTTTAAAAATTTTTATACGTTGAAAAAAATCTATTTTATTTTTTGTACAAAAATATGGCTAAAAAAATCATCCAAAATTTTACAACATCTGGATATTATCGATTTTTTTTTCGGTTGTAAGAGTAATTTGATTGAGAATTAAATTGAAATTTTTCATCATGTAAAAATATTAAATGTAAATCAGTGAAGATATATTGACATCTGAAACTATTTGATTGAAGAAACTAACAAACAAAAAAAAATCAAATTGTCATCTGATTGTTTGAAAAATTTTTTTATTTTCTTCCAATTTTTCAGTCAAAAGTTTGGTTAATAAATTATGAAGTAGAAAATTTTATTTAAATTACATCATTAATCAACTGCCCAACATCATATTGAAATCCAATAATTCTAGAACGAGATCTCGAAATTTGGGCCCCTATTTTTTGAATTTAGTTTATATATAAATCAAATTTATTGATTCTCAGGTAAACAATAATTCAATTTTAGATCTCTCTCTCTCTCTCTCTCTCTCTCTCTTCATTATATCTCTCTCTCATATATTTTCCTTTCTCTCATTATCTCCTTTCTTTCTCTCTCTTTCCTACTCTCTCTTATATTTTCCTTGTATAAAATTAAAAATTAATTATTCAATTTTTGAATTCTAAATTTTGAAAATTTTTTTAGTTATTAAATTAATACTTTAAATAATTTAATAAATTTTTTTTGAAAATATATTTTTCAATCGTAAATTTTGATTATTGATAATCAATATTCTCAATTTGTTTACAAAATACAAAATATTTTCAATTTAATTATTTTCATTTTTGAAATAAACTAAAATTCAAAATTTTTAACACAGTATAAACATATTTAAATAATCAAAATATTACTAACTTTTTATTTAAATTTTGAAATAATTAATATTTTAAAAACAATAAAAATCATTTTTCCATCTATTAGGATTTTGTTTTTCTTTTGATTTTTTAAATTATTTAACGTGTTAAAGTTTGATCAAAATTATTTTCGAAAAATTGATATTCTGTTAACGTTGGGTTCTTAAAAATAGATAAACTCAAATCAAATTATGTTGGTGATTTCTAAATAAACTCTGTTTTAGTCAAAGGTGCCCAATGTTTTTTTCAAATAATAATTATTTTATATAATTGGCCTTTGAAGAACGAATAAGAAATAAACAGAATAATACACATCAAAGAATTGTTGATATATGTTTGAAAGAAAACTAATTTATTAATAAATTTTCAAAAAAATTGAAAAACTCAAATTCTTTGGGCATATTCAAAAAAATTGAGAAAAAAAACAAAGTTCGTTTTGAACTTCTACTGATATTTGAATAATAAATAAGAAAACATTTTTCACTTCATTTTTCAGACTTTTTTTTTTATAAACCAAGTCTCCAAACGAAGTTTGTTGGTATTTGTGGTCTCTATTTGGAAAAGGAAAAGAAAACGAAGTGAAAATTTTTTACCATTCATTATATACAAACATCAAGATCAAAGATCTTCAGAGAATTCCAATAGAAATCAATATGATTTCTCAACAATAATTTCCATGGTTTCAATAATCTTAGAATAACACTTTTTTACCAAGTGATTATTGATCTTGTAATAAAAAAAATTTTTGCAACTGAATTAGGTTTTAAAAAAAAAATCGAAAAAAAAAAAAAATGTGTAAAAACAAAAATGTAAAAAAATGATTTCAATTTTGAAAATTTCCAAAATAAATTTTTTCATCTAATATCTATGCAAACCCTTTAAACGGATGTATTTTACCCATTCCAACTGGGCACCTTTGACTTAAAAATAGTTTATGTGATTAATCAATGGTCCTTAGAAAATTTCTACAAATTTAACTATATTCATTTTTTTGAATTGCTCTTATCAAAATTTAATACATATCTCAATATATTAATATTGATAATTATTTTTTTTTTTTTTGTTTTGTTAGTATTGTAATTTTGAAAAAAATGTTAATATTTCAAACAATGAATGAGTTTTAATTTGGTATTTTTTTCTAGGATTGATTCAAATAGATTTTTTATTTTTCAAAAATTGAATTTTAATGTGTTCAAAATTATGAATTAAGGTTGAGGATAATTTTAATCTTTGAAGAAAAAATTTTCAGATTTTGGATAACTTTTCTCAAAATATAATTTTGAAATCTGATTATGTATAAATCTCAAATTCACAAAATTTTGAAAATTTAAATAGTTTTTACGGATTTCCTGAGATAATTTACTTAAGATATCAGTACTCTACTACAATGAGACAAAATTTTAATAAACGATATTGATGTGATTCTTAAATTACAAATTTAGTAGACGTCAAAATTCAAGTTTCAATAAATTCTTATTGACACATAAAAACAAAATTGAAAATTTTTTATGTGAGATCAATTTTTTTTTTCCCATTTTTTCTTAAAAATTAAACAGATAAAATAATCTTATTTCTCACATTATAATGACTTTTAATCCTGTTTATTACCATTTTCAATCATTATTAAACACTAACAAGTCTTTATTACTAGAAATATTAATCTAATAGATAGTTGAAAATAATATAACATATAAACTCTTTTTCAGTCAAAGGGGCGCAGTTTTATTGAAGAAATGGAAGACATTCTATGAGTTTAATTCAATTACTCTTATCAAACTAAAATTTTCAATTTTTCAGATCAAAATCATTTTTTCTCATTTTATAAAAATTTGTTTTTTTTGTTTTTTGCTTTTTGCTTTTTTTTTTTTTTTTTTTTCTTTTCTTTTTTATGTTTTTTTTTAAAAATTAAATTTGAAAAAAAAAATGTTTGAAAAACGAAATAAACATTAAGAAAAAGTTAAACTTTGTCTGTTCTTTTAAAATTCATACATTTACAAGTAAAAAATCTTATTATCAATGATTTTAATTTCCTAAAGAAATTGAGAATTTTGCACGAGACGTTTCAATGAATGCGGCACAAAAAATTTTTTAACATTTTTTTTTTTTTGAAATTTATGGTTCGTTCAGGGTTTTCTTTTATAATTATGGACTCTTATAAGAAGTTTATTATTTCTCGTATTTCTAAACAATCTAAGTTTGGTTGATTCTTAAAAATAAAGTGAGTTCTTCATTTTTGGCTGGGCCCCTTTAAGTGAAATGGAGTTTAGTATAATGATTTATTTAACAAAATATTTTGATACAATTAATTTTAAAATAATTTGAAAAACAATATTTAAATTTAATCTAAATAAAATTATCAAAAACTTTTTTAGTTCAAATATTATCAAGATATTGGACTCGGTATATTCCAATGAGATGATTTCATCATCAATAATATCTTCTCTTATTTCACAAATTCTTTATTATAAATAATATCATTAACAAATCAATGTTAAATGTTTTTTAAATGATTAAATTTTAATAATTAAAGAGAAATAAATTCAATAAATACAAAATTAATAATAATATATCAAATAATAGTTCAATTTCAATTAAAACCCAATAAATATAAAATTGAAATCTTATAAGATTCATTAAAGAGTTAAATATTCAGAGACTTTTTTTAGAAAAAATTTCATATATAGTATAAACTATGATTCAGTCAAGAGGTACCCAGTTGTAATGGGTGAAATACATGTGTTTAAAGGGTTTGCATAGATATTAAAAGAAAAAATTTTTTTCGGAAAGTTTCAAAATTGAAATCATTTTTTCACATTTTTGTTATTTTTTTTTCTATTTTTTTTTTTACCTAATTCAGTTGTAAAAAATTTTTTTTTATTACAAGATCAATAGTCATTTCGTAAATATGTGTTATTCTAAGATTATTGAAACCATGGAAATTATTGTTGAGAAATCATATTTATTTCTATTGGAATTTTCTGAAGATCTTTAAATCCTGATATTTGATTACATAAATGTGAAAAAAATTTCATTTCATTTTTATTTCCTTTTCCAAATAGAGACCACAAATACCAACACACTTCGTTTGGAGACTTGGTTTATAAAAGAAAAGTAAGGAAAATGAAGTGAAAAATGTTTCTTATTTATTATTCTAATAAATGCAGAAGTTCAAAACGAACTTTGTTGTTTTTCTCAATATGGCCTTTAGAATTTGAGTTTTTCAATTTTTTTGAAAATTTATTGATTTATTAGTTTTCTTTCAGACGTATATCAACAATTATTTGATGTATATTATTGGGTTTATTTTTTATTTGTTCTTCAATGGTCAATTATAAAAAATAATTGATATTTGAAAAAACCCTTGGTCTACTTTGACTGAAACAAAGTTTATTATTTGAGTAAGGTAATGAAACTTATCATTGTCGAAAAAAAGTGAAACACAGTTTTTAATTGGGAACATTACTGACAATTCAAAATAAGAACAATGGAAAAAAGAATAAATAAATAAATAAAGGCAAAATGAAGTATTCGCCACAATAACAGTTTTTTAAATACTATCTTTTGGTATGGGCTTTTCTTTGATTTATCAATTATTAAAAATTTGTTCCAAAAATTGACTATTTTTGAGATCTACAAAAAAACACCAACAATTTCGATAAATAAAGTAGATTTAAATTGTATTTGTTGGATTGATTGAAAATGATATAATGGGTTATTATTTGAAGTTAATTGGTTTCTTCTTTTAATTGATTTTAAATTTCATTTTTAGGTTCTCTTAATATTCCCAATTAAAAACCGTGTTTCACTTTTTTTCCAGTTTCACTTTTTTTCCATAACGGTTCTAACAATTCTAAACAATTATTATTTAATAATTTACATACAAATAATCTAAAAATTAGATCAACTTGATCTTTTATATTAAGTCAATTAAAATACAGATTAGAAATATATAACAATAAAATAGCAACTCTAAATTATTAAAATTCCTGGATTAACACAAGTATTACCGAAATATACAAAATAAACAAAAACATACCAGTTCTTATTTATATCAGACAATTTATAAAATTCGAATATTTGGTAATATCAATTAATAAATTAGAAAATTAAATTCAATGATAAAGTTTTGTATTTATCTCTAGATTGTCTGATAAAACTAATAAAATTTCATCAAAGAATTAACAATAAAATTAATCGAAATTAACAGAATTTTAGGCTTTTTAAGGGGGTAACTACTATTTAAGACATGATAAAAATTTGAGAGAGATGAGAAAAGAGTATTTTATTTTAGTGGCGTTGTGATCGTAGATTCTCTAAAAATTATTTTTAAAAAATTATTTGATATTTTCATTTTAGTAATGCTAAACAATCTAAAAAAAGAGAAAATATTGATAAAATTGGTTCGATTTTTTTTTTTTTTTATTTAATAGTTTTTTTTTTTGTGAGGAGAGATAATTTTAGATTCTTGTAATAAAACTTATACATATTTTATAGTTTAAACTTTGATAAAATATAATCATATTCAATTCTCCAATTCTGACAAATCCAACTGTTCAAAATCCGTAGAAGTAATGTTTTTTTTGGATAATTATAATTTTTTGGAAACCTTCTAGCTATTAAAACCCCCACTTCGTATTTCCTTTTTCGATTATCCCAATTTTAATGCCTTGTTATTCCTTTTAAATAAAAAAAACTTTTATCCCAAATTTCACTGATATAAAAATATTTCTATATCTTTTTGTTGTCATGATTATTAAAAATTCATTCACTGATGAATAAATAAAATATGATTAAATTAAATGTCAAAATAAAATGTTGAGATAAGGATAAAAGATAAGTCATTCAACATTCGAAACAATATTTTTTGCAATTCAACTCAGCATTATATAGTGAAAATTTCTTTGGTACTTTTGAAAAAAAAATTTAAAAAATCTATTGAATGAATTACAAAAAATATACAAATCAATGAGATTACATCCAGAAATAAAAAATGTTGTTTTCTGATCCTCTTCCAAATTGTAAAAAAAATGTAAAATTTTATTTCACTTTAGGCTACTCCCTTAAAATTTCAATTGACCACTCATAAACCAAATTTTTTTATAACACACCAACCAATTTATTCGTCTTACACTTGTCAATCAGGATTTTCTGAAAAAAATTAAACTCAAATGTCAAAAATTACAATTTTTCATGAAATGATATGTAAAATTCACTTACAAAGTTGATTATCTATCAGATAGAGAACCACACGATTAAGTCTTCTCACATCTTAAACTAAAATTCAAAATTTTCCACAGAGTTAAAACGTTCCAAACAATCACAATAATACAATTTCATTGAAATTGGAGATAATTTTGATTTTTGTAAAATATGAAAATCATTTTTTCATCTTTTTAGTTTTTGTTTTCATTTCATTCTTTGAATTACGTAATTTGTTTCGTTGGATCAAAAATTTTTTGAACGATTGATATTATGGTTAAAGTTGAAAGTTGTTTGAAATAGAAGAACTCAAATAAAATTAGTTGGTAGTATCTAACCATTTGATCGATCAATAATCCTAATAGAATTTAAACAAATTTACTAATGTATTTTTTTGTTTTGCTCTCTCCAAAATTTTTGACACACCCTTGATTTATTTGTATTGATAATTATTTATTTATTGTTTTGTGAGTATTGTAATTTATAAAGAAGAGTTAAAATTTCAATTAGTGGACGGTTCTAATTTGGTAAATCTTCTTGAATTGATTAAATAAGTTTTTTTTTTCAAAAATTGAATTTTGGTGTGTTAAAAATTTTGAATTGGGGTTTAGATACGGTAATAATTTTTCTAATTTAAGGGATTAGCGTCTACCAAGGAGAAGCCTAGATTCAAAGTATGTTGTTATTGGACCAAATCACATTTAGTGTTACATGGTTCAAATGTCTCGAAAAAATCGATTGCAAAGTAGTAATATTTATTGATTTCATCAATTAAAAATGATATTTGTATTCGAAAAACCTAGCAAATTGAGAATAAAATCTGCATTTCGCCATAAATTTTATGATTGAATTATCAATATTCAGACTACAAAGTCATAAAATATCTTTCTTAAATTTATGGCGAAATGTAGATTAGTTACTAAAAAATTCGTTTTTTTTTAAAAATTAAATAATTAACGAATAAAGTTTTTTGTCAAATTATTTCTCAAATCATGGAAATATATTGATGCTATAATTAGACTTATCAAAAGCAAACAAAACTAATCAGTCTTTGTACTTTTATGGCGATGATTATTGAGTTAATCTTTGAAATTAAAAAATTCTAAAAATAGTTACTTTTGGAAGTTCTAAATCTAAATTATTAAATATCGCAATACTGTATTTTATGTTTTTATTTTTAGATTTGGTAAAGGAATTAAAAAAAAAAGTTTCAAAATGAAATTTTTTAATTGTGGTCATTAGTAAAAAATGCAATAATTTATTGTGCAAAAAGATTTATAATAGATTTTTTAGAGCTATTCGAGCCATGGTGCACTAATACCATTGATACCCAATTACAACATACTTTGATTATAGAGAAATCTATGGTGAAGCTAACCCCTTAAGGCACAAAACAATCTGAAATTTAAGGCACAAAAAAAATTCAAATTAAGACACAAAATTTGGATTTTTTTTTTTACAATTGATTTTACTAGAATCTGAATTTTGTGCCTTAATTTGAGATTTTTTTTTGTGCCTTAAATTTCATTGAAAGTTTGAGTCTTAAAAGTGTAACTGACCGAAAAAAAAATAGAAAGACGAAATTATTAAAAGTCTTGGATTAATTCATTTATTACTAAAATATACAAAAGAGAATAAGAACATACCAGTTCTTATTTTATAAAACAATATATCTAAAATTCCAATATTTGTTAATATCAATTAATAAATTAAAAGTCAAATTCCATGATAAATTAAAAAAGTTATTTTTACCTTATCCGTATAAACGAATAAAAATTAACCAAATAATTAACAATAAAATAAAATGGAATTCAAAGAATTTAAAACTTCTGAAATTTGAAATTTATAATAATAAAGAGTTGTTAAATTCTACAGGCTGGATATATCTTTCAGTTTTCTTTTAATTCAAGAAATTAAAATGAAAATTTCAATTTTAATTTATTTTTTGCAAATTAAAGAAAAAATCATGTTAACTTTTATAGAATTTCAAAAAATCAGGTAAAATCTTTGATTTTTCTTCTATTCTTTCAAATCCTGGAAAAGATGGAATTTGATTGTACTCTAAGGTACTTGAAAACACTCCACAATAATATTTTCAAATAATTAAAATCCAAAAACAAATATTTATTAAATTAAATATATTTAACTTTTTCATCAAGTTTAAAAATTCTAAAAATTTGGAACATTTATTAAAGATTTGAATAAATGCGACTATGCAATTGATAAAAAAGAAAATAAAATTTGTCATTTATAATGAAAATATGAACATTAAGTAATTATAGAAAATATATTGATCACTTTTTGATGTGTATGCCATTCCAAGACAAAATATAGATTAATATTTTATATTAAATTTGAAGAATTGCTTTTTGTTTTTTTTATTATTTATTTTGCAGCTGAGGAAATTAATTTTCTCTAATAACCTTTAAGTTTTTTTTACTTTTTGAAATTAATTGAAAATTTTATAAATTTTCAATTTATTAGAAAAATTTTAAAAAAACATCTTTAAATTTTCCAGAATCAAAGAGAATATAGTTAAATCAAAGATTTTTCTCAATTCTTTTGAATTTTTGAAAATCGCTATTAGGTTTCTTTTTTAATTTAAGAAAATAAATAGAAATTATTTTTCAATGTTGTTATTGATTCTCAAATTAAAAAAAAAAAAATCGCTGTTAGATATACTTGAGGTTTCTGTTTTTTTGTAGAATCGATAGATTTTCGTTAGGTTTTTTTTGAGTTTTCTATTTATTTAGAATATCAATAGATTTTAGTTGGTTTTTTTTACTTATTGAAATAAACCGAAAATTTATTAAAATTTTCTGTTCATTGCTAAAATTAAAATAAACCTAGAACACTTCAGAAATAAAATATAAATCCTCAAAAAAACCTAGAACACTACACAAGAAAATAGAAAACTCATAAAAACCTCGGCGCTAAACATGACTTGACGTACTTGACGGTACTCTTGGCATTTGACTGCACTCTATTACACAAGCATTTGTTTAGATTATTATTATACCTAATAATTTATATATATACATTACCTTTCCATCCAGAACTATTTATTACAACCAATTTATTCAACCTGTGAATTTTTTGATTCCTTTTGTAATACAACCTGAAACAAAAAAAATGTTTTTAGAATTTCTGTGCTTGATCATGTTCTGACAAAAATTGTTTCATTTCGACTTATAAGGTTTCATTCTGAAACTTTAACAAAATCAATCCTTTAAAATCCTAAAAAATCCTATTAGAGACAATTACGGGAACTTAAGAAGTTTTTCAATCATTCCGAAGTCTAACTCGATTGGTAAAAAAAAATTTCATTAAATAATTTTATTCACAACATGATGAAACATAAAAATACTTTAAACATTTTTTTTTGTTTAAGGTTGTCTTTCAAAATCAAAAGTGTCTAACCTTTTTAAAAATAAATTGGCTGAATGATTTCAAAGAAACTATTTCCTCCAAAAATAAACATTCATTTTTTTTCAAATTAAGATCAAGTTTTTGTTTCAAAAACCTAAACTTACTCTTTTTTTCTTTACCTTACTCTTTTTTCTCTTTTCTCTTTTTCTTTTTCCTTTTCTTTTTTCCTTTTCATTTTTCAACAAACAACCACCAAAAAAACAAAACAAAAAAACCAAAAAAATGGGTTTCCTGTCTCAAACAGTTGAAAGATTTCAAAATTTTCGAACCAAACATAAAAAAAGAATTAGGTTTGTAAGAAAATTTATCTTGCCATTTACTGTTAATTGCTAAATAATAAGATCAAAATTTTCATCCAGCTTTTCAAAATAACCCTTTCAACTCATTAAATTAAACATACAAAATCTACATTTCTTATGAGGAAATTGATAATATAAAGCTTCTATACCGATTTAAAATTTGAAATTTAACTAGACTTGGAAAATCAGTTTTTGGAAAGCGAAATGAAAATTTTGTTCCTTTAATTTTTCAACAAACAGTATTATTGTCCCTTTAGGTGCCTTATTTATTTTCTTGAATATTTATCATCTCCATGATATCAAAAATCCAATGGCAATAGTAGTGAATTGTTTATTTGCTGCTATAACGATTTTCTTTGCTTGTGGCCTACCACAAGATAAAAGTAGAAACAAAAGGACCAGAATAAAAGAAAAAGTGGATCATTTTTATTTTTTTATTTTTTATTATTGGATCCTTGCCATTTTCTGGTATATACCAACAATCTTTTTTTTGGGGTTTAACATATATTTTGTAGACAACGACAACAAACCACTACTTTTATATCTTTTTGTCTTGTTTGGCTTAGTTTTTATGTCTCTGTTCGTTTTTCTTTGTTTGTGTTATGGTTTTCGTGTTTATTATAATCGTCTTGCAGCAAAAAAAAGAAAAAGAGCAAAAGAAGAGAAAGAGCTCTCGAAAAGCAAGCAATAGATCTAGAATCTCATCCAAACCAGAGGAAGAAATCCAAGAGAAGTGTTGGAAACGAAGATTCCATTCTTGAATTTAATGATGACCATATTCACCAATCAAGAGATCACCTTATTCATGCTTTACAATCAATTTCGAATGATGACGAAATGAAAAAAAGGATAGTCAAAGAATTAGAAGCATCAAAGCTTTCCTCATCAAACAAGAAAAGATTTGCACTCAAAACAACACTCTATCTTTATTTTAAATCACTTTCTTATCATTATTGGCTTTCAAAAAAGAATGTCATCAAAGAAACCAACTGTAGCAAATGCCCCGCCTATGTTAAAGAAGATCAAGGCTGTGTTTGTGGCAACTCCATTTATTGTAATGAGTGTTCAATGGAGCATCTCTTATTTGAAGCCGAGATAAAATTTGAAAAAGACCCCAATTATTGGGGAAACAATGTTGTAAAAAGAGCTTTCCAATTTGTTGACCAATTTTTTAGATCAATTAACTCAATTGAAGATATTCTTTAAAGATCAAACTTTTTTTGTTTTTTTTTCTTTTTTTATATTTTTTTTATATTCCTGCAAATTTTTGAAATTCTAATTTTTTGAATGTTTACGATTTAAAAATGAAATTTTATAGAATTTGTTATTTTTAATGAACACCTTTTAATAAACCTTGGCTTTTTTTTTTTTAATTTAATTTCCAAATTTGTTACATCAATCTATTTATTAGAATAATTGTGTATTATATCTCATTATTACACAAGATATTTTTGATTTTAATCAAATGTTTATTTATATCTCTTTTGTGACCAAAGCAATCACAGAAATCACAGAAATACTTTTATCTTTTTTGAAGTTATTTACAACAACTTATTATTGATTGATAAAATTTGGGTTTCTTTGAGTTCAATGATTTTTATTTTTTTCATATTTGGAATATTTTTGAATAAAAAGTTATTAAATTATATTTTGTGATTTATGTGATTTTTATGATTTACATGATATGTTTGATTTGTAATTTTATTATCTAATTATCGATAAAATCAAAAAAAAACTTTTCTATATCTTCATCAATATACATTCACATTGACTAATTTCCATTCAATTTCTTCGTTAGTAACGAAGCAATTTTCCAATAAATTTTCAGGTTTTTAGAACTTTCTATAATTTTTATGATTAACTAAAAATATTTTTCTCTTTTTTTTTTTTTTGAACCAATAAAAAAAAAATTGATTGAAACTGTTTTTTGACTATACAAATTATATTTTATTTCAAGTTTAAAACAATTATTGTAATTTTTTTTTGAAATTAAGTAAGCTATTTCCAAGAATGTGGGGCAAATTTATTTTAAGATATATTTATGTAACCCATTCTTCAAAATAGGATTTAAATATATAAAATCATTAATCATCATTTATAGATTCTTGATAATAATTCAATTTGTTTCTTATTATTGTATTGCAGAAATAAAATATATTAAAATTTATGATCTCGATTTTATCGGATATTTTTTTATGGTGAAAATTGGTGTTTATTATTTTCTTTTTGATCGAAAAAAATATTTTCATAACATGTATAATCTTAAAAAATTTACAATCTAATTAAAAACATATAACTGCGTTTTCGTGTTTAAAAAATCATTTGTTCCCATTCCATATTTACGGTTTTAAATTGAAATTGGTCGTACATTGGTTTAACCAAAAAAAGTGCTATTTTTTTTTTCATTTTTTGGGAATATTTCAACTAACATGCTTTGAATTAAATACATAAGTAGTTGATTCAATCAATGTTAATATTAAACTTAATTTGGTAGAGTTGATTAATGATTACCATCACTAAAAAAGATTATTTTTTATGAAATGTAAAAAAAAATACCCCACTTTTTTGGAAATACCTTATATTTTTTAGAATGAGTTATTCTAAAACTTAATTGTTTTATTTTTAAAGAGTATTTTGCATATTTTGTTAATAGAAAACAAGATTTCAATATTGATCAAAGAAAAAAAAATTTTGAATAATTTAGAAATATATTGGATTTTGATTTTTTAAAAATGAAATAAATGTATCAAACTTTTTAATACAAAAATAATTAATAATAATAAATACTCTTAAAAGACATAAGGGATTATTTTAAAAGACTTTTAACTTCAATTATAATTAAAAGATACCGAATTTTTTTTTTTTTAGGTTTTTTCAAATTTACTAGTAAATATTTTTTTTTAGTTTACTTTTAAAAATTTTTATGGGAGACATTCAAAAATAAAATCTTGTAAAAAACTCATTAATTCATTCAAATTTGATAAAACCATTACCATTCAAAAAATTTCTAAAGATAAATCAAATCTTCTGAGTGTAAATTTTGTTAAAAACAAAAACAATAAACCTTATAAAAATTACTTTTAACGCTTTCCATTGTATATATATATATATATATATATATATATATATATATATATATATATATATATATAAACTTAATTTCAAAAACAATGGCAGATTTTTCATTGAAAAAAAAATAAAAGTGTTTTGATTTTTTTTTTTTTTGAATAATAAGGTATTTTACCAAAGTATTTAGAGATAATAACCAATATAGATGAATAAATAAAAATATAGTCTAATCATTTTATTTTTTGAATGGCAAATAAAAAAAGAAAAAAATAAGAATAAAATAGTTGCCCCCAATTTTGAAATTTGGCTTATATAAAAACTAGATTCCAAAAATTTGGACCCAGTTTAAACCGTGGAAAGAACATCATTACTACAATTTAAATCCAATTTGGGGATAATTTTGATTTTAAGACTATTTCAATTTTGGTATTTTTTGTTTTGTTTTCGTTTCCTTTTTTACAAGTTATGTAATCTGTTTTTTTAGATCTGAAATTTTTTTTTCAATGGTTGATAGAAGGTTAGTTTTGAGTTTTTTAAATTGAAAAATAACATACAATTGGTAGATGGTACTTAACATTTGATTGATTAATTATGGTTTGTGAAATGTCAACAAATTCATCAATACATTTTTTGTTCCGCTCGTTTCATTATTTTGGAAATTTGGAAAAACCTGTTTCTATTTTTTTTAAGTTTTCTATTTTTTTCTTTTATTTGGATTAAGATGATTACTTATTAAAACATTAATACTAGGTTACTTAAATGTTGTTATATATTAGGTTTGGGAAAATACAATTAATTTGTTTTTTTTTTTTTTGCCTATTTTTGATTTTGGGTGTGTATAAATTTTTGGAATTGGGGTTTATATATATATATATATATAAATTATCAAACTCAAAAAAACAAATTTAAAATGCATTCTGTTATTTAAATATATTATTAATTTTTCTCAATTTTTTTGAAAATTATTAAGGTAGATTTTTATATTTTTCTTTCAAAATTTTGATATTTTGATTAACAATTTTGAATGATAAAAAATATCAAACTCATAACCACACTCAACAAGATTTAGACCATTGATCAATTAATTTTCAATTCGAAGATTAATCCAGAAAAATGATTTCCTCAAAAAAGTATTTCAATTATTAAAACAACTTATTTATTCTCTTTTTCCTTAAATTAATGAAAAAAAAATAAAATTTTTTTAGTTGTACCAAATAAAGCCATACCTAATTAATATTATCAATTTATCACCTAAAAATCTCAATTTTTTTATAATAGACCTTCCAATCTATATACCTTTCATTCTTCAAATTGGGATTCGATAAAAATACAAAATACATTGTAAAAAATATATACATATTGAACCACAATTAAAATTCATACTAAATTGAAGATCGATCAGCTCGAATGAAATTAACAAGTCACCACACCGAGCTAAGGTTATTTTTTTTTTTAAATTTCAGGGATAGTAAACCTTAAATTGTGGAACTCTTAGGAAGAACCTTTTACCTAACATTTTTTTTATATTTTTTTATGCAAGTTGGACACAATTTACCTTTTTGAAAAATATCAATTGTAACAACCCTTCTAAAAAAAATATTTTGAGTACCATCGAACATTGGAAATTTGATACCAAAATATCATCAACAACAACTCTATTTGTCAAAAAAAAGCTAACCGAAAATAAAACCAGACTTTTATCTTTTATTTTTCAATTTTTTGAACATTTTTTTTTGATTACATTTTTTTTTTTTATTATATTTTGTTTTGAATATAGGAATTTGATTATTAGGAATGTTTGAAATTAGTAATAAAATAAACCAATAAAATAGACCTGAAAAGTTATTATAATTCAAAACAACTGTTTTATTATTGAAAACCAAATATTTAAGATCACGTTTCCAAATAAACTTGTTGAAATTAAGAGTGAAAAAAAAAAAAAAAAATTCGACCAAATTATATTTTTGAAGACTCGTTTCTTATTGAACGCCTTAATTTGGGTGAATACAAACAATTTGTTATAACCAAGAAATACTCACCCCATTACTTTTTATTATCATTATTAAACATACCACGATTTTACAATTTTTTTTATCAAAATTAAATTTACAAATTTTTATCTCAAAGACAAAACCAAAAAATAAGAATACTATTTTAAAAATTAAAGTCGGCCAATTGAATTCTTGAAATCAAAAAACAGTTACAAAAGATTGAACCTAATAATAAAAGAAAAATTGAAAAAAAATTTCAAAAAGATTTCAGAATTCTTTTGAGTTTCTCAATTTAATCCAAAAAAAAATTAATTATAAAATCAAACTAATGTTTCCAATAAATCTTTATTTCTAAAGAGGAATTTAAAAAAAATCCTATTTTCTAAAATCAAACTAGAATTAGATGAATTAAATAAAAATAGGATTTTAAAATTCATATTGGAAATTCTTTAGAAATAAAAAGTAATTTGTTTCTTAAAAATTTGAAGAATAAAAGTTTTTTCTATTTGGAATGAAAATTAATACAAAGTAAAAAAGAAGTAATTGTATTAAACATACACATAAAATCAAGAAATAAATGATTTTCTATTGTTATTTTATTTTGATCAATTTTTTCATTTTTTAAATTGAAATTTTTTAATTGTTTTGTAAATTTCTAATACTAGGATATATGGTATACTTCCATTTTTATTAAAATATTGATGGATTTGGTTTTTAAAATAATTTAATAAAAAATTTCAGTTTCTCATAAACTTGAGAAATTCAAAATTGGTAAAACGTATTTAATACCTTTAAATAGAATCTTATTCTAAAATATAAAAAATTCTTTTTAATAGAATAATTTATTTAAATAAATAAAATTATTGATAATTCATATAGAAATGAAAATGGGTTATATTGTATATTAAAATGATATCAAAGAATTATGAATTGTGATAAATATTTTATTATTTTTATTTTAAATCTTTCTTTTTTTTTTGAATCTTATTTATTTTGTGAGATTTTTTTTTATATTAAAATTAATATTTTTGTTTTGATAATATTTAGTTATTTTTACTTTAACAAAAATAGATTTTTTCTATTTAATATTTATTGCTTTATTTTGATATTGATAATATTTATTTATTTCTAATTTGATAATTTTTGACTTTTTTAGAGAACCGGTATGGGCAAGTGGCAACACAACCCAGTGTACAATCTGAAGGCCGGGGTTCTATTCCCTTAACCATTATTTCTTATTGTTTACCATTTTCTCAAATAGCCACCACGGTTTACAGTCAGTTTCACCATTAAGGTACAAAAAAAACTCAAATTAAAGCACAAAATTCAAATTCTACTAAAAATCAATTGTAAAAAAAAAATTCCAAATTTTGTGACTTAATTTGAGATTTTTTTGTGCCTTAAATTTCGTTGAAAATTTGTGCCTTAAAAGTGAAACTGACTGTAATTTTAATTAAAAATCGGGCTTATCCTTCTTAGAACCACTAATTCTTTGAGGAAATCGTTTGACCAAATTGAATCTTTTTGACTATTATAAAACTGAACGGAATTGGAACAAAATCCCTCTCAATTTATGGAGCGGATCCGATTTTTGGGAGAAATGACGAGCTCTCACTTGGTTCAACAATATCTCTAATTCAAATGAGGGATTCAGGCCAATAGGTGGACTTTTAGTACCCACTCTTTAATGGAAAAAAAAAAAAAAAAAAAATTTTTTTGACTTTTTTTTTGAAAATAAAAAAGGATTTTTCTGATATAATTTGATTTGATTTTTTCGAAATTATATTGTTTATTTTTTTTTTGTTACAACATTTTTTGTTTTAATTATAATTAGTATTTTTCCCGAGAAAAAATATTCAAAAAAAATATAAAAAATGATGCTATATTTTTCAGATCTACATCAATTGTTATATAAAACATTTTTTGTTTTAATGATTGATTTTTTTTTTTTTTTTTAATTTTTTGTTTTTTTTATGATTGATATTTTTTGTTTGTATTTTTTGTCAATCAAAAAGGTGTCATAATTTATTTCACTGATTTTTTTTTGACAAATTATCATGATATTTTTTGATTATTTTTGAAAAAAAAATGTTGGAACTGTACTACATTTGGAGAAAATGAGATCCTTTGAAGAGTAAATTCTTCAAAGTATTAGTAAAAAATAATAAATTAACTATTTTTGTTTGTATTTTTTGTTTTGTTTTTTGTTTCGAAAGAGTCAGATCCCAAGTCGAAAAATAAATAAAATCTCAGATTGTATCATTTGTTCAACAATCACTAGTTATAATTCTTCGTTTTGGTTGTCCTTCCAGACTCAAAATAATGAGATTTATCTAGTGTTAAGATGATATTGAGGAGTTCGAAGAACGATGATGGATAGTCATCTTATATCTTCAAACAATCTCATATTTCTTCTCTATTCCAGACCAAACTCGTCACACAACAAGGTGATTGTTTCGAAATCAAAACAATAAAATAACGAGATTTCTTTAAGGGACTTGTCTCTATTAAATTTTTTTAGGTAAATTTGATAGAGATTTAGATTTTTTTTTGCCAATTACTTAGATTTGAAATCAAAGTGAAAAAATTCTTTGTATAGCAATGAAATCTCGATAAAGGACATTCATTAAATTTAATTATTGTTTTTATAGAAATACAAAATTTTTCCATTTTTTCGCTTTTTTGAAAGTTACTTTTTTTCAACTTTTCACAAAAATACAAAAAATAAAAAAAATATATGAGCAAGAAAGCAAAACCTTGTTGTTTTTGAGGAAGACCTACAAAAAATAATTTGAAAAATAAACCTAAAAAGGTTTTTTTAGATTTGCATGAAAAAAACAGTTTGATTCGAAAAAAATATACAATATATGCTTTACTCAAAATAAAAGATTTTTATTCTTTTCTTGTACCATTCTTTTTTTTTATGAATCTACTTTTTGAGTTTACATTCTTTTGTTTTTGTCGAATTGGAAGTTTGATAAAGTTTTCACAAATTACCATTCCTAAAAATTTTTGTCAGAGTCAAAAAAAATCAAAGAAAAGAATAAGAACTATTTTTTAAAAAAGTAATTATTGATAAAACAAATTGAGTTCTTTATAGAGACAAGTTGGATGAACAGAAGTGAAAAGAAAATATTCACTAGTTTTAAATTATTTTTTCGTATTTCAAAATGAGAATAAATATTAATTTTGAGAAAATAATTAAATCCAAAATTAATCAAAAAATTCTCATCCTTTCAAGATATTTTTTTTCAAAAAAAATTTTTTAAAAGTCACTTTTTTTGACAGAATTGTAAAATTTTAAAAAAGCAAGAACTAAAAGTTCTAACATTGAAAAAACCTGTCTATTTTCAATTTTAAACATATATAAGGATAAGGATTTCTTATTTAGTTATTGTTCAAAAAAAAAATTAATCGAGACTAGTCCCTTAAAATAAAAATTTGAAACAAATTTTTCTTTTTCGAATTTGATCCAAAAATCCAAACAAAAACGTATCATGATCTTTTGACTGGTAATTTAATTGGAAAAAAATAAACATTTTCAAAAATGATCACTCATCTCTCTGAAGTTGATGAATGAAGTTACATACAGTTTAATTGTATCCACATGAAATTAATTACTATGATATCTTTTTCCAGAAAAAAATTAATAAGAGTTAAGAGTCCCTTTCAAAACCTAAAGTTTGCTTAAAGCAAAGGAAAATAGTTCACAAGTCAAATATATTGACCATAAAATAAACTGGGTGATATAAAGTCAAAACAAAAAAAAAAAACACCTTTTTTGGATTTTTTCTTAATAATGCAACATACACAATGAAAAATTAATTTGGTTTGATTGAAATATTTAAACAGATCGAAACAAAAAATGAACTTTTGTTAAGGATTATTCGAATTTTATTCCCAGTGGCTATTACTTTTATACCCACAGCACGAATTATGAACTCAAAAAAATGTTGAGTTTATAGATCTTTGTTAAAATGTAAAATTTAGGTTTTTTTTGAGTTGGGTAAAAAAAAATTTACTTTCCAAATTCAAAATTTTTCACTCAAAATTTTCGAATTACAAAATGATATTGGGAAAATTTCACTCCACTTTATATTGAAGTATGTTAGAGTTGGTGGTGAGTGTAGCAACCCATTTGAAAAGAAAGTGGAGTGACATTTTCCCAATATCAAAAAAAATAGCTTTTTATTTTTGCCTTGTTTTGTTGGGATTTTTCGAAAAGTTTTTGGATCAATAAATGATTGTAGTCAAAATCTTAAATTAATAAAAATTGACAATATTTTGACTTTCCCTCAATTCACTATATTTTAAAGGTCTTAATCTATTTACTGCTTTGTATTTCAATGCTCACAGAGCATAAAATTCAGCTAGTAGTTAATTACTTTTATTTTTTTTATGATCATAATTTGAAAACACAAATTATGGTATTTAATGATATGAATAGGGAAATGTTGAAACATAAGTGTAAATATTAAATGCTGTAAAAAATAGAGTTTTTACAATTTTAAAGATAAATAAACAATTCCATGAATTTATTCAAATTTAGGTAATAGTAAACCTAAAACATCCGTTTTGTTTTTAATCATGAATGGATTTTCAATATAAAACTGGTTAGGTAAATAAACACCAATACTTTATAGTATAAAAATGATTTTTTTGAAAAATTAAACGATTGATATTTGCCAAATGATTTTTAGATTAAAATTATTATATGTCTATTAAGATAATAAGATTTTATATTTACTATTACCAAAATTTTGATAAATTTATTAAACTCTTTAGTTGATTTTTAAAATTGTAAAAACTCTATTTTTTACAACTTTCATATTTATTCTTGTGTTGATTAAAAATATTTGGTAAATCAATATCAATTCTTTAGCTCTTGAGAAAAATATAAGAAAAGAGATATTATTTAATTAATCTTTCAGAAACTTTATATCCAAATTTCTCAAAGTAAATTTCAACACTATACATTTGAATCTATATCGTACTCGTATATAAATTATACTGTAATTGATCTAAATAATATTTTTAAAGTATGATTAAATATAAATTTATAGCAAGAAATTGGGAAATTCTGAATGAAATTGAGATATATGTACTTGGTTCAACAAGAGTTCTCAACTCCAAGAAAATTAATTAAAAAGATTATAAAGGCAATTCTGTTCATTTATTTTATATTGTTATTTGAAATTCAAATGCGATCAAATTTCATTTGATTATTATTTTTTCAATACAACAATCGTGATTTTATTTAGCATTCAATTGTTCACCCAAAAAATCAAATCGAAATAAAAAAACATCAAAAAAACAAAGGGAGCTCACAAATTAAAATCTCTTTCTTTGAAAGTTCCGTTTTGTTAAAAAAAAATAGAAAGGAAAAATGAAGTGAAAATTGTTTTCTATTGATTATTCAAATACCAAGAGAAGTACAAAACGATCATTATTGTTTTTCTCAATTTCCCCTAAGAATTTGAGTTTTTCAATTTTTAAGAAAAGCTATTGATTAATTAGTTTTCAATTAAACAGATATCAACAATTCTTTGGTGTGTATTATTCTACTTATTTCTTATTTTTTCTTCAAATATCAATTATATAAAATAATTGATATTTGAAAAAAATTTTTTAGGTTCATAAACTGAAACAGAGTTTATATTTTTTTTTCAAAATAAAAGTTCAACATTTTACTCTTTAGCACTTTTTTTGGTACACCTTGTATTTATTTGGCCATTTTTTTGTTATTTACACTTTTTTTTTAATCTGTGGAAAATGATTTTGTAGAGACATTTTTGAAATGTTGGAAAGTTACAAAATTTAAAACAATGAGAGATTAAGGGATTAGTGTCTACCAAGGAGAGGCCTAGGAACAAAGTATGTTGTTATTGGAACCGAACCACATTAGTGAGACATGGTTCAAATGTCTCTAAAAAATCGATTAAAAAAGTAGTAATATTTTTTGATCTTCTCAATTAGAATGAAATATGTATTAGTAAAAAACCCCAACAATTTAAGAATAAAATCTGCTTTTCGGAATAAATTTAAATGTTGGGTTATCAATATTCAGACTACAAAGCCACAAAATATCTTTCAAAAATTTGTGGTGAAAGGAAGATTAGTTCCTAAAAAAATTAAGTTTTTTTTAAAAAATTTTATAATTAACGAATAAAGTTTTTTGACAAATTATTTCTCAAATCATGGAAATATATTGATGCTACAAGTAGCTAAATCAAAAGCAAACAAAACTAATCAGTCTTTGGGCTTTTATGTTGATGATTATTGAGTTAATCTTTGAAATTAAAAAAAATATAAAAATATTTACTTTTGGAAGTTCTAAATCTAAATTATTAAATACCAGAATACTGATATTTTTGTTTTATTTCTGTCTTTATATTTGGAAAATGACTTTTAAAAAAATTTTTTTACCAAATGAAACTTTTTTAATTGTGATCATTAGTAAAAAATGAAATAATATCTTGTGCAATAAGATTTATAATAGATTTTTTCGAGTCACAGAAACTATTTGAGGAATGGGGTACTAATATCATTTACAACCAATTACAACATACTTTGATTATAGAGAAATCTAAATTGATGCTAATCCCTTAAATAGATAAATGTTTGGGTTTTATTTTTAACTTTTGAATCTGATTTCTTTTAAGATTGATTGGACATATCATGATTTTCTTTGTGTTTATGTTTGTTGTTTGATTTGGAGAAATTTTTTTTTTAATTTTTGTAAAGATAAAATGTGTGTTTATAAGAGACAAGCTCAATTGAGATTTGATTTTTTCGAATTATTATTCTGGATTTGTGTTTGTGCGGGAAAGATCTGAATTTTTTTTTAGACTGTTATATATTTGGATTTATTTATATTATTTGATGCAAAATAAATAGAAACAAAATTGTCTTTTTGTTTTACAATCAAAAGGTTTTTAATTCCTGAAAAATTTCAATATTTTAAATTCAAAAATCAAGTTTAAGGGTTTAGTAAACTAAAAAAAAATCTAAAAGTAGGATTAATAATAATTCAAATAAACAATTAACACATCTTGATATTGAAAAATAAAGTAAAAATCTGATTACTACAATACCAAACTTACGATTCAATACAATTTTCAGAAATGAATTATTGTTATTAAAAATCTGATCGTTTTTTGTATTTTTGAAAAGTTTAAAGTCGAATATATTTCTGAATTATTTGTAAAAAAAATTATTTTCTTTGATTGAAGATTGAATTCTTATTGCTTGTAAAGGAAGTATACAATAATACACTTTAAAATTAAAACCGCTAAGTTCAAGAATAATTCAGTTTAGAAAATATACTTCATTTCAAAAAAAAATACAATAATTATTTTAAACTTGTAAAAATTATAATTTTTTGATTTCAAGTAACAGTTCAAATCATTTTTGTCTCTAGGTTGAATAAAAATTTCAAAGAAAAAGAACCAAACCCATAAATTAAAAATTCTCCCGATATACTTTTTGAGAACCTGGAAAATTCAACTTTAAATCAAAGAGAAATACTTTTTAATTTGATTATTTATAATCAATAATTACTAAAAACCCAATCTTATTTCTTTCAGTAAGTCATTAACAACCTAAAGATTAAATATATCAAATAGACCTAACGATTATTTCTCAATTTTTTAACGATTTTGCAACAAATAAAACCAACTCAAATACATATTTCTATTAAAAAAAAATAATAAGATATTATCAAATAAATGGTTTTAATACAAAAAGTTCCTTGTTTATACCCCTGGTATTTGAAAAAGGATATTGACTAGTCTTTAAAATTTCAAGAAATTTAAATAAATATTGGTGAATAAAAAAAATGATCAATTTTTTAGATCTTCAAGGATACAATATTTGATTTATTTTTATTATATTTTTAAAATCAGATTAAATTTTCAAGGTTACTTGTTCATAAAGATTCTCTGAAATTTACTAAAAGTGATATTTCTTCAAAATTAAATTTTTTTTGCAAATTTTTTTTTTTCCAATTTGATCCAAAAACATAAACAAAAAAGATCTGGATCTTTTTTACTGGAAATTTAATTGGGAAAAATAGAAAAATGAACTCTTTTAAAAATGATTATTCATTTCTCATAAGTTGATAAAGGAAATTGAACATCGGCTTTAATTGTATCCTTATGTAAATAATTACTCTATTGTCTTTGGTAAAAAAAATAAATAAGAGTAACTCAAACCTTAAGGTTTACAATCCCTGAAATATGAAAGAAGATTATCTTACGTAGGGTGTAGTGACTTGTTAATTTGGTTCTTAGCTGATCGATCTTGGATTTGGTATGGGTTTTATAAGTGGTTCAAAAAGTCAATTTTTGACAATTTATTTTTAATTTTTCCGAAATTAGAAATAAAGAGTGTAAGATTAATAGACTGGTTGGTGTTTAAGAATAAATTTAAATTTTTGGGTTGTTAAGGAAAAATTATAAATCCTTTTTTGTCAATTAACTTAATGAAAAAAAATTGTTTTTTAAAAGTACCAAATAAAACTAAACCTATTTAAAAATTTCAACCAACAACCTAAAAATCGCATTTTATTATTACTTATGTTCGAGCAGATTAATCTTATACTCTTTATTTCTAATTTCTGAAAAATTAAAAATAAATTGTCAAAAATTGACTTTATGAACCACTTATAAAACCCATACCAAATCCAAGATCGATCAGCTAAGAACCAAATTAACAAGTCACTACACCCTACATAAGATAATCTCTTTCCGATTTCAGGGATTGTAAACCTTAAGGAAGTAAGTACATTTTTCCATTTTGAAAAATTTTAATTGTGTGAACATTACTTGAAAAATATTTTTTGAGTGCCAACAGATATTGAAACTTTGGAAACCAAAATACCATTTGCAAGTCTATTTGTGAAAAGAAAGCGAACCCAAAGTAATTCAGAGTTGAAACTTATTTTTTCGATTTTTTGAACCTTTTTTTTGATTAAATTTTTGGTTTTATTAAATTTGGTTTTGGATCTAGAAATGTGTTTATACGAACGATTGAAAATAATCAAACAGTAAACCAAAAAAATATTCCAGAAAAGGTGTGCATTTGAAACAAATATTTTCTTTTAGAAGACCAAGCACAAAAGATCACCTTTCCAAATAAATTTGTTGAAATCAAGAATGAAAAAAAAAAAAATTGATAAAAGCCTATTTTCGAAGATTGATTTTCTTTATCTTCTTAGTTTGTATGAATACAAACAATTTTTTTCCTTAAATTTCTCGACCCATTACTATTTATTATTATTTTAAAATACCTTTTGTTACAGATTTGTTTTCAAAATTCAATTTTAAACTATTTTTATCAAACAAAGCCAAAACAAAGAAGACTATTTCAAAAATAAAAATAAAGGGGTTGAATTCTTGGAATCAATAAACAGTTACAAAAGATTCAAATCAAAATGATTGAAAAATTCAATAACAAATTTCAATCAGATTCAGAATTTTTTGAGTTTCTCATTTTACTGGAAAATAAATAATTATAAAATCAAAATAATTTGTCCAATAAACCATCATTCTTAAGAAGAATTAAAACAATCTCTGATTTTCAGAACTAAAACTAGAATTAGATGACATTAATGAAAATAGAGTTTTTTAAATTCATTTTGGAAATTCTTTAGAAATAAACAGTAATTTGTTTATCAAAAATTTTCCAAACAAATTTATTATAATGAATTAAAAATAAAACCAAATAAAGAATAAGTAATTGTGTCAAATTTTATAGATAAGATCAAGTAATAAATGATTTTTAATTATTTTTTTTTGATCAATTTTTTCTTTTTTTTGATTTGCTTTTTTTTGTTGGTATGAAAATATCTTATACTAGGATATATTCAACTCTAGTATTTATGAAAATACCAATGTGTGTGGCTAAAGAAATGATTTGAAGAATTCAGTTTCACAGTAATGGTGGCACTCAAAAAATGAAAACTGTACTTACCCCCTTAAATAGCTGAATGAAAATTTTGGATCTTTTTTATTTTCGAATTAACAGTAAATAGAGTTTTTGTTGAATTAATAATTTCGAAATTGGAATTAGGGGAAGATATGAAGCATATTTCCCATGATTTTTAATATTTTTTTTTCATTACAGCGATTAAAAAATAATAAATATTAAAAAGTGAGGGATATATCCAACATCTATCCTCTCAGAAACCCTTTTTTTTTTCTTCTTCTTCTTTGGTTCAGAGAAATGTGTTGGGTTAAAACAAAATAATAATTTGCAATTTTCGTTTTTTGACTTACGACTTGGTATTTAACACATTGCCTGATTTATAAAAATGTTGTTTTCCATTAAAAAAGAGAATACTGTGTGTGAGAATGAAATTGAAATTGTTTCTGAATTGATGAATTTGCAAATAAATTTTTTCTGATTGTATTTCGAGAGTTTAATAACTTCCTTTTTTTTCAAGAATTTACCTTTCTTTCAAAAAATTGAAAAAGTTTTTTTTGTTCATGATAATGATAAATTTGATCTGATTTTTGATTATTATTTTCGTTCATTTTCAGACAAATTGTTTGGATTGATTTTTATAATTTTGTTAAATTTTTGGAATTATTCTCTTTTTTTAGTATTTTTTTTCAGAATTTTCGAATTTGGAATTTCAAAAAATTGCAAAAAAAATCAGCTATTTTCTTTTATTGAAAATTTGTAAATTGCGTTAAGCTTTTTAGGCCGATTTAAAGAACTTTTTCAATTGAGGAATTAGTAAATTTAAATTCCAATCTTTTTTCTCAATTTCTTTAAACATTTTCTTAAGTTAATAATATCAAAAGTGCTTAACCTTTTTAAAAATAAATTGGCTGAATGATTTCAAAGAAACTATTTCCTCCAAAAATCAACATTCATTTTTTTTCAAATTAAGATCAATTTTTTGTTTTAAAAACCTAAACTTACACTTTTTTTCTTTTACTTACTCTTTTTTCATCTTTTCTTTTTTCTTTTCTTTTTTCATTTTTCCACAAACAACCACCAAAAAAACAAAACAAAAAAAAAAACCAAAAAAATGGGTTTCCTGTCTCAAACAGTTGAAAGATTTCAAAATTTTCGAACCAAACATAAAAAAAGAATTAGGTTTGTAAGAAAATTTGTTTTGCCATTTATTGTTGTGCCTTTAGGTGTCTTATTTATTTTCTTGATTATTAAATATCCACAAAATATAATTGCAATGTTTTTGAATTTAATATTTGGTATGATAACGATTGCCTTTGGCTGTGTTCTACCACAAGATGAAAGTAGAAACAAAAGTACCGGAAGAATAGAAACAATGGATCATTTTTATTTTTTTATTTTTTATTATTGGTTACTTGTCATTTTCTGGTATATACCAACAATCCTTCTATTGGGGTATAAAATATATTTTGTAGACAACGACAACAAACCACTACCATTATATCTTTTTGTCTTGTTTGGCTTAGTTTTTATGTCTCTGTTCGTTTTTCTTTGTTTGTGTTATGGCTTTCGTGCTTGTTATAATAGTATTGCAGCAAAAAAGATGAGAAGAAAAAAAAGAAAAAGAAGAGAAAGAGCTCTCGAAAAGCAAGCAATAGATCTAGAATCTCATCCAAACCAGAGGAAGAAACCCAAGAGAAGTGTTGGAAACGAAGATTCCATTCTTGAATTTAATGATGACCATTTTCACCAATCAAGAGATCACCTTATTCATGCTTTACAATCAATTTCGAATGATGACGAAATGAAAAAAAGGATAGTCAAAGAATTAGAAGCATCAAAGCTTTCCTCATCAAACAAGAAAAGATTTGCACTCAAAACAACACTCTATCTTTATTTTAAATCACTTTCTTATCATTATTGGCTTTCAAAAAAGAATGTCATCAAAGAAACCAACTGTAGCAAATGCCCCGCCTATGTTAAAGAAGATCAAGGCTGTGTTTGTGGCAACTCCATTTATTGTAATGAGTGTTCAATGGAGCATCTCTTATTTGAAGCCGAGATAAAATTTGAAAAAGACCCCAATTATTGGGGAAACAATGTTGTAAAAAGAGCTTTCCAATTTGTTGACCAATTTTTTAGATCAATTAACTCAATTGAAGATATTATTTAAAGATCAAACTTTTGTTGTTTTTTTTTCTTTTTTTATATTTTTTTTATATTCCTGCAAATTTTTGAAATTCTAATTTTTTGAATGTTTACGATTTAAAAATGAAATTTTATTGAATTTGTTATTTTTAATGAACACCTTTTAATAAACCTTGGCTTTTTTTTTTTTAATTTAATTTCCAAATTTGTTACATCAATCTATTTATTAGAATAATTGTGTATTTATATCTCATTATTACACAAGATATTTTTGATTTTAATCAAATGTTTATTTATATCTCTTTCGTGACCACAGCAATCACAGAAATCACAGAAATACTTTTATCTTTTTTGAAGTTATTTACAACAGCTTATTATTGATTGATCAAATTTGGGTTTCTTTGAATTGAATGATTTTTATTTTTTTCATATTTGGAATATTTTTGAATAAAAAGTTATTAAATTATATTTTGTGATTTATGTGATTTATATGATTTACATGATATGTTTGATTTGTAATTTTATTATCTCGGTATCGAAAAAATTAAAAAAAATTTTCTTGATCTCCATCAATATAAATTCACATTAACTAATTTCCATTCAATTTACAGCCGTTCCAAGGCTACCATAAAATTTTAAATTAAACACAATTGAGTTTTCTATTCTTATTTTCCATTTTCAAAAAATTCGGAAATAAGAGTTATTATTCCAAAAAAAAATTTCAATAATTGAGCTTTTATTCAAATTTTGAAAATTCAAAAAAAAAAAAATCAAGATCCCAAGAAACTTAAAAATTATCAGTTCAAAAAAGGTAAAGTTTTAAAGATATATCAATATTTACTTATCTTTAAAAATTTTGTCTTTTTTGAACAATATTTTTAGGCACTTCATAAAACCTTAAATTTTTTTTTTTGATGTTCTAAAAAATTTGAATAATAATTGATTTGTTGAAATTGTTTTTTGAATAATAACTCTTATTTCCGAATTTTTTGAAAATGGAAAATAAGAATAGAAAACTCAATTGTGTTTAATTTAAAATTTTATGGTAGCCTTGGAACGGCTATATTAGTTTGTAACGAAGTAATTTGATAATAAATTTTCAAGTTTTTAGAACTTTCTATGATATCTATGATTAACTAAAAATATTTTTCTCTTTTTTTTTTTGATTCAATAATAAAAAAAAATTACTTGAAACTGTTTTTTGACTATACAAATTATATTTTATTTCAAGTTTAAAATAATTACACAAATGTAAATAAGGTATGTTGTAAAAAATAGTGTTATTTCAATTTTAGAGATAAATGAAGAGTTCCATGTATTTCTCCAAATTTTGGTAATAGTAAAACAAAATACCCTGTTTTGATTTATGATCTCAATGTATTTTTAATATAAAATCGTTTTGCAAATACCAATATTTTTGTTTGAAAAATGTTTTTTTTTTTTAAATTTGAAAGATTGTAGTTTGCCAAACTATTTTTTGATTAAGGGACTTGTCTATATTAAATTTTTTTAGGTAAATTTAAATGAGATTTAGATTTTTTTTTTGCCAATTACTTAGATTTGAAATCAAAGTGAAAAACTTCTTAATATAGTAATGAAATCTTGCTAAATGAAATTCATTAAATTAAGTTATTTTTTTTATAGAAATAAAAAATTTTTGCATTTTTTCACTTTTTTAAAAGTTGCTTTTTTTCAACTTTTTGCAAAAATTCAAAAAATAAAAAAAAAAATATGAGCAAGAAAGCAAAACCTTGTTATGTTGGTGGAAGACATACTAAAAAAGAGTTTGAAAAATAAACCTAAAAAGTTTTTTTTTGGATTTGCATGAAAAAACAGTTTGATTCAAAAAAAATATACAATATATGGTTTACTCTTGATAAAAGATTTTCTTTCTTTTCTTGTACCATTCTTTTTTTTTCATGAATCTACTTTTTCAGTTTACGTTCTTTTGTTTTTTTTGAATTTGAAATTTTTTTAAGTGTTCCCAAATTACCATTACAAAAATTTTTATCAGAGTCAAAAAAAATCCAAAGAAAAGAATAAGAACTATTTTTTTAAAAAGTAATTATTTGATAAAACAAATTGAGTTCTTTATAGAGTCAAGTAAGATGAACAGAAGTGAAAGAGAAAATATATACTAGTTTTAAATTATTTTTCCGTTTTTAAAAATAAGAATAAATATTATTTTTGAGAAAATAATTAAATCCAAAATTAATCAAAAAATTCTCATCCGTTCTTGATATTTTTTTTTAAAAAAAAATTTTTAAAAGTCACTTTTTTTGACTGAATGGTAGAATTTTAAAAAAACAAGAACTAAAAGTTCTATCATTGAAAAAACCTGTCTATTTTCAATTTTAAACATATATAAGGATAAGGATTCCTTATTTAGTTATTGGTCAAACAAAAAATTAATAGAGACTAGTCCCTTAAAAGTGTTATTAGTCTTACAAGATAATCAGATATTATATTTACTATTACCAAAATTTTGATAAATACATTTATCTCTAAAATTGTAAAAACTCTATTTTTGACAACATTCATATTTTCTCTTGTGTTATTGTAATTTTTTTTTTGAATAAAGTAGATTATTTATAGTGAGTTATACCAAAATTTAATTGTTTTATTTTTAAAGAGTATTTTTGTATATTTTGTTCATAGACAATAAGATTTTTTTCTTCTTTTAAGAAAATATATTTTTTAAATACAGTCAGTTTCAAATTTAAAACACAAACTTCAATGGAAATATAAGGCACTAAAAAATTCTCAAATTAAAGTAAAAAATTTGGAATTTTTTTTTTTACAAATTATTTTTCTAGAATCAGAATTTTGTACCTTAATTTGAGATTTTACATATGCCTTAATTGCCATTGAAGTTTGTGCCTTGAGGGTCGAGTTATTAAGGTGGAAATTTTTTTTCTGAAAATGGAAAAAAACTTTTTAGGAATTTTTAAGCGGACCGAACACCAATAAAAAACCAACCAATCTATGATGTACGATCGATCTCCAAAAATCAACAACTAAAGATGAGGACATTTTTAGAAAAAAGCTCCAAAGAGCAACACTCAGTTTCCAATTAGAATCGTTAGAATCTACAATTTTGAAAACAACTATGTCAGTTTTGAAGTTTCAATCTATGGTTCTTTTTGAGATCTCGGTGATTTTTTTTTTCAATTTTTTCATTTTTCAAATGAGTTATTTTTATCGAAAGAATATAACATAATCCATTCTTGGACAAATTTAGAGGGGTTCTAAATAACCACAAATCAGATTAAATCGAATTAAATTGATTGCGAAATTCAAGAAAGCAATTTGATTTAAATTATTGAAATTTAACCATTTGGAGATAGAAAATGAGAAAAGATGAATTTTTGTTTTAAATTTTCATTTTTTGAAATTGAGAACTTTTTTAAAGTTATTTTTCTTGGTGGAATTTTTTTGTCAAAGAGATCCAATGGATTTTTTTTTTGTTATTTTAATTTTGTCAACCCAAAGAAGGACTATTTCACAATACCCTTTTTAGTCTCAGGCCACACCTTGGGTATGGAGTATATTCAGGGTAAATGACTAGACTCTGAAAAGTGGAACTGACTGTAATTAAGAAATATATTGAATTTTTGACTTTTTAAAAATGATATACAGTCAGTTTCACTTTTAAGACAAAGAATTTCAAGGAAATTTAAGGTGCAAAAAACCCTCAAATTAAGGCACATATTTTGGAATTTTTTTTTTATAAATTTTGTTACTAGAATTTGAATTTTGTACCTTATTTAGGGATTTTTTTGTGTCTTAAATTTAGTTCAAAGTTTGTGTCTTAAAAGTGGAACTGGCTTTATATGTATCAAACTTTTTAATAAAATAATTATTAATAATGAAAAATACTCTTAAAAGACATAATGTATTAAATTAATTCGCTTTTAACTTCAATTTTCAATTACAAGATATAGTATTTTTATTATTTTTAGGTTTTTTCAAATTTACTAAAGGATTTTTTTTAGTTTACTAGTAAATATTTTTATGGGAGACATTCAAAGTCAAAATCTTGTTGAAAACTCTTCTATTTATTTAAATTTGATAAAAACCTAAAATCTTTATAGTGAGAATATTTCAAAAGGTACAGCAATTCTTCAAATGTAAATTTAGTGAGAAAAAAAAAAAATATAATCCTTTTTAAAATTACTTTTAATGCTTACTTATATATATATATATCTATATACATAAAGGTATCAAGGTAATCAAACTCAAATAAAAAAAATTCAAATCCATTCTGTTATTTAAAAATAGTATTAATTTTTCTCAATTTTTTTGAAAATTATTAAATAGATTTTTATATTTTTCTTTCAAAATTTTGATATTTTGATTAACAATTTTGAATAATAACAAATATCAAACTCATAACCACACTCAACAAGATTTAGACCATTGATCAATTAATTTTCAATTCAAAGATTAATCCAGAAAAATGATTTCCTCAAAAAAAGTATTTCAATTATGAAAACACATATTTATTCTCTTTTTCCTTAAATTAATGAAAAAAAAGAAAAATTGTTTTTAGTTGCACCAAATAAAACCAAACCTAATTAAAATTATCAATTTACAACCCTAAAATCTCATTTTTATTTATAACATTCCAATATTTGTCTTTCACCCTTCAAATTTGGATTCATTAACAATTTAATATAAATTACTAAAAATTTATAACTATTGAACCACAACTAAAATTCATGCTAAATTGAAAATCGATCAGAAAGAATGAAATTAATAAGTCACCACACCAAGATAAGATAATTTAAGGAAGTAAGTACATTTTACCATTTTGAAAATTTTTAATTGTGTTAACATTACTGAAAAAATATTTTTTGAGTACCACCAGATATTGAAACTTTGAAACCAAAACGCCATCCGCCAGTCTATTTGTGAATGGAATCAAAGTAATTCAGAGTTGAATCTTAATTTTTTCAATTTTTTGAACATTTTTTTTAATGAAATTTTTGGTTTTATTAAATAAAGTTTTGGATCTAGAAATGTGTTTATACGAATGATCGAAATTAACCAAACAGTAAACTAACAAAATATACCCGAAAGGGTGTGCATTTGAAACAAATATTTTCTTTTAGAAGACCAAACACGAAAGATCATAATTCCAAATAAATTTGCTGAAATCAAGAATGAAAAAAAAAAAAATCGATAAAAGCCTATTTTTGAAGATTAGTTTTCTTTATCTTCTTAGTTTGCTTGAATACAAACTATTTTTTTTCCTTGAATTTCTCGACCCATTACTATTTATTATTATTTTAAAATACCTTTTGTTACAGATTTGTTTTCAAAATTCTTTTTTAAACTATTTTTATCAAACAAAGCCAAAACGAGAAATACTATTTCAAAAATTAAAATAAAGGAATTGAATTCTTGGAATCAAAAAACAGTTACAAAAGATTCAAATCAAAATAATTCAGAAATTCAATAACAAATTTCAATCAGATTCAGAATTTTTTTGAGTTCTCATTTTGATGGAAAATAAATAATTATAAAATCAAACGAATTTGTCCAATAAACCCTCATTCTCAAGAAGAATTAAAAAAATCTCTGATTTTCTGAACTAAAACCAGAATTAGATGACATAAATGAAAATATGGATTTTTAAATTCATTTTGGAAATTCTTTAGAAATAAACAGTAATTTGTTTATCAAAAAGTTTCCAAATAAAATTTTTTCATAAAGAATTAAAAATACAACCAAATAAAGAATAAGTAATTGTGTCAAATGTTATAGATAAGATCAAGTAATAAATGATTTTTATTTATTTTTTTTTGATCAATTTTTTCATTTTTTTGATTTCCATTTTTTTGTTGGTATGAAAATATCTATTACTAGAATATATTCCACTCTAGTATTTATGAAAATATCTCTGTATTTGACTAAATAAATGATTTGAATAATTCAGTTTCACATAAATGGTGGCATTCAAAAAATGAAAAATGTACTTACTCCCTTAAAAAAAAAAAAAAAAATTCAGGGATTGTAAATCTTAAATTGGGTAAACGATTGGGAAGAAAGTTTTTACGTAACATTATTTTTTATTTTTTTATATAAGCAGGATTCATTTTACCTTTTTGAAAAATTTCAATTGTAACAACCTTCTAAAAAAAATATTTTGAGTACCATCGAACATTGGAAATTTGATACCAAAATATCATCAACAACAACTCTATTTGTCAAAACAAAGCTAACCAAAAATAAAATCAGACTTGTATCTTTTATTTTTCAATTTTTTGAACATTTTTTTTTGATTACATTTTTTTTTTTTGATTAAATTTTGTTTTGAATTTAGCAATGTGATTATTGGGAATACTTTAAATTAATCATAGAATAAACCCAAAAAAATAGACCTGAGAATTTATTCTAATTCTAAAAAATGGTTTTATTATTGAAAACCAAACAAATAAGATCACATTTCCAAATAAACTTGTTGAAATTAAGAGTGAAAAAAAAAAAATAAAATTCGACCAAATTATATTTACGAAGATTCGTTTCTTATTGAACACCTTAATTTGGGTGAATACAAACAATTCGTTATAACCCAGAAATTTTACGCTCCATTACTATTTATTATTTATTTAACATACCATTTTTTGACATATTTTTTTTCAAAATTCAATTTTCAAATATTTTTATCTCAAAGAAAAAACCAAAAAACAAAGAATACTGTTTCAAAAATTAAAGTCAACCAATTGAATTCTCGAAATCAAATAACAAGTTATAAAAGGTTTCAACCCAATAATAAAAGAAAAATTGAGTAAAAACATCAACTAAGATTCAGAATTCTATTTTTAGTTCTCATTTTTATGGAAAAAAAAAATAATTCTAAAATCAAACAAATATGTTCAATAAATCTTTATTTCAAGAGAAATTTGAAAAAATAATCCTATTTTCTGAAAGTGAACTAGAATTAGATCAATTAAAAGAAAATAGGATTTTAAAATTCATATGAATTAGAATCCGGGGATAATGTACTCTTTACCCAAATCTTAAAATCGATTCATAATCAAAAAAAATTGCAATATTTAGGAGAGTCAAGTTGTTTGTTTAAATAATAGGGAAGATCAAGTTAATCGAACAAGAAAGAATGTAAAGATAAAAAATGTTTTCATTGATCAAGTTTACCACCCACTACAAAAATAAAATTTTATTCACCATTTCTAATTTTATTATTTTTAAACTCGTATTTCGCTTTAGTACAGAGAGGGTGGCACACACCCTCTTATAAACTAAAAAGTTATTTCTCTCACTTTTCAAGAACTGTAAAGGTAACCTAAAATTTCATAATCTATTTTTAGATAAAGTAAAGTCCTCTAATCAACCCGAAATACCTAAAGTATTCCAACTTCAAGACTCAATATTTCTTCATTGTCATTTAAAAAGAACCAATAGATACCTTTGACTTCTTGGATTGTTTTATTTATTGCTAAAACAATACCTAATTTTAGTACATTATCACCTGACTCAAATCACATTTTTAATAATTTTTTTGAAATTTATTTTTGAATTTTCAAAAACAAGTCCCATTCCATTGATTCCTCATCAAATGATAAAACTTTTGTTTTGAAACAGATTAGCTTAAAATTTTTTTTAAGAGAAAAAAAATTACACCCCACAAAGTTGGTAATTTTGAAAAAAATCTGTTTGAAAAATGCAAACATTTCATTTAAAAATTGAAGGATTGCTTTATTTAACAAAATACTCAAAATAAAAATAAAAGAAAATAGTACTGACATTGTTACGTAAGAAATATTGAAAATTCTTTAGAAATAAAAAGTAATTTGTTTCTTAAAAATTTCAAGAATAAAAGTTATTCCATTTTAAATTAAAAATAATATAAAGAAAAGAAGAATTAGTTGTATTAAATACACACATAAAATCAAGAAATAAATAATTTTCTTGTTATTTTTTATTAATCAATTTTTTTGAATTTTTTATCGGGATTGTAAATTTCTTATACTAGGATATATAGTATACTCTCATATTTATTAAAATATTAATTAATTTGATTTACAGTGTTACCAAAGCCACCATAAAATTTTAAATAAACAGATTTGAGTTTTCTATTCTTATTTTCCATTTTCAAAAAATTCGGAAATAAGAGTTATTATTCAAAAAAAAATTTGAATCAATGAGCTCTTATTCAAATTTTTGAGACAACAAAATAATAAAATTTTGAAGATTCATGAAGAATTTTAAAATATTGTTCAAAAATGGTAAATTTTTAAAGATCAATCAATATTGATATTTTTTTTGAGCTGTTTTGGACAATTAATTTTTAAGTTTCATGTGATCTTGAATTTTTTTTATTGATGTTACAAAATTTGAATAATACCTCATTTATTAAAATTTTTTTTTGAAAAATAACTCTTATTGCCGAATTTTTTGAAAATGGAAAATAAGAATAGAAAAATAAAATCGGTTTTATTTAAAATTTTATGGTAGCCTTTGAACGGCTGTAAGAAATGATTCAAAAAAAAATTCCATTTCAAATAAACTGGGGGTATTCAAAATTAGTAAAATATTTTCAATCCCTTTACATATAATCTTATTCTACAATATAAAAAAATCCTTTTGATTAAATATTTTTTTAAAAAAATACAATTATAGATAATTGATGCATACATGGAAATGGGTTATATTGTATATTAAAATGAAACAAAAGAATGATTAGTTGTGATAAATATTCTCTTATATTTATTTTTTTTTCTAACTTTCTTTTTTGAATCTTATTTATTTGTTTAAAATTATTTTTATTGATTTTAATATTTTTGTTTTGATAATATTTAGTTATTTTTACTTTAACAAAAATAGATTATTTCTATTTAATATTTATTGCTTTATTTTGGTATTGATAATATTTATTTATTTCATATTTTTAAATTTGTTATTTTTTTATTTTAAACAAAAAAAAAGAATTTAAAATTTGATGAAGAATTGCTATATTAATATCAGATTTTTTTAAAAAAAAACAAATATTTGTAAAAATTTTTAACCATCTATTGCATATATCATTTGTTAAATAATATTTATAGTAATTTTTTGTGAATTTTTAGAATTTTAATATTATATTCTGGAAAAAAAACAATAAAAGACATTATTTTTCTTACCAAAAAAATTTCAACTTTACAAATTGAATCTAAAATATATTGTTTGGATTTTATGGTAACACTACTTTTTCAAGTTAACACCCCAGTTTTAAAAAATAACAAAAAATGTTGATTCATTAGTTTTTATTGAACAACATTCAACATCCAGATCCAAATAATTTTAATTCTATTTTTTGAAAACTCAGTTTATTAACATAGTGCTATTTATAAAAATGTTGATAGATAGGAGAGTGGTTTTGCGAAATTCAAATTATTATTTTTTTTACCTTTCTGATTTTTTTGTCAACAAAGAAGAAAATATAATAACTATTCTTAAGAATAAATTAATAATAAAATGAAAAAGAATCTTATAAAGTTCAAAATTACACAATAACCATTATAAACTTTTACTTTATATTGAAAGTTGAAGAAATAAAAAATATTGAATTCAAAAATATTTGAAAAAAGTCCTGAATTCATAATTCTTGTCATAAAGGTGAAAAGAATAATTTCAAAAGTTAAATATATTAAATTCAATATAATATTCCACAGACACACAGATATATATATATATATATATATATATTCAGTGAGACTTTTGTATTTTTTTTCTATAAAATATTATTTGATAAATTTAATTAAATATTTCCATATAAATTGTTTTCTAAAAAATAGAACGATAATTTTAGAATTTTTAAACCGAATAAGCTATTCTAGTCTGTAAATGATATAGAACATATCTCAATGATTTTTTTTTATTTATTATTGACTTGAAGAATCAAAAAAAATTTTTATTATTCTTCTTCATATATCATAAGAATTCAAAATAGTTGGAATTGGGGAGAATCAAAAAAAAGAATTTGAAGATCGAATTTTTCGCTTGAACATAAAAACTCACAAATACAAAATATTTGTCTTGGTTGATCAAATCGTATAGTACCCTCCCAAATAACTGGTTTTTATAGAAAAATAATTGAAAAAATTAGAGAAGTTCTTTTTTTTTTGTTTATTTTTAAAAACAAATATACTTATTCAAAATGAAATGTCTTAATATTTTAAGTTTTTTTTACTAAATTTGTCATTTTTCCAAAAACTATAAAACTTTTCCAATGCGCCTCTATTGTGAGGTTTTTTTGTCAACAAACCTGAGGTTTCTAATAGCAAAAAAAACAATTGAATTAAAGATGAAAAAAGTTTGGGGTTGTTTTTGATTTTTGATTTCTGAAAAATATTTTCGATTGTTAAATTTCTGTTTCAACCTTAAACATTTTTATTCTTTCATTAACTGGAATGTTTTGCTCTTAGAACCCCCATATTCCTTAAAAAAAAAACTTCTTCAGCCAGGGGCATCGGAAAAGTTTTATAGTTTTTGGAAAAATGAAAAATTTAGTAAAAAAACTTAAAATATTAAGACATTTCTTTTTGCAAAAGTATATTTTTTTTCACAAAACTTTTTGAGAGATTTCAATTGACTATAGCACATTTTCTTAAGAATATTTTTTGTGATCAGATTGGTGTATTAAATGATTTTTTTTTTTTCTCACCTTGGGTATTTATTTGAGAATAACCATTCAAAAAAACTGAGACAAAATTTTCTAAAAAGTATTAACTTTATGAAGTGTCATGTCATTTTTTCCACTTTTTTTTTTTTTTTTTTTTCAACAATATTCTTATTCCCTAAATGGGCAACTCTTATTCGAACAATCTAAAACTCAAAGAAAAACCACGTTACTCTGTTCACATTTCCACTGACAAGCAAACCTACAACCCAGGTGAAACTGTGTATGGCCGCGGGATTCTACTGGATTGTTTCACTCACAAGCCTTACCTTCGAGCTGATCTCCCGCTCCACGATCTTGGGCTACCTTTTCTCAAGATCAAGAACGGTATGGGTGAGGTAGTATATGAATTCGATCTTGAAAAGCCATCGTTGACAAGTCCAAGTGTTTCCTTCCAATGGAAAACCGATCGTGAAATTCCTGGTGGAGAGTACGCTCTTGACATCAGCTTCAAGAGAGGAAAAGGTATTCCGTCATTCTATCGCAAGATCAACATCCGTTCGTTCAGTTTGAAGCGGTTCAAGAGTGAATTGACATTTGCTTCTAAGGGCTACACAGCTGGTCAAACTGTCAATGCACAATTAAAAGTTGAAAGATCTGAGGGAGGTATACCTGAAGGAGCTCAAGTTATTGGAACTGCACTATTAGACTCTCAAGAAATTTGGCGAAACGAGGAATTACAATTGGATCGAGATGGGATTTTGGATCTTAAATTTGAACTACCGAAGGAAATTGTTTCTGGTGTCGGTTCTTTAAATTTGATTGTAATAGAAGGAGGAGTCACTGAAACTACATCCAAAACATTACCAATTATGTTGAAAAAAATGGACGTACATATTTACCCTGAGGGAGGAGAATTAGTTTGTGGATTATTAAATAGATGCTACATTGAAACTTTTAATCTAATAACAGGTGACCCTGCAGATTTTGAGGCAGTTTTAATTGAAAAAAGCCTAGATATAAAACAAGAACAAGAACAAGAACAAGTAAAAGAAAAAAAAAAAGGAAAAGTAAAAGAAAAAGAAATTGAAAAAGAACAAGAACAAGAAAAGGAAAAGGAAAAGGAAAAGGAAAAGGAAAAAGCATTAGAAAATGGAAAGATTGTTGAAGGTATTGTCTTCAAAACATTACATGAAGGAAGAGGTCGATTTGAATTTACTCCTAAGGAAGGATGTCAATATCAATTACAACCAACCAAACCACAAGGACTTGATCCGATTGATTTACCTGAACCAAAAAAGCTAGGGATCAATTTAAAATTAACAAATCCTGGATTAGAGCTATCTTTTGGGAGATCGATCGATTTTCTTCTCGGTTCATCTCACACAGAAACAATCAAATGTGTTGTTGGTTTATATAAAAAAGAAGAGCGTATTGAAGAAAGGCAAGTTATGTTAGAACGATACAATGAAGCTAAGATATCATTAAATCCAAAATCATATGATGGGGTGTTAAGGGTTACTGTTTATAAAATTGAAAAACAAGATTCATCAAAAATCCCGATCTCTGAACGGCTTGTATTTGTGCAACCAAAATCACAACTTCAATTTGATGTGATGACGGAAAAGAAAAACTATTCACCCGGTGACACTGTCAAAATATCGGTCAAGCCCAAAGACAAAGAAGGTAAAAATACCCCTTGTTTCGTTTCTGTTACTGTGACCGATGATTCTGTTTATCAAATGGAGGAGAAAAGAACTCGGCACCCAAGGTTACCCGAAATGTTTTTCTTAGAAAATGAGGTTAATGAGTTAAATGATCCACGGTGCTACATCTTTCCCGATTTACCTGAAGAGATAAGTGCTGATCGTGGCGATCGTCAAATTATTAAAGGAGAATCGATGATTCATCCATCAACCAAACTTGATTTATTATTAGGCACACAAGGATGGAGAAGATTTGTCTATGAAAAGGCCCGAGAAAAATATGATAATGCAAGTTCTGGTAAAAAAAAAAAACAGATACAACGACTATTGAATGTTGAATATCAAATTAGGCCAACTTTTTCATTTTGGGGAGGCTGGTGGCGCGATGCGTACATTGGAGAAGATGCAATATCCAAAAGAGGTATCTTAACACTTAAATACCCGATTGAACATGGTATTATTACCAACTGGGATGACCAGGAAAAGATCTGGCACCACTCTTTCTATAACGGATTACGAGTTGCCCCAGAAGAACACCCAGTTCTCTTAATTGAGCCTTCATTAAACCCAAAGGCAAATAGAGAAAAAATGACTCAAATCATGTTTGAAACTTTCAATGTACCGAGATTAGCCATAGTAAATGAATCAGTCTTATCTTTAATAGCCTCTGGAAGAACCACCGGAATTGTTGTCAATATTGGTGCTGAAGCCATCACAGTAACTCCGATCTATGAAACCGCTTGTCTTGATTATGCAACCGTCAAATTGAACTATGGGGGGAGAGAATTAACAAATTACCTGACGAAAATCCTTACAGAAAGAGGATATTCATTCACCACTACAGCTGAAAGAGATTGTGTCAGAGATATTAAAGAAAAACTTTGTTATATTGCTCATGACTTTGACAAAGAAATCGAAAAATCAAAAAACAAGCAATCTATGTTTGAAATTGAAAAAGATTACGAGATTCCTGATGGTCAAGTGATCACAATTGGAAACGAAAGATTCAGGTGCCCAGAAGTTCTCTTCCAACCATCTCTCTTTGATATGAAACAAGGCAGTATCCACCAAACCATAACCAACTCAATCATGAAATGCGATAAGGAGCTCAGAGAAGAGTTCTTTCAAAATATTGTTTTATCTGGCGGATCTTCAATGTTCCCAGGATTGAAGAAAAGATTAAAAAAAGAAATTGCTGCTTTGGCTCCTAAAACAATGAAAGTTAAAATCATAGTACCTGATGAAAGAAAATTTTCAGGGTGGATTGGAGGATCAATTCTCGCTTCCTTGCCATCTTTCCAGCAAATGTGGTTATCTTTAGAAATTTATGATCAAATAGGACCGAGTATCATCCATGGAAAATACGAACTAGGGGTATTAAATAAAAAAAAGGAAAAGGAAAAGGAAAAGGAAAAGGAAAAGGAAAAGGAAAAGGAAAAGGAAAATGAAAATGAAAATGAAAATGAAAATGAAAATGAAAATGAACAGGAAAAGGAAAAGGAAAAGGAAAAAGAAAAGGAAAATGAAAAGGAAAAGGAGGATGAGATTGATTGGGATGAAGACGTTAAGATACTTGTTATTCGAAATGGAAGTTTTGTTACACATGCAGGCTTTGCTGGAGATGATGCGCCACATGTTTCATTTCCAAATATTGTTGGAAGACCAAGACATGTAGGTGTAATGGTTGGAATGGGTGGAGGGGGAGGGGGTAGAAACAAGGAAATTCCGGAAACAGTTGAGGAAATTGTTGAAGAAATCAATGAAGGGGGGGGGAAAGAAAACCCCAAGGTTCTCCTTAACCAGAAAAAGGAAAAAGGGAACTTTGTAGTCAAGAAAGAGAAGGCCAAAAAGCAATCTAAGGGCAAATTAAGAGTTGTAAGAGTCTATGCCCATAAAAGAAGAAATAACTGGTCAATCGAAGAACGAATTGATTTTACCCATACTTTATATTTTAGTGAAGTGATCAAGATCGAGAGAAACAAAGAAAAGAACAAGGAATATACCACAGATATCAAATTTGATTTAAACGATTCAATTTCCTCATTCAGAGTTTTTGTTGATGGCTTTGATTCACAGGGAACATTAGGCTGTTCACAGGGTTTTGTTTTCAATTGTGTCAAGCCATTTTATATTGAGCCGAAATTCCCTTTAGAGGTTGCTGTTGGGGATTTTATTTCCCTTCCACTTACCATTGTCAATTCGCTTGAACAAGAATTGAACAAAGTCACCATCATGACAAAGCTTGAAAAGGGTTCCGATTTCTTAATTGAGCAAGAACATTCAAGTTGGACGGGAAACATTCAACCGAACACAAGAATTGGCAAAATTGTTCCGATCAAAGTGCTTGATAGTAAAAACAAAGAAATATCACTTTCGATTATCGGCAGGGCAATGCAGCCCAATGTTCAAGATCAAGTGACAAAATCAATCACAGTCAAACCGTTAGGATTCCCAATTGAATTAAACTTTTCTGGCGTCTTGTATGATAATGATTCAACGAAGTTATATAAATTTCAAATCCCTTCTGATATTATTCCAAACACATTAACTATGAACGTTAGTCTTGCACCAAGTCCGATATCAAACATTAGTGAATCATTAAAATCTTTGATTCAGCAACCTTATGGGTGCTTTGAACAGGCTTCAAATACAGTTTATCCAATGGTTATGGCATTAAAATATTTTGAATCTCATGTTGGTGCCGAAGAAACGTTTTTGGAAACCGCCTATCAACACCTTGAGTCCGGCTATAAAAAACTAATTGGGTTCGAAAGCTCCAAAGGCGGATTTGAATGGTTTGGCGGAGATCCAGGACACGAAGCTTTAACTTCAATGGGCATAATGCAATTTACTGATATGAAAAAGGTCTGGAATAAAGTCGATCAAGGAATGATCGATCGAACAACAAAATGGCTGCTCGATAGAAGAAACAAAGAAACAGGCGGATTCGATTTAAATTCCAAAGCACTGGATTCCTTTGGGAGAGCGCCACAGCATACCACGGACGCCTATATTGTGTGGGCATTGACAAAGGCTGGTATCGGCTATGGGGAACTTGAAAAGCAAATTTTGAAACTTGAAAATGATGCAAAAGAAGATGAAAAATTCAAAAACGATTCTTATTTTATAGCATTAATTGGTTTAATTTTATGGAACGTTGGCTTTATTGACAGATCATTATTTTATGCTCAAAAATTAAAATCTTTTTTACAAGAAGAGGATGGGCAAGTAATCCGACCAATCAGTTCGGTAACAAATTCTGGTGGGAATAACTTGGCGGTAGAAACAACAGCAATTGCCTGCTTATTATGGATCGAGCATAACATGTTAGCGCAAGCAAAAAAAACAATTCAATTTATTGCAACAAAAAATCAAGGTGGAAAATTTGGTTCAACTCAGGCAACAGTATTAGCGTTGATGGCGCTGATCAAATGGGACGAGGCTACTACAAAAGTGAAACAGGATGGCAAGGTAATTTATTATTATAATGAAAAACCCATCGAGACAGTAGAGGTGCAGCTCGGCTTCAAAGACACAATCCTTTTTAAAGACATCTCGGCGTCATTGCAACCTGCTGAAAACGTTCATCTTCAGATACAAATGATAGGAGGAAGTGAAATGACATTTTCCATTTCGATGAAAGGTCGCGTGCACCGATTAGATAATTCCGAAAATTGTAATGTTTCTCTTGAAACCAAATTATTGGCACAAAATGGCCAAATCAAGGAAGGAGAAGCAACGGAAATTCAAGTAAAGCTGAAAAACAAATTGGAAAAAAAAGGTTTGGGAATGGTAGTTGCAATTGTTGGTTTGCCAGGTGGGTTACAACCAAGATTTAAAAAATTACAAGAATTGAAAAAAAGTGGTGTTGTCGCAAGTTTTGAATTGTTTGGACCAAGGGAGGTCGTTTTTTATTGGAGATGTATGAAGCCAGAGCAGGAAATTGATTTTACGTTTGATGTACTTGCAGAAATTCCAGGAAAATACTTTAGTCCTCCAAGTAGGGCTTATGTTTATTATGATGACGAACAGAAATTTTGGAATGATCCATTTGAAATTGATATTATTCCAAAAATTAAGAATTAGAAACATCAATATACATATATATATTTATATATATATATATATAAATATGCTCTTATATTTTTTCTTTTAAATTGTTACTAAGGATATGATCTTATTTATTTCTATATTTTTCTTTTTTTTTTATTTATTTTATTTTTTATTTTTGAAAGATCATTGATTAAAGTTGATTAATATTGGGAAGTTGAGGAAAGTAAAGTGTTACTGCAATTTTTTTTTTTTTTTTTTTTTCTTTTCTTTTTCTTCTTTTTTTTTATTTGTTTTTTTTTTGTAGAGATCAATTCAGTAGAAAAAAAAAGATCTTCGAAAATACCAATAATCACGAAGAAAATTGAGACTATTAATGTCATTTAAAAAGAATTTAATTATTCGTAAAAAACCTTCTTGTTAAACTTTTTTTCAGTGAAAGTTCAATAATAAAAAATCGTTAATGCTCATTTCAAAAATTGTGACTCGCTTTTTTTTTAGTTTTTTGGTATTATATTTTTTTAGAATTTTTAAAAATATCAAGTTTTTATATATTTAGAATGATTTTACAGTTAATTGTAATTCAGATTTAATAATTTGTTGTTCTTTTTGAATACTAAAGTAAATATATTTTTTTTCAATTTATTATTTCAGTTGAATCAAATTTTTTGAAATAGTATTCATTTTATTATTTACAAATTGCCTTTTAATAAAAGCTTTTCCAAAATTTTTAATTTTTATTTTTTTTTTCTTTGTAAATTTTGTTTTTTATTTTTTCAAAAAAATACAAATTATAAAAAAATATTATTTACATTTTTTTTTTCTTTATTCTATTGATAATTTTTATTTTTGTTTTTTCAACCAATAAAAAACTAAGAACCTGTACAATTATGAAATTACAATTTTTTTTATTTAGTTAAACTCAATAACTAATTTTCCATTAGTAATTCACATGAGTGCCTTGCTTTTTTTAAATTTGCAAAATAAACAGAAAATTTAAGAAATTTTCCGTTTATTCCTCAAATTGAAAAAAAATATAACGGTAATAAGAGGATCTTTAGATCAGTCCCTTCATCAAGAAAAAAACAAAACCTATATTTCTATTATAATTATTTGAATTTGGCTTATATCTTGAAAAAAATTTTAACTCTTAGAAATGGGTCAATGTTTAAACACAGGAGTGTATTTCCTATCTATACAAATTATTTTCTCAAATAATCTCTCTGTTAAATCTTTAATTTTTTTTATATAGCAATTGAAGATTTTTTTAGCTACTAATCTACATTTTGCAACAAATTTAAGAACTATTATTTTTCAATCTTTTGAGTTGGAATATTGATAATGGAATCTTTTCAATTTGTCTTAAAAAGGCATTTTTTTAATCTTTAAAATTATTTAAGGTATCCATCAAGTTCAACAATTTTAAATTTCAGATTTTTTACTAACTACTTAAATATATATCATTATTTGACAAATATTTCTTAAAAAAAAATTCTGTCGTTGATGTTTAAAAAATCAACAAAAGGAAATTAGGGGAAAATTCAATCTTTTTGATTATTAAGGATGTGCCTTTCCTATATCAAGTTGATAGATTTATATTTCAAAACAAACTTAAAGAAATTAATCTTAATCGTTTATTTTTAAACCAAGATAGTTTGAAATTTTTTTCATTAATTAACAATAGGAAAATCTAAATTCTTTTTCAATTCAAAGGGAACAGAAATTTTTAAGAATTATTTATTTGTTTATTTATTTATTTATTTATTTATTTATAGAAAGGAGTAATTAAAGAAAAATCATCAAATAAAAAAAAGAGAAGAAGAAAAATAATTAAAATATATATAAAAAATAAATTTATCATTTTCATGACCAATTAGAAACTATCCACTGTCGTTACGTTTTCCAGGATTTGAAAGAATTGAGTAAAATCCTTGATTTTACTCCATTCTTTCTAATTCTGGAAAACCTAGACACTTCCCCAGAATACACCGGAGGAGCAAAAACCCAATAGAAAGTTTATCAATTATATAAAATTTTCAAGAATTATACATAATTGAATTAAATTAATTACAATATTATTCCAAAATATAAGAAACTCTTTAAAACATAAAAAAAAAAAAAAACACCAATCATATATTTAAAACTCATTAAAACTTAAAATAATAAAAAATAAAATTCAATATTTTAAAAATTAGTGTGCATCTTTATTTCAAAAATGAACTCTCGTTTTGTAAATTGCATTTAAAAAAAAATGATATAATTAATAAAAACCTTTGAACACAATGAATTGGGGGTGAATTTCTTTACAAGTCATTGATAACTCTTTACACGTCAAATTCTGTTTTTTAAAGTCTCATTTCAAAGAAAAATCCACAATTCATCTGGGTATAATGTCGGAATTGTTTTTTTTTTCAAATCTTAATTTTCTTTGTTCGATACTTCAATCCAATAATGGTCTTTCTCAATTGATATATACATATCATTCAAAATCAAACTTTATCTGTTTCCATTTTTATACTGGTAGATTATTTACAAATTGATTTCTTTTTGTGTTACTTTTTTTCATTTTCCAACTATCCAATATCAAATAATAAATCAACCAAAAAATTAAAAAAATGAATAATCCAAAATGAAAATCACCAATAAGTAATTATCTTATTAACCATCAAATTCAATAGTATTGATGATTTGAGAGGTGTGTCCTTTTGTTTGAAAAAGGAGTTGATGATTTTTTGATGAAATTTTTGAAAATAAATTTAAATAAAGGGGTATTCGGAGTGTATATTTAGACTTCTCTCCCCATAAAATATCTATGAAAAAAAAAATGAAATGGAATTTTTTTAACTACTTTACTTTATTTTGAGACAAATTTAAGAAAAATATTTTTCAATCTATTGATTTGAATAATGATAACCATTCTAAAAAAATTTTGGTTCATTAAAACAAATTGGGACAGTCAAAAATTTTTATTCGTTTTTTCAAAAATAAATATTAGCAAAATGATTTTTGATCAAAATAAAATTTTATGAACAAATCCTTTATTTAAGAAAACACAAAGCCTGTATCAATTTAGTTATTTCCCATAAAGTGGGTCAAATTAATTTAAAAATATAACTTTAAACCCAATCTACAACAAAGTATTTAAACTTCCAAAATCATTAAATACCCTTTTTCGATTCTTGATAATAATTCAATTTATAACTTAGTATTGTATTACATAAATAAAAAACATTAAACTTTCTGATCTTGATTTTATCTGATATTTTTTAGAAGTGAAAATTGGTTTTTATTTTAATCTTTTTAATTGAAAAAACCGTTTTCATAACTTGTTTAATCTCAAATAATTTTCAGATACAGCCGTTCCAAGGCTACCATAAAATTTAAAATAAAACAAAATTGATTTTTCTATTCTTATTTTCTATTTTCAAAAAATTCCGAAATAAGAGTTATTATTCCAAAAATAATTTCAATAAATGAGCTATTATTCAAATTTTTGAAATATCAAGAAAAAAATTCAAGATCCCTTGAAACTTCAAAATTGTCAGTCTAAAGAAGTCCAAAAAAAATATCAATTTTTACTGATCTTATAAATTTACCATTTTTGAACAATATTTTTAAGTGCTTCAAGAATCTTCAATTTTGTTTTTCGATATTTCAAAAATTTGAATAATAGCTCATTTATTGAAAAAAATTTTGGAATAATAACTCTTATTTCCGATTTTTTGAAAATAGAAAATAAGAATAGAAAAATCATATCTGTTTTATTTAAAATTTTATGGTAGACTTGGAAAGACTGTACAATTGAATACATAAACTAAATTTCATAATAAATGGTTCATTTTACCTTTTAATTTTGAATTGTATTTGTATTGTTTGGAAGTTTTTTCCCTCACAATGAAAAGTTTGAAAATAAATCATATTTCCACTTTTATATTTTTTCAAAGTATTCTGTTAAAATGGAAAATGAAAATGAAAATTTGAAAAGAAGTAACCGATTAATTAATGAAAAAAATTGGTTTCAAATATGAAAAAGAGATTAGATTTAGTTATTCAAATGAAATTACAATCAATAAATGGTTTTTTTAATTTTTTAAATTTTCTATTTTTTATCTAATGATTATTTCAAAATAAATTTGCCAATTTTTTTTGTTTTTTTTTATTTTTGACTTTTTTTTATTTTTAGTCGAAAAATAAATATCTCTTGAGTATAGAACTGAATATTGAAATAGAAATTGTTATATTATACTAGACAACTTCAATTAATAAAAATATTTTTCTTAAAAATTTGATTTTTATTTTTTTGGGCCAATCATTTCGAAATAGATTTTATAACAGCATTTTATTGTTTAAAAAATCATTTTTATACGTTTTTATATTTCCAGTTTTTTATTGAAATTGATTGTACATTGTTTTCTCCAAAAAAAGTGATATTTTTTTTTTTTTTCATTTTTTAGAAATATTTCAACAAACATATTTTAAAATAAATACCTTAGCCATATATTCAATCAGTATTAATATTAAACTTAATTAGGTAATATAAATTAATGAATAATTTTATTAACAAAGATTATTTTTTATGAAATGTAAAAAAAATGCTTCAATTTTTTTTGGAAATACCTTATAATTTTCAAAAACAATATTATTTCGTTGCATTTTGACCTTTTAGAATTACTTTCGGAATCTAAAAATACACAAAATTTAATTTTAATTTAAAATTTACTAAAAATAAGATAATTATTTATTATGAAATATTAAATTCTATTAATTCAATCAGATATTTATCATTGTTAATGAACGCAAATTTATCAAGATTTATCTTAAATATCCTTTTAAACCAAATTGAATCATAAAATCTCCCAAAATAGCTATTTTTTCAAAAGAGTTTGTTTTCTACTAATCTTTTACAATCAAAATTTCAAAATAACGAAATATTAAGATTTTTAAAAACCAATTAAATTCTAAAAATCCACATAGAACAAACTTTATTTTAAAACATTTATTAATTTATGGTCTTCCCAAACAATGATTAAATTGATTTTGTAATGGAATCTAATAAAAAAAAAATTAATATTTTTATTAAAGTTTACAATTCAAAGTCAATTTGTATATTTTTACCATTGTGAAAAAATTGGTTCATTAAAAAAAATTGGGACAGTCAAAAATTTGTTTTCGTTTGTTTAAATAGTAAATATTAGCAAAATGATTTTTGATCAAAGTAAAATTTTATGAACAAATCTTACATTTAAGAAAAATCAAAATCATTATCAATAATAATTTTTAAAGGCAATATTAAACCGTTGTATTTTGATTTTTTAGAATTACTGTGGAACTCTAAAAAACAAAAATTGAATTTTAATTGCAATCTTTACTAAAAAAACAAGAGAACTATTTATTAGGAAATATTACAATCTATTAATTCAATAAGATATTTAACATTGTTAATTAACACAAATTTATCAAGGTTAATCTTAAATATCCTTTTAAACTAAATTGAATTGTAAAATCTTCCAAAAAAGCTATTTTTTCAAAAGAGTTTGTTTTCTACTAATGTTTTACAACCAAAACTTCAAAATAGCGAAATACCAAGAAATCAGAAACCATATAAATTCTTAAAATACCCATAGAAAAACTTTAATTTAAAACGGTTATTAATTTTTGGTCTTCCCAAACAATGAATAACTTGATCTTGGAATGTAATCTAATAAAAAAAAAATAACATTTTTCATAAAGTTTACAATTAAAATTCAATTTTTGTTTTTTAGAGTTCCACAGTAATTCTAAATGGTCAAAATACAACAATTTAATATTGCCTTTGAAAATTATTATTGATAATGACTTTGGTTTTTCTTAAATGTAAGATTTGTTCATAAAATTTTACTTTGATCAAAAATCATTTTGCTAATATTTATTATTTAATAAGCAAAAACAAATTTTTGACTGTACCCTTTTTTTTTAATGACCCAAATTTTTATCACAATGGTGAATTTATCGATTTAAAAATGTCCCAAAATGCAGATTTTTTTAAGAAAAAAATCTAGAGTTTTTTTTTTTACTTCTATAAAGTACCTTTTTTTATTTGATGAGATGAATTTTTTATTACTATTTTACTTATAGATTTTTAGAGTCAATTGAAGAATGGATCACAAATATGAATTATCTTGTTTTAAATTTCAGACTTCTCCTTCATAGAAACTAATCTCTTTTGATTTATTTCTTTGAATTTATTTTGAAATATTAATCTATCAACTTGATATAGGAAGGACAGACACATACAAAATGATCAATATTTTGAATCGATAATTTCTTTATCTTTATATTTTTAAACATAAAGAACACAATTTATTTAGATTTTTTTTTTGTTTGTAACATATTAATATCTAGATAAGCCATATATGAGAAATGTTCTAAATTTTAAAATTTTTGAACTTGATGGATAACTTATATCTCAAATAAACTGGCAAAATCTATTTTTGAATTTTAAGCTTTCTCGATCTCTAATTTTAATTTATTGAAGAGAATTGTTACATAAATCTTTTTTACATTATTTAAAATTTTGTATCAGAGGTACAAAAAAAAAAAAAAAAAAACAATTTTTTTTTTTAATATTTTTATTATTATTCTGATTTTTATTATTAAATCACCAAAAGTATCAAAAATACGGTTCAATTTTGAAAATTTTAAATTGATTTTTTGTGATTATTTTTTATAGATTTGTGATAAAAGAAGAGATAAATCACAATTTTTATTTAATTGATAATATTCCTGTGCGTCTTCAAGTTCTTCAACCACAAGTTGAGGGTCGTGATCGGCTGTTAATTCAATTTTATTAGTGTAAAAGAATTTAATTAAAATTTCAACACTTTCAATAGTTTTTACCGAATAATCGGTAACTGAATTTGCATTTTCATCAATTTGAGTGAACATTTCTCTAAATAATCCACTTCGTGCATATAATATATATTTATGAACGGGTATTTCTTCCAATTGCACATCTTCATCTTCATCTTCATTTTCATTTTCATCCAATTTGACTAACAAATTAAAATTTTTGGAATCTTCATCTTTATATAATAATAACAAGTCGTCGCTCATCGATTTCTGAGCAAAATTGTTGATTTGTAATTTTTCACAAACTTCTTTTATGAACGAATAGTTTGTAATGACCCCAGAATAAACCCATTTCAAAAAATTCAAAATTTCCAATTGACGATCATTTTTGTATTGATTTAAAACTTGTTCAATTTCCTCGATTGGAATTTTGTTTAACCTACACTCAACAAAAGACTTATGGATTTTGATATCGAAATTCTTGAAGGTGTAATCACTAAACTTTCCAGTCTGAAGAAGAATTAAAAATTCTTGTTCATGTGAATTCCGATTGGTTTCTGGGTATAAAAAAACATTGCTTACACTGCTTTTCAATTCAAAATTCATATTCTTTGGAACACCCTGACTTTGAATTTTTTGAAATGCAATAAAATTCGTATTTAAAGCGTATATTTCATTCCCCTCGGCTAGAATAATTGTAAAATCCTTACTTGACTCGATATTTATACAAGTTACATTCTTCAGGCCCCGTATTGGTAGAAATTCAGCCGAACCTGCCTTTCTTCCATTTTCTTTCTTCAAACCACTCGTTAAAATGCTTCCATTTTTAAATAAGATTATTGAAGCCTCCCAGGGTAGTGCAATTTTCTTAATTTCGAGTCCATCAATATTTGGTACAACTTGTTTTGTATATAAACTTTCATAATTTCCGGTGCCTAATTGCCCCAAATCATTATATCCTAAGCCAATTAATTGATTATCGAAAGTTGTATAAAATACATGGTTTGCACGTGTTGATCCATAAACATCAGAAACATTTTCGGATATTAGTATCGGTAGCTGCTGCACAGTTACATCTTGATTTTGTATTCCTAATTGACCTTTGATTATTATAAAAAAAATTGTTATCGTCGTTATTAGAAGAGAGAAAAAATAAGATCATTTGTGTACAAAAAAAAAAATTATTAATAAAAACTCTTGTGAAATATTTTATTAAACGACTACGTTCGCAATTCAAATTTCAAGTATTTTGTGTTTTTATCAGGATTTGGTGGTTGTTAAATCTCACAATATTTATTTTTTTCTATTTTTTCTCTTGTTGAATTTCCTTTTTATTGGGAAGAAGAGTTACTAGGGAGTAAAATCAAGTGGTTACCTACTAATACTGGAAGGGCAGAAACTAGTTGGTATGGGTAACTTGAAAATAAAAAGAAAGGACACAAATAAAAACTGGAACGATCAAAAAAGATTGGATCATAAAGAAAAAAAATTGGCAGCTACTAAACAACTACCTCTCAACAAAACACTCACGATTTCTTAGAAATAATTAAACGACAAAATTTTAAATAAAAGGATCGTGTCTGTTTTTTATTGAGTGTTCTTGAGAAAAATGGACTGTTGGTTTTTTTTTGATTTTTTACCAACTGTCTTTGAAAAACCCTTTTTTTTGTTTTCTAACTTGCTTTTTTTCTTTTTTTTTCTTTTTAATTTTTCTTTTTTTTTCTTTTTAATTTTTCTTTTTGTTTTTTCTTTTTGTTTTTTCTTTTTGTTTTTTCAACCAATGTAAATTTGGAACTTGCTCGATTCCAAAATATTTTTTTTTTCTTTATCATCTAAATTACTAATTTACCATTAGTAATCAGAGTGAGTGCCTAGGTTTTCCAGAATTCAAAAGAATTGAATAAAATCTAAGATTTTACTCAATTCTTTTAAATTCTGGAAAACCTAGCGGCTGTAAGAGGATCTTTGATCTCTCCCTTCAATCAATAAAAAAAAATCTCACAATATTTAAATTCAGCGAGATCTAAGAAGGAAAAAATGAATTTTTTTTTACTAAAAATTTTTCAGCTTCGTTTCTGTGATTTCTCTGATTTCTGTGATATCTCGAAATGAAAAAGAAGGTTGCGAAAAATCGACTTTTTGAGAAAATTTCACTTGAAAACAATTTTTAGAAACTTTACACATTGTGGGCCATTTTCTATATTTTTTTTTTTTTTGGATTGTGAGTTGGGTTGATAGGGTTCAAAAAATTGTTTTTAAAATATCAATAAGGATAAAATTGAAAATTTTGGATGAATATGAATATATCTTTGTTATTTTAAAACAAAGATCTTTTTCAATAATGACACTGGTTTGGGTTGGTATTGATTAAATCCACCAAAATTCCCATTTCTCAAAAATTAGAAAGATAATTTTTTCTTGACTAACACAAGATTTTGTTTTTTAAAAAATAACTGAATTAAATTTTTACAATTTTTATTCTCCCAAAAGATCCTTTGAATGAAAGATTCTTCAAAACACTTTACTACACTCAGCTTCAACCCAATTTCTCTTGATAAAATCAATTGTGTTTTGAGAGAAAACGATCCAAACAAAATTAATTTTATCAAAAAGGCACTAAAAATGTCAAGTACGTTTGGCATGGATCATGTTGTTCCACAAACAATTTGAGGAGACATTCTCCTCTTAGTCATGGCTAGGAGATTTTATTCAATGAAAAAACAAAAAGAACCAAAAAAAAATAAGACAAAACCACACTGCCTTTGTAATAATTAATACAGTCGTTCCAGCCCTACAGTGAAAATTTATAAGACCCTTAAATTGATTTTCTATTCTGAAATTTTATTATGTATAAAAAACCGCAAAAGGGTTATTAAAGCTCATTATAAACTGTAATATTTTATAATACAAGATTTAAAAAATAAGTTATCCATTTTTTTGGTTTTGGTTCCTTTGGTTCCTTTGGTTTTGGGAATTGACAAACAAATTCATTAAAATAATTTGTATTAAGGGACTAGTCTATATTAAATTTTTTTAGGTAAATTTAATAGAGATTTAGAATTTTTTTTGCCAATTACTTAGATTTCAAATCAAAGTGAAAAACTTCTTAATATAGTAATGAAATCTTGATAAATGACATTCATTAAATTTAGTTATTGTTTTTATAGAAATAAAAAATTTTTGCTTTTTTTCACTTTTTTGAAAGTTGCTTTTTTTCAACTTTTTGCAAAAATTCAAAAAATAAAAAAAAAAATATGAGCAAGAAAGCAAAACCTTGTTATGTTTGTGGAAGACATACTAAAAAAGAGTTTGAAAAATAAACCTGAAAAGGTTTTTTTTGGATTTGCATGAAAAAACAGTTTGATTCGAAAAAAATATACAATATATGCTTTACTCTTGATAAAAGATTTTCTGAGAACATGAATTTTTTTCTAAAATCTTCTTTTTCTAAAAATCTTCTAAAAATTTTTTATTGAAGAAAACAAGAGGTAAATGTTTTTAGAAGATATTTTGGGTTTTAAAAACTTTTATTTTTAAAAAATGAAGAATTTGTGATTGAATTTCTAAAAAGTAAGGAATTCTTGAAAAACTTTCCAGAATTATTATTAAATTTAGAAACTTTAAACTGATAAAATTGTTTAGAAACTGTAATTAATGATATTTCTTGAAAAATAAAAAGGAAAATAACTACATTCATCTTGAACATAAAAATTTTTGAAAGATCAAACTCAAAGATAAATTATTTAGATGTAAATTCACTATAAGATGGTTCCCCTTTGAGAATTGTGTCATTTGTTGATTATTTTCATTCTTCTATTTCCGAGTTGCTTTTATTTTTTTATCAAGAAGTAAAAATTTGTTTCTTGTGTTTTACAATTCAAGTTCAGAACAGGGTGTTGTAAATAACCAATGTTGTCAAACTTTAACGGATTACTAAAATTTAAGTAAATTTTTTTCTGATTTGAGACTTGGAAAACAGCAAAACCTACAGACAAACTTGGTTTGTATTGAAAAGGGGGCTTTTGAGATTAGGTTTAGAATTAATGCAAATGGTTTCAAAAAAAATTTATACTTTTGTTACTAAAAAATTTCGTCATAATTACAAATTTTGTAAAATTAAATTCTTTTTTTTTGTTAAAAAATTCACTGGATATTTCAAGATCCACTTAATACGTATTTAAAATTTCGCAAATAGCCCTATTCCTTGATTCTGTGTTTTTTTTTCATCCAATTTGTTTATTTTGTTTATTGAGACAGTTAAACAATATTTTTTTCATGACTTAAATTTTTGTAATAAGTTAAAGTTAAAAATAGGTTATTTCTATCCACTGAATACTTTTAGGCAAATCATTTACTGGTGTTTGAATTATAAATGGGAAAATTTTTGGAACCTTTCCCATTTATCTTTCATAAATCGAGTTTTCAAATAAGTAGGCTGTAATTTAAAAACTCTATTTGAAAAAGGAAATTAAAAATGAAGTGATTTTTTTTCCTATTTAAAATTCAATATCCATTATTTTTTTCTTTTTTTTCAACACACACTTTAACTTCAATTTGGAAAGAAATTGATTTTATTAAGAGTAGTATACTTCTGAATTAGGTTACTGGTTTGGAATTTCTGATCATTCAAAATTGGTTCTCAAAATCTTATAATTTTCAAAAAAAGTAAAAATCAATACAAATTTGATAATTTGAAAAAAATTGAATAACTTGAACTTAAAAACTTTCCTCGTTGGTATGTGAGTATTTTTTTGTTTACTAGAATTTTAAATTTAAACCAAATCCATTCTGACAACAGTAATTGTTGAAAAATAATTTTGGAAAAAAATTGACAATATTTTTTTACAAAAATCCAATCTGAAATTCTTTAATTTATCATATTTAAAGTTTAAAAAACCCAAAAAACCTTTTAAAAGCATTTATCTCTTGTATTCTACAATAAAAATTTTTTAGAAGATTTTTAGATTTAGAAGATTTTAGAAAATTTTATTTTTACTCGATTTTCTTTCTTTTCTTGTAACATTCTTTTTTTTCATGAATCTACTTTTTGAGTTTACATTCTTTTGTTTTTGTTGAATTTGAAGTTTTTTTAAGTGTTCCCAAATTATTATTCCAAAAGTTTTTGTCAGAGTCAAAAAAAATCCAAAGAAAAGAATAAGAACTATTTTTTTAAAAAGTAATTATTGATAAAACAAATTGAGTTCTTTATAGAGTCAATTTGGATGAACATAAGTGAAAGAGAAAATATTCACTGATTTTAAATTATTTTTCCGTTTTTTAAAATGAGAATAAATATTATTTTTGAGAAAATAATTAAATCCAAAATTAATCAAAAAATTCTCATCTGTTAAAGATCTTTTTTCAAAAAAAAATTTTAAAAGTCACTTTTTTTGACTGAATTGTAAAATTTTAAAAAAGCAAGAACTAAAAGTTCTAACATTGAAAAAACCTGTCTATTTTCAATTTTAAACATATTTCAGGATAAGGATTTCTTATTTAGTTATTGGTCAAAAAAAAAAAATTAATAGAGACTAGTCCCTTAACCTGGATCTTCAATTTCCAAAATTGTTAAAATCCAGCTTTTTACATTTAAAAAAAAAGATCGAAAAATACAATCAAAATTCCATGTGATTTCCGTGATTTCTGTGATTTCAATTCTTGAGAAATTTTAATTTTTGTCTTGGTTTTTACAAAAAAAAATATAACTCGAATGAAGTAAGACACAAGAGTAAATATGAATGTTGTAAAAAATAGAGTTTTTACAATTTTAGAGATAAATAAAGAGTTCCATTCATTTATCCAAATTTTGGTAATAGTAAATATAATATCTGATTATCTTAATAGACTTATAACAATTTTAATCTAAAAATCATTTGGCAAATATCAATCGTTTAATTTTTCAAAAAAATCATTTTTCAAACACAAGTATTGGTGTTTGCTAACCAAACGATTTTATATTGAAAATCCCTTTGAGATCAAAAATCAAAACGGAGGTTTAGGTTTACTATTACCAAAATTTGGATAAAATACATGGAATTGTTTATTTATCTTTAAAATTATAAAAACTCTATTTTTTACAACATTCCTTATTTACACTTTTGGAGAAGTCGAAATTTTGATCTTATCATAGAAATTGGATTTTGTATTTCAAAAAACACAGCTTTATAAAAGAAAACCAATTTCTATGTCTTATAAATTTTCACAGTAGGGAATGGAACGAAATAATGGTTGGTGGATACAATGTAACAATTCAAAGTAACCCAAGGATCAAAAATCATTGATAATATGATCATTTAGCTTGAAAGTTGTTTATTGAAAAAGTGTTTTTAATTTGTTCAAAAACTGTGATTATTTTTTTTTTTTTCATTTTCAAGTTCCTTAACAAGGTGTTCGAGTTTAGGTATCTCAAAATTTCTTTTTAATTTTTCATAAAAAAAAATTACCATAAAATGATTTTTTGATCCAAATTGGAGAATATTTCCAAGATCACGACTTTGTGTTTTTAATCAGATTGGAACAAAAGGTTTTGAGACAAATTGAACAATTGCAGACGTAGTCCTTAATAACAACCAGTTTCCCAAAGTAATTAAAAAAAAAAAAAAAAAAAAAAAAAAATGAAAAAAAGAAAGAAAGATTGAAAAAACAATTAATTTACCAGTATTGTGTCCATTTCCGTATAAAATGTTTTTATAAGAAAGAAAATAATTGTTCACAGCAGTGCAACAAATTTTTTTAATTTTGATTTGCTTTTTAACAAACCAATCGCATAAAAAAGCCTTCTTTTCTTCAATCTCTGATCTGTTTTCTAAAGGCAGTAACCCAAACCGGTTGTCAGTTCCGACCGAATAGACCAATCCTGATTTCATCAAAAATAGACCATTAAAATAATTGTGATCGATGTCAACGATTTGATCATCCTTGTTCTCTTGTTCGAATTCGATTTTGTAATTGTTGTGGTTTTTCGCTAGATCTGTATGCCTTATTCTGAACAATTGCCTTTCTTGATTTAAAATGAAGACGTGACGTTCTCCTCCACAAATTTGGGAAATATTCTTAGGCTTGGTTATTGGTGTTAGTTTGTACATTGTAAATATATTTTCATTTAAATATAAATTTTTTTTTCCATAATAAAAGCAATTTGTTTGTGTTTGTGTTTGATTGTTTTTTTGTTTTTGCATTTTGCCAGAGAAGCTTGAAAAATAGAAGTTTTCAAAATTATTGCAAGGTTTGAAAAAATATTTTATCAAAAAAATGTTATTGACTCAAATTCCAAATTTAAAATACAGTAAAAGATATCTAACGAGGTTCTTCCATAAAGAAAAATTACAGATAGGGAAAACTTGTTTCAAAAATAAATTTTACAAGTTTATTTGAGCCAATAAGTTATCCTTCATGCAAAACAATTTTAAATCTCGGAATAGTTTATAAATACTTAAGGAGGACATTTTTTATTTACTGTTTTGTATAGAAAGCTTTTGGTTTAATTCCATTTGAATCGTGAAGTTAGGATCTTCAAAATATTCACCAATTTGGATCAAAAAATCATTTTATCTCATTTTTTTATGAAAAATTCAAGAAAAATTGAGATACCTAAACTCGAACACCTTGTTAAGGAAGTTGAAAATGATAAAATAAAATATATTCTCAATTTTTGTAATTAAAAGAAACGTCTCAACAAACGTCTTTAAGGATTCTCCGAATTTCATGATCTGTGAATACTTGTTTGATGTGTAAAATCATAATTATTAGCCTAAAATTAGATTGTAAAAATAGATCTTGTTAACCGTGAAAAATATGGTTGTTTTAAAAAAAAAGTGAGCAAGAAAAACCTATTTCTTGTTCAATTTTAACACCTTTGTCATAATTTACCCCAGCTCTCTCCAACACTTCTTCAAAATTAAGAATCCATTGGCTTTCCTTCTATTGTGTTGGTTCTAAATCCAGATTCTTTGTTGTTTAATTTTTTTGGAATAAATTTCTGTTTTGTTAGTGTTTTATAATGAAAGTGAAAGGAAATGGTTCTCAGAACTTTATCAATTTTTCAATCTTTGAGATCAATAAATCCATTCTGTTTCCTATTTCCCTTTTTTTTTTTTTTTAGGATTTTTTTCATTTGGGTTTGTGCTGTTTCTTCTCTTTATTTCAGTAAAAATGATGATAAGTGAATAGATCAGATTGTTTACATTTACGTGGTGGTTTAGGTTTCTTTATTTCCAGTCCATTATGATCTTGACTTTGAAATTGACTATTATCGATTTAGGGTACCATTTCAAATACCAAACTTACTAATTCCTTTTCTCTTACCTATCTAAAATTTAAATAGGTTGAACTGTCAAGATTGGTAATACAAAAGTTTTTGTTTTCAACGTTTAGGGATCTTTTGAATTTGATTATATAATTTCGCAAAGGGTTTATCGTTTTCTTTTTTTTTTTCAACCATAGAAATTTGAAAGTAAAAGGTTTTCAACCTTTTTTGAAGTTTGTTTCCAAATTTCATTTCTTGTTTCACAATATTAAAAACAAATTTATTTGTCAAATCAAAATGAAATCAAATTATTTGAAAAATTTTTGAAATTTAAAAAGAAAATGCTAGAATTTTATTATGTTTTAAACCATCGAAATCAAATTCTTTTGTGAAAACAAATACCTGGGACTTGAGATCATTAACAAAGAAAAACATTGGTAAAATTTTCCAAATTTCCAAATCCATAAGTCCCTGCTAAACAGTCTCTACACTTTATATCCAAGTATTATCATTACAAAGGTAAGGGTATAAACATACTTCAATTTAATTTGTGGAGAAAGTCCAGCATGAGGTAAACAAAATCGATTTAAAATTTGACTTTTTTTCTTCGAAATTTCCTTCAAGTTTTTGATCAATAAATGTATTTTTTAATTTTACTTAAAAATCCTTAAATATGAATATTTTGGCTTTTCTTTAAAATATAATCAATTTAATGTTTTATTGGTCTTGTGGTATTATATTTCAGTACCCACTTAGAATAAAATTCAGAGAATCCTTAAAACTTATTTATTTTACAAATTCGAGATTGTATGACCAATTTTAAATGAGTGACTAGAAAGGAAGGAATTCGAAAAATTTGTTGTTGGAAGGGCTTTATATAAGTAGCCAAAATACCATTTTAAGTGGAAGAACTGTTAAGTATACCAAACCACAAACTAATTTTAAACAAAATGATCTGATGATTTCAAGTTATTGTTGTGTTATTGTGAGAATTACTTTACCAACCCAAACAAATCTCTAAAAACAAATGAAAACATAATGGACTTATTGATCCCAAAGAAAGAAGATAGCTAAATCAAAAACAAATAGCTGGCTGATCTTTCATTGGTTTTGAGTGATCTTTGTGATTTGAGCCTTCAAAAAAAAAAAACTTGAGCAAAAACAAAATTCAACAATGAAAATTTCACTTTTCAAATAAGACCTCAGGAGGGATTGGAAAAGTAAAGTTTTGGGGAATAAATAACAACCCCATTCACCAAATCAATACACTTGTCTTTTGAACACCCAACGAAACATAATCAAAGCAAAAAATTACAAATTCTGCATCAAATACACCAATTTAGAGACACTACCAGATACAAAACAACGGAATTCTTTATTATTTCAAGAATTGTAACAGGGTGCGTGATGAGAAAATAACAAAGAAGTTAAATTTGACCCAAAAATAGCTTTGCTAAAAATCAAAATTTTGCAAAAAAAAACCTAAATATTTCAAGTTAGCAAGATCTCTTGGATCAAGTTTCTTTTTAGTTTATAATTATGTTACTAGGTCGAAAAATAGTACTCACCAACAATAAAATTCGAATAGTCCTTAAAGATCTCTCTTTCTTGTTTGTATGCTTCTGAAATCTACAGGTTAGAGTTTTTTCCTATTTAAAGTCAGAGAATATTTTTATATGGGTTGAAGATTAAAACAAGAATCAATTTAGTAACTATACTTTTCATTTTCAGGTCTATGATCTTTTATCCAATTTAAAAATGTGTTTCGCTTCTTTTTTACCTTTATTTTAGTTAAAAGTAGGAAAAAATTTTATAGCCAATTTATTCAATCTGTGAATTTTTTCAATCCTTTTGTAATAAAACCTGAAACAAACAAAAATGTTTAAAGTATTTTTTTAGGTTTCATCTCATGTTGTGACAAAATTTATTGAAAGTAAATTTTATCAATTGAGTTAGACTTACTAATGATTTAAAAATTTCACCAGTTTCATAAACTGTCTCTATTAGGAGTTTACAGGATTTTAAATGGATTGAATATTGTAAAATTTCAAAATGAAACCCTACAAGATGAAATTATAAAAAATTTTTGTTTGTTTCAGGTTTTATTACAAAAGGATTGGAAAAATTCACGTGTTGAATATGTTGGTTTTACTTCATTAATTCCGACTGTAATTATTTTTTTACTCGTATTTCTTTAATTAATAAGAAAAATTTTCACTTAATTTTCATTTTATTTTTTCCAAAAAGCAATAAATTACACATGTTACAATATACTTCTTTGGGATCTCAATTCTAGAAGAAAAAATTTAGAAAAGGAAGTGAAATAATTTTCCCATTTAGAATTCAAATACTATTATAATTCTGGTGAAAGAATATTGTCATTTTGGACTGTATTTCCTTGTTTTGGTTCATTTTTGAAATGTTTGTTAAGGCGAATAAATAATTTTCAAAAAAAGAAACTATTCAAGAATTTGAAATCGGAACTCATCCAAATTTTAATGATTCAAATTTCATTTACCTTTATTTAGTACCAATAAACTTGATTGGAATTTGTGATAAATTTTTTACTTTTTCAAAGTTTACTTGGTTTTTTTTATTTGGTTTTGTTTTTTGAAAAATTTATTTTACAAGAAATTAATTTTCCAATTTGATTTTAAAAATTAGAACTTTTTGAAAACAATACTAAATTTGAATAAGGTTAATTGTCAGATTCTTTGATCGTTAAGGGAGTAGCTACAACATAAGACATGAGAAAAATTTGAGAGAGATGAGATAAGAACAATTTATTTTAGTGGTGTGTGATCGTAGATTCTCTTAAAATTTTTTTAAAAAATTATTTTTATTTTAATTTTTAGTAATGTTTAACTATAAAAAAAAAAAAGAGGATTATATCGATAAAATAGTTGTTTTTTTTTTATTTTTTTTTTATTAAAATAAACTTAATTCCAAAAATTTGGGTACAGTTTAAACAGTTGGAAAAATAACAATAAGATGATTTACATCCAATTGGAAAGTAATTTTAATTCAACAAACTATTTCAGTTTTTGTCTTTTTTGTTTTTGTTTTAATTTTCAATTTTTCAGTTTACAAAATCTGTTTCATTATGATCTGGGATTTTTTTTAATTGATGGTTGATATAAGGTTACAGTTGAGTTTCAAAAATTGAAAAATCCACATACAATTGGTCCATGGTATCTTATCATTTGATCGATCAACAATTGTTGGTGTAATTTTAAACAAATTTATCAATATTTTTTTTGTTAAAACTCTTTCATTTGAAGCTGGTTTCCTTATTTTGGATACACTCATTTTGATTTTTTATTTTATATTGTTTTCTTATATTTGGATGAAAACATTACTTAAAAAACCATGAATACTATACTACTTAAATGTGCTTTTATATTAGGTTTGGAAAAATATAACAAATTGGGTTTTTTTTTGCCTATTTTTGATTTTAGATGTGTCCAAATTTTTTGAATGGAGGTTTAGTTTTTTTTTTTGGAAGAATATAATTTTAGATTCTTAGAATAAATCTTATAGCTATTTTGTGGTTTAAACTTTGATAACATATAATCATATTCACTTCTCCAATTCCACCAAATCCAACGATTTAAAAACATAAACAAGTAATAATTTGGTTTAATTATTCTTTTATTGGAATTCTTCTAGCTATTTAAGCCCCATTTATGTTTCCTTTTATGATTCTCTCAATTGTAATATTGTTGTTCATTTTAAACAAAATCCATCAATCCTAAATGTCACTGATAAAAAAATATTTCTAATTGCTTTATGTTGTCAGGATTAAAAAAATGATGAAAAAAGTGAAAAATTTTCCTTTATGGTGGTTCCTCCCTTAAGGTTTATAATCCCTAAAATCGGGAAAAAAGATTATCTTGTACCTGGTTGTGTGACTTGTTCATTTGGTTGTTAGCTGATCGATCTTGTGATTGGTATGGGTTTTAATAGTTGTTCATAATGGCAATTTTTGACAATTTATTTTTAATTTTTCCCAAAATCGGAATTGCATAGCAAAAGATTAATAGGTTGGTCAGTGTTTAAGGACTACGTTTTACATTGAAATTCAAGGTAAAATATGTTCTAATCAGGTTCTGGGTGTTGGTAATTCTCACAAAATTTTATTTGGTGAGATCTAAGTAGTAAAAATGACATTTTTTGCATAAATTTTAGTCTCCTCGAATCTCGAAATGACAAAGAATTTTGGCAAAAATTGGCTTTTTGAGAAAATAACTTTTTAGAACAATTTTTAAAACCCTTCCACATTTTTGGTACGTCTACAATGCTTTTTTTTTTGGTTATGGAGTTAAGATGAGAAGGTTTTAAAAAATGTTCTAAGGGATCAAAAATTAGGAAAGTGAAAAATTTTTGATGAAAAAGTCTGTTGTTTTACAATCAAGACAGTTTTTGAATAACGTCTACCATAAAGTGTTTGGTATTGTATGAAATCCTTTAAAATTCCCATTTCCCAAAATTGAAAAGATCATTTTTTTCAAATTGATTAACACAATAGATTTTGTTTTTAAGAAACCAAAATTGACTAATTTTTGCAAATTTAATTAGAAAAGATCCTTTAGTGTAAAATACAGCAAAACATTTATCACAAACACACCATTTTCTATTGACACAACAAATTGGGTTTTGAGAGAAATGATCTAAACAAAAAAAATTTCATTAAAAATGCCAAGCACATTTGGCATGGATTATGATATTCCACAAACAATTCGAGGAGACAACCTTCTTAGCCATGGCTGGAGATTTAATCTTTGTAAAAACAAAAAGAACCCAAAAAGCAAAAATCACACTCTCTTTGTAATAAATAATACAGCTTGTTCCAGAAATAACGTGAATATTTATAATACCCTGAAATTGATTTTTTATTCTGAAATTTTATCCATGCACAACAAACAGTAAAAGGGTTATTAAAGCTCATCATAAACTGTAAAATTTATAATAGAAGATTAAAAATAAGTTTTACATTGTTTTTTTGTATTGAGAATTAAAATTCATAAAAAAACTTAAATTAATGTGGATCTTTCAATTTCCCAAAACTATTAAAAGCTCAGCTTTTTACAATTTAAAAACAAAGATCGAAAAATGAACTTTCAAGTTTCCATGGTTTCTGTGGTTTCAATGGTTTCTGTGATTTCTTTTCTTATGAAAATTTAATTTTTGTCTTTGTTTTTACACAAAAAAAATTTTTCTAATAAAGTTTATGAAGTTGAAATTTTTATATTATGATAGAAATTAAATTCTCTATTTCTAAAAACACAACTTTATTATAGTACAACCAATTTCTATTTCTTATAAATTTTCACGTAGGATTGGAACGGATTAATTGTTTGTGGAGACAATTTAACAATTAAAAGCAACTCAATGAAAAAAAATCATTGACAATAACATCATTTACAGCAATTTCAAACCTGGTGCCAACAATTTAACTTAAAATTTCAATTTTCATTCAACTTTCTTTGAACTTCAAAATCTGTTAAAACTAAATCAAGGTTTTAACACAAAAACTCAAGAATACCCGTTGAAAAGCTTCGTAAACAACTTTTCACATTTTTTTTTAAACTTTTTTGAAATTATTTTAAAATATTTCCATTTTGTAGGAGATCTTGGATATTAAGGACAACACAAGAAGATTTGAGTCCAAAATAAAACTCTGGCCCTTTTCAATTTAAATGGAGTTTTTAGAAAGTTTAATGAAAATTTAAATTTTAAGTTAAGTTAAATTGTGCGCACCAGGTTTGAAATTGCTGTAGATTCAAAGACGTTTGTTGAGAAGTGTTTTTAAAGTAAAAAAATCATGATTATTTTTCAATTTCATTTTTACGATCCTTAGCAAGGTGTTTGAGTTCACGTATCTCTAAATTTCAATTTCATTTTTCATTTAAAAAAAATCACCCTTAAAATGATTTTTAGATCCAAATTGGAGAATATTTTAAAGATCACGAACTTTACGATTCAAATGGAATTGAACCAAAAGCTTTTTATACCAATTGGTAAATCCCATAAGAATATTCTTAAGGGATTAGTCATTTTTGAAAATAAAATGAAATCTTGTCAAGTTCTTGAAAATTTTTTTTTTGTAATTTGTGTTTCGGCTTGTGTAATGGATGAGTTAGCCTCATTTAAACAATTTATTGATTTGAGTTCTCTTTTTTGAAATTCAAAATTTACATGTTTCCAATATGACTTAGAATCCCAGGATAATGTACTCTTTGCCCAAATCTTAAGAACTACGTTTGCAATTGAAAATTGGGGGCGTGTGTGAACCAAGAGGATTATGAGGGTTGGCAAAACTCACAATTATTTATTCAGCGAGCTCTAAGTGCTAAAAAATGTAATTTTTGACATAAATTTTTCTCTCCTCGTATCTCAAAATGACAAAGAAGGTTGCGAAAAAAAAGCTTTTGGAGAAATTAACTTTTTAGGTTCAAGTGGCAAACCTGGAGACGATGATTAGCTGCTTCTTTGATTTATTTGTGATATGTGAGAGAAGATGAGAAGGTTTGCCACTTTCACCTAAAAGGTCAAAATGGAGAAAATTGAAAATTTTGATGAATTATTGTCTTTTGTTTTCCAACAATGACCTTTTTTGATTAGTGCCCATGATAATTTATTTGGTATTGTATTGAATCCACTAAAATCACCCATTCCAAAAATCGAAAGATGATTTTTCTTCAATTGACCAATAATTTAATTTTTAAAAACAAAAAACTGACTAATTTTGCAAACTTAATTTTCGAAAAGATCCTTGAATGACAAATTCCACCAAACCTTTCCCACTCAACCTCAACTCAATTTTGGTTGACTCAACAAATTGTGTTTTGGGAAGAAACGATCCAAACAAAAAAATTTTTATCAAAAAAGCACAAAAAACAAGAAGTGTGTTGTAATCGATCATGTTGTTTCACGAACAATTCAAGGAGACATTCCCTCCTCTTAGTCATGTTTGGGAGATTTATTCAAGGAAAAACAACAAAAACCAAACAAAAAACAAGAAAAACCCTCAACGTCGTTTGTTGTGAATCAATCTGGTTTACGAATTACAAGAACAATTCAAGTAACCCAACATTCAAAAATTTCGAGAATTGAGATCGTTAAAAGTAAAAGTTGTTTATTGAGAATGTTTGAAATGATCTTAATTTTTTCTGTAAGGAAACTGCTTTGTGTTTTTCAATTTCATTTTTACCATCCTTAACAAGGGTGTTCGATAGTACACATATCTCAAATTTTCTTTTTCATTTTTCATAAAAAAAAATTACGAAAAATGATTTTTTGATCCAAATTGGAGAATATTTCAAGATCACTAACTTTACATTTTAAATGATATTGCTAGAAAAAGGTGTTGAGAAAAATGGATCAATTACCAACGTAGTTCTTAAAATCGATTCATAATCAAAAAAAATTTCAATATTTAGGAGAGTCAAGTTGTTTGTTTAAATAATTGGGAAGATCAAGTTAATCGAACCAGAAAGAATGTAAAGATAAAAAATGTTTTCATTGATCAAGTTTACCACTCATGACAAAAATAAAATTTTATTCACCACTTCTAATTTTATTTTTTTTTAGTCTCATATTTCACTTTAGTTCAGAGTAGGTTATACACATCCAATGATAAACAAAAACGTTAGTGCTCTCACTTTTCAAGAACTGTAAAGGTAACCTAAAATTTAATAATCCATTTTTAGAAAAATAAAAGTCCTCTAATCAACCTGAAATACCTAAAGTATTCCAACTTCAAGACTCATTATTTCTTCATTGTCATTTAAAAAGAACCAAAAGATACCTTTTACTTCTTGAATTATTTTATTTATTGCTAAAACAATAGATAATTTTAGTACATTATCACCGGACTCAAATCACACTTTAAAGAATTTTTTTGAAATGTTTTTTGTTAATTTTCAAAAATAAGTCCAATTCCATTGATTCCTCATCAAATGATAAAACTTTTGTTCTGAAACTGATCAGCTTATTATTTTTATTATGAGAAAAAAATATTACAGATTGCAAAGTTGGTATTTTTGAAAAAGATATGTTTGAAAAACGTAAAGTACTACATTTTAAAATTTGAAGGATTACTTTATTGGTCATAATACCCAAAAGAAAAATAAAATAAAATAGTACTGGCATTGTAACTTAAGACATATAAAACGAAAAAAAAAAACAATATTCTTTTGTTTAAGAATTAAGTTAATTCTTGAAAATGGGAAAACACATTTTTCGTTTTCTGTTTTCAAGTATTGATTTCGAAAGCAAATTTTTTATTTTGGTTTCAATTTCAATTGATTAATATATCAATTCAAATCTTATCCAATAAAACTAATTGTGGTATGGGTGATTAAATAAATGAATATTTGTTAGAATCTTAAATATAGTTTATCAATTAAATTTAGATCTAGTAAGGAAGTAAGTACATTTTACCATTTTGAAAAATTTTAATTGTGTTAACATTACTGAAAAAATATTTTTTGAGTGCCACCAGATATTGAAACTTTGAAACCAAAACATTTTCCACTAGTCTGTTCGTTAAAAGAATCAAAGTAATTCAGAGTTGAATCTTTAATTTTTTCAATTTTTTGAACATTTTTTTTGATTCAATTTTGGGTTTTATTAAACTAGGTTTTGGATCTAGAAATGTGTTTATACAAATGCTTGAAATTGACCAAACAGTAAACCAAAAAAATATACCCTGAAAAGTTATACATTTGAAACAAATATTTACTTTTAGAAGACCAAACATGAAAGATCACCATTCCAAATAAATTTGTTGAAATCAAAATGAAAAAAAAAAAAAAATCGATAAAAGCCTATTTTAGAAGATTGGTTTTCCATGTATTCTTAGTTAGTATGAATACAAAATTATTTTTTTCCTTGAATTTCTCGCCGCATTACTATTTATTATTATTGTAAAAAACCTTTTGTGACAAATTTGCTTTCAAAATTCAATTTTAAAATATTTTTATCAAACAAAGCCAAAATAAAGAATAATATTTCAAAATTTAAAATAAAGAAGTTGAATTCTTGGAATCAAAAAACAGTTATAAAAGATTCAAATCCTTAAAATAATTGTAAAATTCAATAAAAAATTTCAATCAGATTCAAAATTTTTTTGAGTTTCTCATTTTAGTGGAAAATAAATAATTATAAAATCAAACGAATTTGTCCAATAAACCCTCATTCTCAAGAAGAATTAAAAAAATCTCTGATTTTCAGAACTAAAACTAGAATTAGATGAAATAAATGAAAAATAGGATTTTTAAATTCATTTTGCAAATTCTTTAGAAATAAACAGTAATTTGTTTTTAAAAAATTTTCCAAACATAATTTTTTATTATAAAGAATTAAAAATAAAACCAAATAAAGAATAAGTAATTGTGTCAAATGTTATAGATAAGATCAAGTAATAAATGATTTTTATTTATTTTTTTTTTGATCAATTTTTTCATTTTTTTGATTTGTGTTTTTTTAGTTTGGTATGAAAATATCTTATACTATGGATATATTCTGAAACTTTAGTATTTATGAAAACATCAATGTATTTGGCTAAAGAAACGATTTGAAGTATTCAGTTTCACATAAATGTTGGCACTTAAAAAATGAAAAATGTACTTTTCCCCTTAAGCAAAAAAATTTTATTCTATAAGGTTTTGAAAAAGTTGTTTTCTAATTTTCAAAAAATGAAAAAAAATTACGAAAAAATTTTCAATTTTGAAAATTTTTTTTTAACAAATTGTTTGGTCTTATTCACAAGAATCCTTATAATTATTCAATTTATTTTTGGCAGAAAATATTTGATTTTGAATTTTGAGTATAAAATTAACTAATTCCCAAATATCAACAAGAAAATTTTATTTTGAAAAATCCAATTTTGTCTTAATACAAAAACAAAATTTCAGAGTAAAATTTTTACATGACAACAAAACTTTGATTATTATAACTACTCTTAATAAAAAAATACAATTATTTTTTAATCCGTTGAATATATCAATTTTTTTGGTTAACCAAAAGTTTTATCTCAAAATTGAAAAAAAATCTTTATGATTAATATTACTGGTAACAAAGAAATGTTTCAGTATAATAATGATCAAAATTACAATAAATGGGGTAAAAAATTGATCAATTGTGAGAAATAAAATGAATTTAAATTGTTTTCAATTTCAGAAAAAATGGAAAAAAAAATTGATCTCACTAAACCAATTTTCTTTTATGGCTTTCTTAGTTGATCAGAATTTTTTGACACTTGGGATCTACAAAATTTGTAAGTAGAGAATACCACCAATAACATATTTTAAAATTTTGCCTTGTTGTCGTAGAAGACTAGTCCCTTAAGAATTTTTTTTAATTAACTCTTTTAACACATTAGCCAGTAGGAATTTTCATTTACTTTATTTTAATAACCAACTAAAACTAACATTACTCACAATTAACAAAAAATTATTTCACTTCACTACAAGGAAAATTTAAATACTTAAAATTAAAGTTAACCAAAACTATACATTGGATTTCAGTTATACTTCTTTTATAAATTATTTTTTCAAATTTATCATAATTTTATGTAATAAAAAAAGGATAGCTATTAAACTCTTGAAAATCTGAATACCCCCCTTTTCAAAAATACCGACTTTTGAAAAAAACACCTATTTTCAGGGTATTTTTTTATTGGAAAAAGTTGAAATGAATTAATTTTTGATTGAACATTAAGATTGAAAAAAGAATATATGTTAAAGTAATTTGCAGAAAACAATCGGGAACGAATAGAAAAACCCAAACATGGAAAAAAATAAAATGATAAAAAATATTCCAAAAACAGATAAAAAATCAGATTTTCAATTTAATTGAGCAATATCTTTTGATTGGAATATTTTGTACTATTTTCAAATTGAAAAATATGTTTCTTTTTAGACTATTTTAAAAATACTTGAAAATTATCTCTCTACTAAGTCAATTAAAAAATTCAAAAATTTTACAATTAAAAATGAAAAAAATATTACTGAAAAATTTCATTTTTTTTTCAATTCCTATTAATATCTATTAAAGTTGTAAACCTCATTGAAAATTGTTATGTATAATAATGTTTATTATATGAGTGTATTTGAAAAATACAAAATTTAGAGATTTTTTTTTGAAAAAATTTTCCTTGTAGTGAGGTGAATAATGGCATATAAATTATTTGACAACCATATTCTTCAAAATAATCAGATAACCTGGGTTCACAAGTAACATATATTGGATGGTTGTTCATCACAATTACTGAATTTTGCAGATTTTGTATTTTAGAAAGAGCCTTATTTAACAAAAAATCAGAATGATTCTGCCCACATGCTGCATGATCAATTAAATGTGTACAGACTATACCAACTATATTTATCATTGCAAAAATATTACATTTTATCCTAATTGCACCAACATCTGATAGGCTGGGTCTCTCCCCAACCAAATACCAAGTATAATTTCAATTATTCTTGTTAGGTTAGGTTAGTTTAGGTCTGGTTATGGTTACGTTATATTTGGTATGTAGGTCCGTTATGTTTCGTTAGGCTATGTCTGAATATTTTAGGTTAGATAGATTGGTTAGGTTAGGTAAGTTTGATCAAATCAAGTGTCGAAATGAACTGTTTATTACTTTGAATAACTCTACCAAAATTTTAAAGGTAAAATTTAAAATTTTACCAACATAACCTAAACAACTTTTACAATGTTTTTTTTTCTTCAAACTAAACTTTTTCCAAGTCAAAGCGCCGAGTTAGAGAGAGTGAATTAAATGTGTCTCAAGTGTTTGAATTGATTCTAGAAGAAAAATTGGTTTAGAAAATTTGAAAATTGAAATCATTTTTTATCATTTTTTTATATGTTATAAATTGGCGAAATTTGGCAAAGGCGAAATTTGGCAAATTGAACTTTTATTTTTAAAGTTAAATTTCAATCAATTTATTGTATTGCTTTGTTGGTTATTTGAGATATATCTATCGTTTAAATGAAATTCCGATAAAAATCCGATAAGTAATTGTTGAGAAAATAAATAAAATAAAAACGCCAAAAGTCGGTTTTTACATGTTTTTTTGTCAAAGATTTTCTAGTTGGCGAAAACTAATTTTTTATAATTCCTATTTTTTCTCGTAAATATTAATATTTATAAGACTTTCTTGATTTCAATTGAGTTAAATTCTGAATATTTTGAAATTATTTTGATCAAAAATTAATTTACAAGCAATATTTTATCAAAATTTTTCATAAATAATGTAAAAATATTGATTAATAATTTGATAATTTTGATTTTTAACATATATTTACAGTCAGTTTCACTTTTAAGGCACAAACTTTGAACGAAATTTAAGGCACAAAAAAAAATCTCAAATTAAAGCACAAAATTCAAATTCTAGTAAAAATAAATTGTGGAAAAAATAATTCTAAATTTTGTGCCTTAATTTGAGATTTTTTTGTTCCTTAAATTTCATTGAAAGTTTGTGCCTTAAATTTAAAATTGACTGTAAAAAAAAAAACCCAAAAGTTCATAATTTTGCAACTCAATCTCTACATTGATTATATTTTAAGTTTCTACCATTTGTAAAATTTTCCTAGACCTTGTGAATGTATTTAGTTTAACTGAGATCAAAATATTTTTATTTAAATGATTGATATTATAATACAGATAACTTGTTTTTTAATAGAAAACTCAAATAAAATTTGTTGATAGTATCTAACTATTTGATAAATCAATATTTAATAAAGTTATTACAAATCTCTCAGAAAGACTTTTTCTTTTTTTCTTTACTCCCAAATTAAATCAAAAATTTTTAAATTTATGTATTTTTTATTTTGAGTACAGTCAGTTTCACTTTTAAGGAACAAACTTTCAACGAAATTTAAGGCACAAAAAAATCTCAAATTAAGGCACAAAATTTAGAATTTTTTTTTTTTTTACAATTTATTTTGACTAGAATTTGAATTTTGAGCCTTAATTTGAGATTTTTTGTGTGCCTTAAATTTCGTTGAAAGTTTGTACCTTAAAAGTGAAACTGACTGTATATAATATAAATAGAAAATAATTGTTAAGATTTCAATTAGTTATTAATTGTAGTTATATATTTCCAAAAGATAATTATTTTTAATTTATGATTATTTTAATTCAATATCTAATTTTAAGTTACAAAAAACTTGAATTGGAGTTCATTTTAATCAAGATTTATTTTAAATTTTTTAATTTTGATCTTATTTTTATCACATTTTGTTCACATTTTGTTTTGTTATATTTTTAAAATTTCATTTAAATATATATGTTTTTGATAAAAAAAAAAAAAAAAAAAATTATTAAATTTTAAATCTAATTTTTAATTTTGTGAAAATTCTTCATTTTTCAATTTAATTAATTACAATTTTTTTATTTATATTATACTCTTCTTTTCAATTTTTCTAAATATTTTAAAAATTAAACTTTAAAATCTCTTATAAATATATATATATATATATATATATATATATATATATATATTCAGATAATAATAGAACTGAAAAATGTCCAATTCACCGAAAAATTAAACTTTCCAGATACTGTAAAAATTGCAAAAAATTAATTTGTAATGAATGCAGCTTTGATCATACAAATCATGAAACAATTGCATTTGATCAGCTAA